>CM066986.1:46883699-47323699 GCA_033977485.1 Hydrangea macrophylla
TTCCAATAGGATTGCTTACGATGCTGCAATTGATGTGAATGCGAAGGTGGCAACTATTGTAAGAAATTCTAATTGGGCTTGGCCAACGTCAAATTCCATTGGACTTAATGAAGTTCGAGCTACTCTGTCAACTTTGTATAAACCGAATGGTATGACTGATAGTATCTCTTGGACTACATCTCCGGATGGAAAATATAATTTTGCACATATATGGGATCATCTGAGGGATGTCTCACCTAAGGTCCCTTGGTATAAACTTGTTTGGTTATCAGGATGTACACCTAGGCACAAATTCTTATTATGGATGGCTGTCCAAAATAGATTGGCAACACATGATAGGATCTATCATTATACTTCTGGACCTCTTGCTTGTGTTTTTTGTCATTGTCATTTGGAAACCCATAACCACTTATTTTTCGAATGTCCTTTTTCTTCCTTTGTTTGGCAGGACCTCATGCTTAGATGTGGGCTTGTTTGGAACAGATCTGACTGGGACACCACAGTACTATGGATGGCACAAAAATGGACAAGTAAGAGAATCCAACATGCTTTACCAAAAATCTGTCTTGGAGTTGCAGTCTACGGCCTATGGAGAGAAAGGAATTATAGGACTTTCAATGGCAAATCTACACCAAAGGAAATGTTGCTCCAAAACATGGTGTCACAAATTCAAAATCATATTCGGTCTAAGTGGAAACAACATTCTCAACTAGCCGCTCTTGTTCTACCATGGATATAAATTAATGTGATCTTGTAAGGTTGATTGGGTTTTGCGGGACCTTTGTTGACTCTTTGTATTGTTTGTCTAATGCTTTTAGTGAGTAGCTATATTAGCTACTAGTCCTTTTGCTGTGCTTTGTTGTCTATCCTGGGGTATGCCCCTTGTACATTTGTTGATCCTTTTTTTGGAATATATTTACCACTTTCCGGAAAAAAAAACGTGAATGCATTATTTCTTATGGTTGGAGGGTTGTTCCAACTACTTGCATTTATTCCTATGGTTGGAGGGATGTTCCAAGCCTATATATATCCTTGCTTATCTTTTGTAATGGACAGATTTTGATAAATTGATAAAAGTGAGTTTTTACTCCTTCTTCTTGGTTCTTCATTGAACTTCCAGAACTTATCAAGGTTTTCACCTTGTGGCGTTCAAAACTAAGAATACCTGTGGTTTGCGTCTCTTTATAGGCGTTGGGTCTCAGGTTCACTAATTGGAATACCTGTGGTTTGCGTCTCTTTATAGGCATTGGGTCACAGGTTCACTTTCACAACAATCTGATTTCTAGCTTTCTTGGGAAGATGAATCTTTGTTGTTGGGTCTCATTGCTAGTCTACTGAGGTTCGCATCAACTACTATTAACTTTAGGACTACTATTTCACGTATTTTGGATGGGTTTGTTTGAGAGTTTTAGCAGTAAGGTTAACTGATTTGGAAGCATGTAATATTGTGGTTGGTTAATGCTTTAGGTAGATTATGTGTGTTTTTATTTTATTTTATATTTTTTTAGCAGATTTTATGAACTTGGAAGCATTTAATATTCATTTTTGCATTAGCTTTGAATGTGGGAACTTATGAATGTACTATAGTCTATATTGTGCATCACAAACAACCCAGAACAAAAAAAGTGTGACACAAATAGCCCAAAACAAAAACCAAAAATATAAACCCAAAACACAGTACCAAACAACCCATAGCAGCCCACAATAGCCTAGTCTGGGACATTCGAGTTCCACCCGAACCCGACCCAAACCCACTAGATCCCATGGGTTTGGCTCACCCGAACTCTGTGAGTGGATGATGGGTGGAAAAAGTCCCACTTGATATGTATACAGGTGGGTGACGGGTGAGGGTCAAACCTAACTCACCTGACCCATGAACACCCCTAGTTAAAATTGGGTGTCTATAGTTTGCCCCCCTTTGGCACAACTTGTTAAGAGCAACGTGAACTACAAGTGAGTGCAAAACTAGACTGCACCCATTGACCATACTAAAAGGATTTAGGAAAAACGAAAGTCTGTGAAAATCAAGAAATTTAAAGTTTGGGAAAATTAAGAAATCACGAATACAAAATGCAATGTTGGGTTGACACTGCTAGGTCGATGTTGTTGGTCGTGCTCTGTTGGAGCTACCTACGTATCCTTTCCAAGAATCAGACCAAAACATAGTTCGAATGCGCAAGGATACGAGGAACACATAATCAACAACACGGATGTAATACTCCCATCCTAGAATGTTGATGTAGTATGCTGACGTGAATGTGCAAGTGCTAGAGGAATTATCCTCAAAAGCTTTCTAGATATAAAACCTAATGCGAAGAATTCAATGCCTCTCTCACACAATCGAGTATGCTTAAAAGGATTATGCTGTATGTGTCTTGGATGATTCTTAAAGTCCTGTCAGTTATCCCTCAGACATGGAGTCTTTCTTCTAACTTTGAGTTTGTAGGCGTCATCTATATCCGCAACGACCTTTGAATGCTAAATATGATAGTCAAATAGCAGAGTCTCTTCTGAAACGTGTCCCCGTACCAGGACAATTTTTGAGGTAGCTTGTCCTTAAACCCAAATAATTTGATGAAGTGTGTCCTTACACCTGGACGATTGCTAACGAAGTGTCTCCTTATACCCAGATGATTCTTAAAATAACACACCCTTAAACCTAGATAATTTCTGACAAAGCTTGTCCTTATACCTGGACGATTGCTGATGAAGTGTCTCCTTATACCCGGATGATCTCTGAAATAACATGTCCTTAAACTCAGATAGTTTTTGACGAAGTGTGTCCTTACACCAAGATAATTGCTAATGAAGTGTCTCCTTATACCCGGATTATCTCTAATGAAGTTTCTCCTTATACCCGGATGATCTATGATGATGTGTCTCCTCATACCTGGATGATCTCTGACGAAGTGTCTCCTTATACCCAGATGATTTCTAAAGAAGTGTCTCCTTATACCTGGATGATTTATGATGAAGTGTCTCCTTATACCCGGATGTTCTCTGAAATTACATGTCCTTAAACTTGAACGACTTCTGATAAAGTATGTCATTAAACCTAGATAATTGCTGAAAAAGTGTGTCTTTACACCCAAACAATTTTTGAAATGTTATGCCCTTATATCCGAACTGATGAGAACATGGCGGCTAGCACAAGGTGGAATGCGGACCCGAACCACGTGCCAATTGGGCCGGTTACAAGGGCGCGAGCAAAGCGATTCAAGGACAATCTCAATGGGCTGGTTCAACAAATTTGGGTTGAGACTAATCTGAGTGGCCCAAAGGAGGATACTAGTGATCCACAAGGCTGGGTGTCCATGATTCAAGCTCTAGAATAAATTATAGGCTTGCATGCCAACTTAGGGACTTTTTATATTCATTAGTTTCCTTTTATTTTAGTTTGGGGTGAATTATATTGGACCATAATATTTCGTAGGCTTAAAAGGGCCCAACTTTAAGCCTCAGCTATTTAAACAGTTTTAGGGTTTGTAATATTCAGTTTTGATCATTAATAATATTGTGAGAGTTTTCTCTTTGGTTCTTTGAAGAACTATTCGAACTTATCAGATTTACTCTGTGGCGTTCATACCTTGACTTATCAATCGAGTTTTCCATCCTTGATTGTGGCGTCTTCATCCTTTATACCAACGTTCGCATCTGTTATAGGTGTTGGGTCGCGGTTTCCATTGAATCTGACAGTAGAACGGTCCGAGACATTAATCGTGTTACGGGTTTCGTCACATTATTGGCGGGGTTCGTATCACGAACCAATCTTGAGATAACGTATCCTAAAACCCAGACCGTTCTTGAGAGATCGAATCCTTAAACCCAGACCATTTTTGAAATAAAATATCCTTATACCTAGATCTTCCTGAGAGAAGTACGTCCTCAAACCAAGATGATTCTTGAAAGTCCTCTACTGGGAAAATTGCTAAAATTCTGAGATACAAGATCATAACTAGTCCTAAAGCAAGTTCTGAGTATATTATGATGTAAGAGAGGTAAGGGCTCATATTTTGGAAGCTCTGTTGATTCAATCAATAAATTTGAGACTCATATCGGTGCTTCGACCAGCTCAAACATTCTTTGCAAACACGTCGAGTTTATACTGACCCTTCTTGAACATCTTGACCATGCTTCAAAGATCTTGTCTTCTGATTCTTATTCTTTACACTCAATGAATCCTTTCTGGATGCAAATCTTGAAAGACTGTAAAACCCAAATGTCTGTTCTCTAGGACGATACATCATTAACCTAAATCATCGGAGTTTGCTGCGAAACATCAATTTATGGCTATTTCAGGTTGTGGTGCCCTCGATTCTTTATGTTCTGGGGAACTTTTCTTCAATTCTGATTGGTTTTCTACCAAGATTCAAATTCCGAAGGGTCATTTAGAACTAATTCAACGAGTTTTAAGCACTTTCAGGGCTTATGAACCAAGATAGGACCATTCCGGTGTCAAAACACAAGTTTCGAAACGCAAATGTAGAGCAAGTTGCTAGTGTTCATTGATACAAAATTTTCAGTCAATTTTAGTAGATATTCATGCAAGGCATAACTGATTCACACTAATCTGATTCAATAACGGCTTAACTCGATATTCAACTTTGGTTTTAATGGAGGTTTATTTTTCAAGACTGATTAGCATTCTTCTGATTTGATTCCCATTCACTTGATTCTTCCACTCAACATTTCATCTTGCCCAGGATTGATTGATGCAATAACAACATTTGGAACTTCGACTTGTATCCACCTTTGGGTTTTCTTAAAATTTTGGAATTATAGATCACTCTGAATCCACTGATGAGATCATGACAGACTAGACCATGACAGTTTTGACCATGATAAACTTTAATAGACATGGACACAAGAAGACAAAACTCTTGACATTGAATTAGGAGTTTGGAGGAAGAAACTCAATTTGCCATGACTTAATGCACATTTGTCATGTTTAATGTATCTCTTTACTTTTCATGTGCACTTCTCATCTTAGTGTGATAATACTCAGTTGATAAACTAATGCTTTGAAAAAAATTCCGTATTGATCTAATCAACCTTTTGCTTTTACCAAAATGTGCTTCAAATTAGTGCTTTAGCTTATAGAATAGAAGATGATTCATTTCGTTTTTTTTTTTTTTTTCGGAAAATGGTAAATATATTCCAAAAAGAGATGTACAAAATTTACAAGGGGCATACCCCAGGATAGACAATAAGCTCAAAGCAGGAGGACATGAAGCAAAGCAACCAACTTAGGGACAACCTCCCTGAATCCTAATGAAAGCCAAGCAAATTAGCAGATCAGCAGAGGGAAACAAAACCACCAGATCGTCTTCTAATTCCAGTTACATATTAATCTATCAAAATTTGTATGGTGTTTCCACTTGACCCTGATTTGGTCATTCACTTGAGAGATTAAGTACTTAAGTAAAATTTCTTTGGTGCTGGAGGTGTTCTTGAAAGATCTATTATTCCTTTCTTTCCATAAGCCATAGACTGTCATTCCAAGGCACATCTTGGGAATCACATGTTGATATGTCTTTCCTATCAACCTTTGAGCCATCCGCTCCAAGCTGTCATTCCAACTCTGACCTTGCCAATGTAAATCGCATCGGCGCATCATATCCTGCCAGACAAAAGAGGAGAAAGGACAGTTAAAAAACAAATGATCATGAGTTTCCATATGTTTATGGCAGAGCATGCAAGCAAGAGAGGTCCATAAGTGAAACTAAAAATTCTATCATGTGTAGAAAGTCTATTCTGAGCAGCCAACCAAAGTATGCAGCTTTGTCTCGGTATTCCACCTGAAAACCATACCATATTATACCAGGGGACGGCAGGGTGATGTTCCCTAAGGAAGTCCCAGATAAAAGAAGTATTGAACATACCATTAGGAGTAGGAATCCACTTCACTGAATCAAAACAATTACTAGGATTATAGAAATTAGATAGCACATTTCTAACTTCATTAAGTTCAATAGAGATGGAGCCTGGCCAATTCCATTCTTCCCCTCTTATAATACTACAAACCTTGGCATCAATATGAATCGCTGCATCATAAACAATTCTATCAGAAAAGTAATCCAACAAGGGACCCATAGGAAGCCAATTATCAAACCAAAGAGAAGTATTATTTCCATTACCTATACTATGAATAAGTAAGGGTTTAGCAACATTTCTGAGTTTTAACAACTTTCTCCAATACCATGAGAGATAAAGTGGAGGTGTCCAGCAAATTTCCAATGTGTTTAAGATTCAAAATTGAGTTAACCAACAAAATATCTTTAAATCCCAACCCTCCTTCCTTCTTTGGTCTGCACACTTTGTCCCAAGCAACTTTAGCTCCAGAGATTTTATCAGTTTTGCCAGACCAAAGAAACCTGGCCATAGCTTGGGAAACTTGCTTAAGAACACCCTTGGGGAGCATAAACATACCAGACCAAAATAGTTGTATTCCTGTCAAAACAGAGCTGATAAGCTGGGTTCTTCCTGCATAAGATAAAAATTTAGATTTCCAAGAATTAACCCTAGCACAAATTTTATTAACCAAACCTTCACAATCTACTTTCTTGAGTTTTGACGTGACAAGAGGAACGCCAAGGTATTTAACAGGGAGACTTCCTTTCTCAAAGTGGAGGATATTTAAAATATCTTCCATCTTACTAGGTTCAACATTTGAAAAGAAAATGCAACTCTTTACATTATTGGCTTGCAACCCAGTTAAATCATAAAACTTATTAAGGGTAAGTCGAACCATTTTGGCAGAGTCAATATCCCCATTAAATAAAATAAGAAGATCATTAGCATAGCAGAGATGAGAAATTTTCAGTTTATCACATTTCCAATGAAAAGTAAAAGGCTCCCTATGGATATTATGAGTCAAAAGTTGACTAAGGGTATCCATAATGATAACAAACAAATATGGGGAAATCGGGTCACCTTGTCTTAAACCTTTGGCACCATCAAAGTAACCCACTGATTCACCATTAAAATTAAGAGAGTATCTAGGGGTGGTTACACAAGCAATGATTCATTTCTTAAGATTAGGTGGGAAACTTGGCACATCCAATAAGTCAGTAAGAAACTCCCAACTTACACTATCATACGCCTTCATAATATCCACTTTAGCAGTTGCTCTAGGTTTGCCCTTTTGTTTATGATAATCTCTAATTAGATCTTGGGCAAGAAGGATATTATCACTAATCTTCCTACCCTTAACAAATGCCGATTGGGCTTGATCAATAAGATTGGGAAGGATTGTTTGGAGTCTGCTTGCAATAATCTTAGATATGCATTTATAAACAGTATTGCAGCAGGATATAGGTCTAAAATCACCCATCTTAGTTGGGTTAGGGATTTTGGGGATCAGGGCAATAAGAGTAGTGTTTGACTCTCTCAATAATTCCCCATTCTGAAAGAACTCCTTAATGGCTCCTAAAATAGACAGGCCAATTGTATCCCAAGAGTCCTTAAAGAAAAATGCATTGAAACCATCAGGGCCAGGAGCTTTATTACTATGCAGGCTAAAAAAAGCCTTCTTAATCTCCTCTTCTGTGGGAATTCTATCCAAATCTGGCTTTAATTCATCTGGGATTCTTTTATGAACAAATGATCTAATGATATCTTTGCCAGGGTAATTGTGTGAGGTGGGGGTGCCAAGTAAGGAGGTGAAGTATCTAACTGCTTCATCCTTAGCCTCATTGCAGTTGGTAGTAAAAGTACCATTTGGTTTTTCAAGCACAATAATTCTCTTAAAATTCCTTCTCTTTTTGATGGAGCTATGAAAATATCTAGAGTTTCTATCCCCAACCTCAAGCCACTGAAGTCTAGATTTTTGTTTAAGAGTCTCTTCTTCGATCCAAATGGCTTCATGAAAATTTTTCAAACAAATTTGATTTTGCTCAATGAGATTTTGGTTGTTAGGATCGTTAATTAGGGAAGATTGTATAGCTTTAAGGGCCTGTCTAGCTGTGTCAGCATAACCTTTTCAAAACCAATAGACCTCCTACCAAATTTCTTTAGATCCTGTTTGAGATTTCTGAGTTTATGGCAGACTTGATACTGAGCAGTTCCTGCTACACTGTGGTTCCAAGAATTACTTACAATATTTGAATAGTTATCCAATTTAGTCCAATAGTTATAAAACTTGAAAGCCCTACCTTTTTTCCTTTGATTTTTATCTATATGCACAATAATAAGAGAATGATCAGATATACCTGGAGCTAGGAAGTGGGCAAAGGAACCAGAGAAATTATTAAGCCATATCTGGTTGACCAGAGCTCTATCAAGCTTCCTCTGAGTAAAGTCTGGCCTACCGTATCTTCTATTGCACCATGTGAAAAAGTCTCCTACATATCTAAGATCCACTAAACAACAATCATTAGTAACCTTATTGAAATCCTTCATGTCAGTATCCCACCCATGGTGAGAGTCTGAAATTTCCTCTGGGCATAAGGTGACATTGAAATCACCAAGGGTAATATAATTAATAGCATCTGTTCTAGCCGAAATGGACCGTATGTCTGACCACAATACCTGCCTAGCCTGACCAGTGTTAAAACCATAAACAAAAAAGAAGCTTCCAAGTAATTGGTTTTCTCATCGTTCTCAATACTAGCATGAATGAGTTGGGAGGTACTTTTAAGAACTTTGAGACAAAACTTATCTGCATTCCAACCAATCAAATTCTACCAGTAGTTTTAGGACTACTATTCGAGAAAAATTCCCATCGTTTGAAAATTTTCCTCCTAATAGGATCCTCGTTAGCTTGTTTAACTTTTGTTTCAACAATACATAAAACGTCTATATTATTCTCAAGGATAAACTTAGCAACCTCTGTTTGCTTAGAGACCAAATTAAGGCCTCGGATATTCCAACAACAAAAAATCATTAAGTACGTCGACGGGAGTGCTTATTCTTACCTGAAGAACTAGAATGGGAGTTCTTCTTTACCTTTTGTTTCCTCTGAATGGGTGACATCCTGGGAGATATAGATGAGCTTGGAGAAGGAGGGACAATTTGCTGGGAATCTCTTTGCACGATCCTGTTCGGGATTGGGAAGCTGAGGGGGGCAAGTAGGGCTCGGATTGCTTTTCTGAATCCTCTTCTTCTATTTTCACTGGTATATCTAAATTTTCGTTCTCATATGGAACTGGATTGTCTAAGTTAGGACTCCAATTCGGTGTG
The DNA here is from genome assembly GCA_033977485.1 of Hydrangea macrophylla. Classification (NCBI taxonomy): domain Eukaryota; kingdom Viridiplantae; phylum Streptophyta; class Magnoliopsida; order Cornales; family Hydrangeaceae; genus Hydrangea; species Hydrangea macrophylla. The sequence continues at coordinate 46,892,880 of CM066986.1, forward strand.
CTAAATGCAAAAGGTTTGGGCATGATTGTGCCAAAATGTCTAAAGCTCCTAATCCTGTCTAGCATATTCCTATAAGCACCCAAAGCACTGAGGATGGAACATGGAAAACCAAGGATAAAGGTAAGTTTATCAAAGTCAATCACAAGCTCTTTAAGTAACTCCTGATTGGCATCCAATTCAATGCAAATCCTGGCATACGAGATTCTTCTACCTTCTGCCGTAACTTTGGCAACATGTAGTGGTTTCCCAATGGCACTTGCTATGTGACTCAAGCCCAGAGGATTCCATAATTCAAGAGGAACATTTGAAATCTGAACCCAAACTGGGACTGTGGAGATAGATTCTCTGGAAAGGGTAAGGCCTGATTGCCATTTTCTCAGAATAATTAGCTGCCCACTAACATGCCAAGGGCCTCCTTCAAGAATTGCCATACTCTTCTCTTCACTGTTGAACTTAAAAAAGAAGAACCCTGAGTCAGTTGCCACCATATCATGCAACCCATGTTTTCCCCATAACCTGGAGGTAGCATTCTTCACAAACGAAAAAGGCAGTTTCTTGCCTATAAAATAGCCAACCAATGTGTTACACCATGCATGGCTACCCTGAACAAAAACCTCCTTAGGGATATTTAGGTGTTGTCTTCTAGGATCTTCCCTAGGTTTAATATAGTTAAGCTTAAAGCCAAGGGGGCTCTGCTTTGTAACTAAGGAAGCCCAAGACTTAGTTGCGTGGGGACCCCCCTGACTACCAGCCGAACAAGGAAGGTTAGGTAATTTAGAAATAAAAGTCTCATTCTCCAAAGTGTTTGGCTGGGATACTGAATGGCCAGAATTTAAAATAATATTTGTGGGTGGTAAAGATACATTGGGATGGGATGAGTTGTTTTTTTTTTCGGAAAATGGATGGAATGGGATGGGATGAGTTGTTACTTGATGAGTTAACCAAATGACACGTAGCTTTACTGCTTGGAGCAGTTTGGTTACTTGCAGAGACTAATCCCAACATTTCCCTTGAAATCGGGGTAAGCTGGTTGCCATGCATGTGACTTTCGGCAGCTTTAGGCGAAAAAGGAGGCTACATGCTAAGCCCGAGGGAGACTGAACACGTGGAACCAATGGCCCCACTTTCTACATTCTGGTGTGCATGTACATCCGTCGCACCTGCGTGAGTGGAGAGATAAATATGACCGTTGGGTCCATTGGCTCTAGGAGAACTACCCTTACACGAATCAGTTGCAGGGTTTACAGTGCACTGATTGGACTTAGTGCCGGGTTTTGCGGGTAAAATTGGACTTACCATGTGCTTTCCAGTATGCTCTAAAGGAGTATTAGGGACTTGGATAAGACAAGGGGAGTTCGCACGTGCCACGAACACATTGGGTGTAGTGTTGGAAATAGAATGAGGATCAAACTGAGGAGTATTTGGAATTCTTGAAGAACCTTCAATGTCGGTGGGAACCCTAGCATTTACGGTAATATTATGGGTTGGGAGAGGACTCAGGGGAGCACCTGGGCAGATATCAAAGGTCTCAAACTGGCTCTCTCTCCAACTCAGATCTCTTCGAGTGTTCCCTCTACCACCTCTGTTATTAGTAGATCGGTATGGTGTTCTACCAGCAAGTGAGGTTCCTACCCGAGTATAGCCTTGAAATGGTGGGGTGAGAAGTACCTCTCCCTGCTTTTCCTTTATTTCAGCAAGCAATGATCGAAGTTGTGTATTCTCATCAACCAATTTAGATTTGATTCTAAGCGAGGCTTCATAGCCTACTTTGAATGGGTGATCCAAAGGCAAAGCACCATCATCTTCATCATGGTCTGAACTAGGCTTGCTAAGTACTAACCCCTTACCCTTTGGTTCCCAAGAAGTAACATGAGATTCAACCCCCTTCAAGGTACTATCAGTAGCATTGATGGAGATTGAATCTGGATTAGTTTTCAGAAATTCATTTGAGATTGTAGGAGAATTCTTAAAAGGCAGGCCCACAATAACATGAGATTTAGAACCAGTATCATGGACTTGAGTAGTAGTACTCATATTTGAACCAGCATTTGTGATCTTGGGATCTTCAGTACATGTAGATAGTAGATCATTAATATCTATGAGAGGACTAGTTGCATTAAGTGCTGGGGAGGATGATGGATATACAGTGTTAATGAATCTAACTGCATTACGTTTATCCATAGACAGGAGATCAGAATTCTAGAGAGAAGTTAGACATTCTCTCTCTGATTCCCTCTGTATTGGAAACACTTTCTTTTGAAGATGATTCATTTCAAATCTCTTTAAAGACATAATTAATCTGTCACACCCCAAAGTAGCCAAAATAGGCAAGATTTTAAAATATTTTCTCTTTTGGTCTCGTGGATATGTGGCAAGTTGAGGATCGTATGATTATCCATAACAAGAAAGAACCGAGAAAATAATAGTAAATAGTAAATGGAAGCAGTGATAATAAACATGGTGGTTCTAGGAACACTTACTATAAACATCAGAGTTTTAAACTTCATTATTACATCACAGAAGGGTAAAAGAAAAGATAATAATAAAAATAATATCCTAGGCATTGTAGACACCCCATTTTGTCAGCTATCAGATTTAGGAGACCCATAGCTTGGTGATTCACAATGATCAAAAATGACTCAAAAAGGACTCCTGGAAGTTAATTCCATCTCTCAAAATACTCAGAAAGTGGTACAAGTGACCAAAATGCCCCTGAAAGCTCAAATACTCTCAAATTTGGACCAAAAGTTCTGGAAACATGCTATGTTATAAAAAAGTAAGAAAAGAGGGTTTTAAAGCAAAATAAAATGAAATCATCAGCTCTCAGAGACCCCCGGAAGTCGCGGAAGTTCCTGAAAAGTCCTCGTTGACTGGTTTAACCCAGGTTTGACCAGGGTTTGACCGAAATCATCCAAATTTGTCCAAAAGTTCTAAGATCATCCTAGATCATGTGAAAAGTACTAAAACAAGTTTTATAAGAAAATCGGACAAAAATGTTAGCTCCTGGGAGCTTCCAAAGGGTCCTAGAACTTTCTGGAGATCCCAAGTTTGACCGATTTGACCTAAAAGTTGACTTTGTAACTAGAGCTCCGTATTATCTTTCAAACATTTTTCATTGATACTATAGGTCAATATCTTTCCAACAATATATCGCACATAATTCTTGGATTTAAAACAGATTTAATATGAATTTCCGAAGGTGAAAACGACGATCAAATCGACTTTTATTGCGAATACCGCAAAACTTTTCAAAGTGACCCATCTATCTCCAAACTATTTTTTTTTTATGGAAAGTGGACTCCATTACCTTTCCAATGGTATATCATAACCTCAGTTTGGAGTTCGCATGCATTTTTTGTGCATTTTGTACGAAATAGGTCCTTTTCACAAATACCGGGACCTCTGGGATGCCTAAATGGAATAATCTGGGCATCTGAGGAGCAGTGCCGCAGCAGCACTGGCCCAATGCCACCGTGGTTCTCTCCCTTAGAAGCCCATTTTTTGTAATTTTGTTTTGTGGCCCCAAAATGAATAATTGAAAATCAAAACGACATAGTTTTATGTTCACAAATGTTTGGGACCAATGAGAGCACTTTTGAAATCACAACTCCCCCCAAATTGGACTATATAAACCCCCCCCCCCCCCTTGACTCCTCATTTTGGGGGTGGCAAATACAAGTTTATAAAAGTTTTTAGAGACAAAGTTGTAGAGATAAGGTTAGAATAGAGAGAAAGAGAGCTTCCTCAGATTTTCAACAAGAAAGTGAGTTCCCAGCCTTATTTTTACTTCATTACTCCTCTTTACTTCACATTCAATACACCCAGCCACCATTTTTGTGAGCATTTATGAGATAGGAAGCTACTTACATGTCCAAAGTCACCATATATGAGAGAAATACCAAGCTACAAGTTCAATATCTCAATGATAACTATTGATTTTTTTTTTCGTAAAAATGGTAAATAAATCCAAAAAACTGTACAAAAGTACAAGGGGCATACCCCAGGATAAACAATAAGCGCAACGAGGAGGACTAGTGGCAAGAAACCACTACACAAGCAAAGAACTGACTAAAAGTCACAAAAAGAAAAGCAAACAGGAACCAAAAACCAAGACAGGTCTACAGGAGAGCCAAACGAAGGGCAAAGGGCGAATTGGGAACACACTACCTTACATAACAATACATTAAGTCCAATGACTCAGAAAAGCATCAAGTTGGGAAGGTTGCTTCCATCTAATTCTAATTTGGGAATTAACTTGGGAAACTAAGGTCTTCAGGAGATGCTCTTTAGGATTAAATTTATTCTTGAAAGATCTGGAGTTCCTTTCTTGCCACAGGCCATAAACAGCAACTCCAAGGCATATCTTGGGAATAGCTTTATGAGGTTTCTTCCCTTTCCAATGTTGAGCCATCCACAAAATAGAAATATTCCATTGAGTGCCATTCCAAACAAAACCACTTCTTAGCATCAGATCCTGCCAAACAAAAGAGGAATAAGAACACTCAAAGAAAAGGTAGTTATGAGTTTCCAAATTCTTATGACAAAAAACACATGCAAGAGGCCCAGGAGTGAAGTGGGAAATTCTGTCATGAGTAGAGAGTCTATGCTGCACGGCCAACCAAAGAACAACAGACTGTCTGGGGCTACATCTTGAAAACCACACAACATTATACCAGGGAACCATCGGGTTAGTATCACGAAGAATGTTCCAAACACTGGTAAAGTTAAACATCCCATTGGAAGTAGTAGTCCAAGCAATACTATCCGTAAAGCCTGAGGGCTTATACATATTGGAAAGAATAACTCTAATCTCATTTATCTCAATGGAGTTAGAAGCAGGCCAACTCCAATCATTACCTCTTATTATAGTTGCCACTTTAGCATTGACATCAATGGCGGTGTCATAAGCAACTCTTCTAGTGTATTTCTCAAAAATAGGACCAAAAGGAAGCCTGTTGTCAAACCAAAGAGAGGTATGTTCTCCATTACCAATCCTGTGTATCAGTAATGTTCTCCAATACCAAGAGCATTGTCCAGGGGTTCTAATATCCCAAAAACTTTTGTTTTTAATCATGTACATATGAACCCATTCTCTCCACAGTGATTTATTACTCGGATCCAGCAAACACCCTATATGTTTTAAGTTTAAGATAGTGTTTGTTAAAAAAATATTCTTGAAACTAAGGCCTCCTTCTTTTTTAGGTCTACACACATTAGTCCAAGTAATCTTAGCTCCAGTTCCTCTCTCAATGTTACCATTCCAAAGGAATCTCATAAGAGCTTGATCCACCTGTTTAACACATTTAGGCAGAACAAACATACCAGACCAATAGTGTTGGTTCCCAAGCACATCCGGGGCATAATATGTTGAGGTTGTTTAGACTTCCATTTGTTTGCAGCCCAAGATATGATGGAATTCCAATCAAGAGGGCACCCACTCATATTGAATTTGCACATGATAACCTGCCAAACATGAGAAGAGAAAGAGCAAGTAAAAAATAGGTGATCATGGGGTTCAATATCTTTGTTGCATAACACACAAGCTAGAGGGCCCGGTGTGAATGACCAAATCCTATCCTGAGTGGACAATTTATTGTGAACCGCAAGCCAAACAATGAAACTGTGCCTAGGAATGCTCCCAGGAAACCAGACAATGTGTGCCCAGGGCACCTTAGGGTGAGAGAAGGAAGGATGTTACCTCGAGGCGTTAATATCCAATTTTTTTTAAGTTACCTACAAAATCATTAGTAGCAACAAGGAAAAATAGAATATAATAGAACTACTTAGTAAATAAATTTGGTTAATCAAGATATTTATCATAAATTAATAACCGAAATTTTCGAGGATCCTCCCAATGAAATAATTTAATAGTGAAAAAAAATGTAGGGGTCCTCATAAAATTACAACTCCCCCCAACAAATTGTCAGGCTCAAGGTCAGAGAAGATGATGCAAAACCTATGACTGCCAAATTTGTTGGGTACAGTTATAAGAGATATACCACACTTTTTAGGAATTATAATCAAGGAAAGATCTTTGGTGTTGGTATTTTCTATAACAGCCTCTATTTTTTTATTATCAAAAATAGGCGGAGGCCATGGTTTAATAAAAGGAGCAGAGTCTAAGTGATGTTCTAATGAAGTTTTACTACCCTCCTCTTGTTCTAGAACAGAATCTATGGAGATGTTATCATAGGAATTGCATTTATGTTCTATGTACATTGATTTGGACTGGACTTGGATAAAGCTATCTATTTGAGCCTCATTATCATTATTACTCAAGAAGGTTAAGCAGTCTAGAAGATTACTAGCTTCCTGTTGAAGTTTAAGATCATCTAATGTGGGCCAAATAGTTTCTAAGTCTTCTCTCAAAGAATTTTGAAAGTTAAAATTTTGTGAAAAACATGTGCTAGAATCCTTACCATCCTCTTCCACAACACATTCTATTTGTTCAATATTAGGGTGCACATGATTTTCAAACTCGGGATGAGAGCATTGATTGATAGAGAGGATAGGTAATGGGCAACATGGTGACACCACCTCTTCAGCCGAAAGAGGTGAGGGTTCATGAATATCAGATGAATCTAAATCGAATTTAGAAATTTCAATAACGTCCTCCCTAGGGTCACTATTAAAGGTAAGGGTAGAGTCAACAGGGGACTCATCCTTTCCTAAATGCGTGCAGTCACCTAAACTCTCATTATCTGTAAAAATCTCATTCTCATCCGTGTAACTCTCCTCACTATATATGTCATCTATTGAGGTGCTCTGGACAAAGGAATTGTGTAACTTTATCCAGACAGCGAAGGAGTTGATGTCTGGGGTTGTATATTGAGGAGCAGATGGTTCTACAACTTCATGCTTAATGGTTTGGTTTTGGAGTTCTTGCTGGGTTATGACTTTCTCGAATGAGTTGTTAACCTCATTCGGTATAAACCCGTCATTGTCCTCTAATTCTATTCCAATGTTTGTGTCTTGAAATTTAGGTTATAGTGTTGAAGGACTGGTATAGTCTTCTAAAGGTTAGCTAGCATATGCTTGTTTATATCTAGTTTCTAATTTATCAAGTACATTATCTAGCCTTTTCATTTCACTAACCAGCAATTTTAACATACCATTATCCTCAACTTGGTTATTCTCCTTTTTTTTTTTTTCTTCAGAAAATGGGTTAATCGATTCCAAAAAAAGGGCCATACCCTAGGATAATACAATAAGCGCAAATATCATGCTACGAGAGCCAGACCAAACATTTGAAAAGAAGAGCAACAAGCAAACAAACATAGCAACATGGAATGAACCAAAACACATGAGACAACCCAACCACCCAAAGCAAGGGCCTCCTCAGGATCGCTGTCGTCCCTTGGGCCGACTCCCGCTGAATTTCATCTTAGCTTCCTTCTTTTTCTGTCTGTTGGAGAGGGGACTACCCCTTGTGGGGGACCCGACCTCACTAGCTTGGCCAAAATCACCAACACAGTCATCAATGTCATCCACACTAAAGGGGAAAGTGGAATCCTCTCTAGTCTCACCTCGAGGAACATCTGTATGGTAAGAAGAGCTAGCTTCGGGACAAGATGTCCGGGCGGAGGGAGAAACAATGGTATCAACTTTGACAGGTTTAGGATCAGGATCTTCCAATAGCTGAGAAAGGGCATCAAATCGGTTACCCCTCACAACCGGAGTTTCCGAGCCATTCATGCTTTTAGTACAGTCAAAAGTGTGGTCAACAACAGTCTTTTTTCCTCTATCTTTGCCTGAAACAACTTTCCAGGTCCCCTTATCCTTACCGTTCCTCTTGAGATGGTGGCAATCTGGATAGCTCAGACCTGGAGACGCAGTCCGAGAACAATCATGACCAAACTGGGAGCACTTTTTGCATCGAACCGGGGTCCATTGATATTCCAAATTGATCTTTGTTCTAATAGTATTGCCAGTCTCCTCATCTTCTGCTTCAATATGGAAATCATTGAAGAATTCAAAATCAGCAGAAACTTCAATGCAAACACGAGCATAGGTTATACGCCTTCTACTTGCAGTAATGCGATCAACTCGGATTGGTTTCCCAATGAAACTAGAGATAAAACTGATTCCCTTCGGATTCCAGTATTCAAGTGGTATACCATAAAAGTTTACCCAGATTGGAATGGAGTGGATCTCCTCATTTTCAAAGGAGAAATGTGGCTTCCACGGCCTAAGAAGGAGAGGTTGACCTGCCACAAACCATGGTCCTCCTTCTAAAATTGCATCCCTAGCTTCCGTACTAGAGAATGAAAAAAAGAAACATCCAGAATCAGTGGCCAACGTATCAATAAGTCCCTCATTAGCCCATAGTCGATCAGTAACGTTAGTGACAAGGGAAAACGGGAGCTTCTTGCCTAGAAACCGGCCAACCAAGGTAGCCGTCCATTCGTCTTTCCCAGCTACAGTTAACTCCTTTGGAATTTTAAGAACAAGATTATCTTCAATCCCTCCATGGTCCACAAACTCCAAGTTAAATTCCTTGCTACAAACTGTGGTTCTGTAATTTATTTCCAAATCTGAGCCCAGATCAATTTGGGCCAAACTTCCATTCTGACCCTCAGATTTGAATAACCCAGCCCATGATTTACGTTGGGCCTCACCAGCTGCATTGTGCACCTGATCTTGCGTAACCTCCATGTGAGAAAGAGCAGCCTTGTCTGGATTTTTAGGCTTAACAATGGCCAGCTCATTCTCAATTTGACTGTTTATATGACCAGGGCAAGAGGCATTAATTGCCGAATTGACATCAAAGGGAGTAGATTTGTCTTGAGGAGCAGCAAGCATGTGATCAATTAATGCATCCTTAACCAAAGGCAGCGCATTGACGTGATTTTGACCGGTCCCTGCAGCATTTGGACAAAAAGAAGCTGACCGTATGGGTCCTACAAGCCCCATCCTTAACTGTGAGAAGCTTTCGGCAGAATGCATAAAATGCGCTTGGGCCCCACCAGCCACACGTTGCGTCATTAAGCTGAGCTCCGGACTGTCCTTAACAGCGAATATGTGCTGGTCTTCAGGAAGCTCAACCAGTCTAGCTGTGGGCCCAATCTGATCATTTGAATTTCCATCCGTTGCCATCAGATAAGGACATGGGCCCCCACCTTCTTTTGCACTGCCATTCGGATGGCCCACCTCTATTTCTATGGCTTGGGCATTTAATGCATCACGTCTAGCCCCAATGAAATCAAAGCAAGGACCATCGTTGGGGCCCGCAAGAGACACAGTACTCGGATGGAAAGACACTGCAGAAATGCTAAAGTCAGCGTTATGACCGTTGGGCTCAGCAGAGGAAGGCACGTGTAACTCATTACTAGGAAACAACAAACATTTAGTGGAATAGGTAACTTTCGGATCAAAACTTGGGTTTTCCTTATCAAAATCCCCAGGTTGAGCAGGTTCATGCTGTGTTTGCCCATGAAGAACATCAAACCCGAAAGATGACATATCATCTTAACTAAGAACAATTGTCTCCTCAGCCTTAAAATCTTCCCTCTGACATGTTGTAGATTGAGCAACAAAGACACTGGGATCAACATTTGAAGATGAAACAACACCCTTAATTCCTCCAGCAGAAATATCCCCATCTGCCCCATTGGTTGCAACCACAGCTTCCCCAACACTCACAGAAAAGCCATTCTGTTCCAAACTTCCTTCACCTCCTTGTAAGGACTCCTCCTCGTCACTACTAACACACTTTAAAGCCCACTGGACTAATGGGTCTTCATCCCCCTCCTGAAAATCAGTAGGAGGAGTAGACCTCTTAATAACTCTCTTAGCTTGGATGTTCAGTTTACTTACATTGTTAGGAAGAGGGAAGAGCTTTTCCTTCCTTTTCTTAGCACTAGCACTTGGAACCACCACCCATGGGGGGGAAGCCCTCACCATCTTAGACTCCCTTCACTCACTAGCACTAGCACTTCCATGGATTCTTGAGTTTGATTTCCAAAAAAAACCATGGTTATTCTCCTTATTATTACAATATGAAGTTTCGTCCCATTGTTGTTGGTAGTAATTCCCATCCCATTGTGTTTGTGGACAAGACTCGCCGAAGGGAATGTCTTGGTGCATTTGGTAATCGTGGGAGCTACTACTATATTCTACATTATCATTTTGGTTATATCCCCATTGTGGTTGATAAAACACTCCATGTGGAGGTTCTTGATACATTTGATTATACGGGGGACTACCACTATCATTTTCCCATTGTGGTGGTTGGTAGCACTCGGGTTGATAATGCGCGTCATAAGTGAGTGCTTGCCAACTTGGGGAATAACTATTTTGATTTTCAAGTGTGTACCTCTTATTGGTACTTGCGTTGTATGGAGGGTAATATGAATAAGACATGTTTATCCAAAATTTTTAAACAATAAAATTTTTATTTATTTACTTTTTTTGTACTTGTGAGAGAAAAAGTCTAAAGTTTTTATTATTATTTTTTTCTTTCTTAATTTTTTTTTTTTTTGAAAAGTAAGAAAATATTGGAAATAACTTAGTAAAATCCTAAACTAGTTGCCTTCCCCGGCAACGACGCCAAAAACTTGACACGACTAAAAATCTGTGCGCTCTTGTGCAACACCCAAGTGTAGGTGATCGTGCAAGTAATATAGTACTGGAAGTCCAGGTCGATCCCACAGGGAAGAAATAGGGAGAATGTCTACTAAGTTATAACCTAAAGAAAATGAAAATATTAATCTACGGGTGGAGGTTCTACGAATCCTAATTAATTAACTTAAACTAAATAGCAAACTAAATCATAAAGAAACATAACTAATTAAATCAATAAAATACCTTGTTGGAAACACGAGAATCCACATTGATCCTAACCATCTACCATGCAAATTCATTAACGTTCTATGGAGTTCATTCCTTTTCAGCATTCCGTATTTTTCTAAAGATAAAGAATCAATAGCCCTTTCATGACCAGGACTACATCATCAAAGTTGATTTAAAATACTTGAAAAATGGTTTAAAACAATGGTTATTACTTGCACTCTAAATGGTGTTAGCATTCAAAGTGATTTTCAAAAGTCATTGAAGAAAATAGCCTTAAGGCTTCAAGTTCTAAAAACTGTTGTGACAAACTAAGCTTATAGGGACAATTTGATGACAAATTTCTAAAACAGAAAGTCATGGAATACTTAAAAGAATCATCTCAGGAATTAGCAAGTTCGATCGATCGAAGCGCTCTCGATCGATCGGACAGCATCATCCTTCAATCGATCGAAATGCCTTCGATCGCTTGACTATGGCTCTGGTTCGATCGATCGAAATTTCTTCGATCGATCGAGCCCAATGTTTCTAAAGATTGCATGACAGAGGTTGGGAATCAATGTTTCATCACATATTCCCAACGTCTAAACTACGAAAACATTATAAAACTAGTGCAGAAACAATAACCTAAAGTAATCATAGCATGTAAACTAATAACATTCAAATAACAAGGATTGAAAAGAAAAACCTGGATATAATCTGAAATAAACTTGAAATAAACATGAAATCCACTTGAATCTTTAATAATCTTCAATATATTAGTGAAAAAGAGGAAGAAAAAGATGAATCTAACCTAATCTACTCCTAATCTAACCCTAAAACTACCCTAAACTGTTGTTTTCTGCATTTTGGAGCATCCTCCCTTCATCTGGTGTCAAAAACGACTTATATATAGGGTTCCTCCAGAGTTTACACAACTTTTAGATGAAAATAGAGTTCGATCAATCAAACTTAGTTCGATCGAACTAACTCTCAATCGATTGAACTCTGCTCAAGGACTTGAACTCTCTGATTTTGATAGCTCTGCGCACCGATGGGAGAATGGCCATAACCTTTCACTCGGACCTCGGATTGACCTCCCGTTTGCGGCCACGTGACCGTAACTCAAAGATCTACATTTCATATCTCTGGGAAAATATTCCAAATCTAAAGTCTTCATTGTCAAAATTGGCATTTTCTCAGCTGCTTCCGTTGTTTTCTTCACCAAAATCACTTTTCTTTAGCTCCACTTCATTGATTTACATCCTAATACCTATAAAATAATGCAAAAACATATATTTTAGCATTAACAAAATAAAAAGAACATTGTTATTAGAATGCACCTAAATGTAGGGACTTTGGGGATAAAAGTATGCATAAAATACCACGTAATACACTATAAATATGCACTTTTCACCTCGAATCACACCCCCCAACAAGCTCGTTGCTAGTCCCTAGCAATGAAGTGAACTACAGGAATGTTTTATTAACTCCAAAAACTGAAAACAAAAGAAAGTAAAAATCTTAACTCACTTTCACAGGAATCGTGATTGCATTTAGCATATGCAACAAGCCTTTAAACCCCTAGGTTCCCCCAGTGGACGAGTGTTGTCTCGTGAAGGTTTGCAGTGAATCTACCCACAAAATTCATGTTTGTGGTAATGGTTCTAGTTTAAATGTTTTCAAGAAATTTTCCTCTCATTAACAATGTGGTTAAGCTCAACAATCTTATGAAACTCTCTAGTATGCCATAGCCATGCAACACACACATTACAGTTAATCTACTATCAAACTCATTAGAATGTTCCATACTTGTTAATCTTCAAGTGTGTTGTGTGTGAATGGACAACCCAAATACAAAACTTTAATTTCAAAGCTCACATAACCTAAGATACTATCAAGATGTTCATTTTGACTCAACTCTCACTGGGATTACACTCTCAAGATGAAATCACTCCGAATTGGGTGTAATAATTATCACTCATGATATGGAAGCTATAAAGAGTAAATGTAAATGGAATCTAATGCTTCTTATATCTAAATAGAAAAACAGATATTTTATAGTGTACAAAGTCTCATGAAATGATACTTTTCACTAGAAGAGCGAGATACCGTGGAGAACTCTCTCTTTACCTTAACTTCTAATCCAATTTACTTAAAATCATCAGGACTTTGAAAAAGAGGTGTTAGTTGAAAGAAGAAAGAGGTTCGTGATATTTAATTGGGTCCAAGGATGTGATTGAAATATCTACTATAACTTTTCAAACTTCTCCACATCTCTAATCTCTCTTTCTCTCTCTCTTTTTTATTTATTTTTCACACTCTTCTTTTTATTATTATTTTTTTTTCTTTTCATGCTTTTTTTGTCTGTTTTCCTTTTTTTTTCTCTTTTTTTGTCATCATTTTTTTTCTTTGCCAACTTTCCCTTATTCACACCACCAAACTTCTTGTCAATGCACACATCCCAATCACTCCTAAATAAAGAACTGAGGCTTGAACTCCTAATTTGGAGTTAGGTATAGACTTTAGGATTGTAAAGACAAGGAAAATATGGTAAGGCTTAAAGGGTGAAGTAAAGGAATAGCGTAGAAGTAGGCCAATGTTTTATTATGCGTGTAAGGTCAAAAGATGGCCTAAATCATCTTCTAAGTTCATAGGATTATTCATTTCAGTAAATTCAAGAGCTCTAAATTTGGTAAATCCTAAACATTCTCTTCTAGTGATTAGTCAAAATAAAGAAGAAAAATGAGACGTTCAACGAATTACAACGCTTTTCAAAAAGTAAGAGTAATTTATAAAACCCTCAAAAACAAAGAATGACACAAAAGCTCACTTGGGTTATTAGTCTCCACTACAGTCCCTCAAGACACCTAAGCTATGCATACTAATCCATTTTAGCTATAGTGTTGAAGGACTGGTTTAGTCTTCTAAAGGTTGGCTAGCATATGCTTGTTGATATCTAGTTTCTAATTTATCAAGTACATTATCTAGCCTTTTCATTTCACTAAGCAGCAATTTTAACATACCATCTCTCAAAGGGAGTTCAGCAAGGAAGAGATGTCTAGAGAGAGAAAGTCTACCTTCTCTCTAGAAATTTGATACTCTCTTTTCTATGGATAAACACAAAGCTTTTGTTAATAAGTCTAAATCCATTAGTGAAGGGTCTGATCCTTGTGGCTTTACTATTTCCAATTCCTCACATTCCATTGTTACTAATATTTGTGAAGAAGGGGTTGTTTTTATTTCTGGAGATTCTAGTGCTTCTAATGATGTTCCTTTGTTGGGGCCTCACATTAATCTTGAATCTCTAAGTGAAGAGGAATTGGAGATCCCGGAGGATTGGGTTGATCCGAGGGCCAGTAATGAAGAGGTGAGTTGTCAAGAGGAAGGAATATCCTTTAGATCTCTTCAAGACTCTAAAGAGATCTTAAGGAGGAAGATGAAGAAGACTGCTTCTGATGTGGCCATGGAGCCTATCCCAATTTCTCTAGTGGCTATGAGCAAATCTTTAACAGAGGTTTTGCCTTCACAAACTACTCCAGATTCATTCCCCATCAAAGCTATAGCTAGTGCTTTGAAGGGGGTTGAATCTCCTTTTGCTACTGATGGAGATAGAAATGATGAAGATGAAATCCTGCCTACAGCAAGTGAAGAGGATGAAGATGTCATGCCATATGATCACCCACTTCAGATTGGGTATGAAGCTTCTCAGAGAATCAATTCTAAACTTGTGGATGAGAACACTTAACTAAGAAATTTAATTGCTGAAATGAACAACAAAAAGGTTGAGGTGTTTGAGTCTCCAACCATTGATAGCCAGGTTTGGAGTAATCATTTTCTAGCTGGGAGAAGACCTATTAGATCCAATGGGAGAAGAGGAGGTACTGGGTTCCGAGGAGGAAGGAGGAGCTGGAGAGAGTCCCAATTTGAACCATTTGACATTTGCCCTGAAGCCCCCCTCCCAAGGCCTAATAGTTCTATTGTGAAGGAGGTCCAAGAAGGTAGTGAGGGCTTTTCGAAACCTCACAATGGGCAGTTTGTTTCGAGTGAGCAGATGGAAAATGAACATCAATTTGATATCAAAATTCCTCTAATTGCTGTGTCCAAGAAGTTTGTCCCAATGGGGGCCCACAAGTCTCCCAACATTGGACCTAACGGTCATATTTCCTCAACTAATCCATTTCATAAAGTTGATGTTACTGGTCATTCGCAAATACCCAAGACACCACTGCAATGCACTGACAAGCACATGGGTCTTCCTGAAAATCCCGGCGCCCTGTCTCCTTTGGGTCATGAGGGTTCTGCTATAGATACGCGCGTGGATAGGGGTAAGTCAGTCCAAAATGCCACTGTTTTTGTCTCTACTATGGCTGGTATTAATATGGGTAGAGTGTAAAAGCCCCCACAAGTTTTAAACGAGCACATGGGATCAACCTACTTGCACGCAAAATCTGGGGAGTTGTTGGCTGTTGGTCCAACGTCCACCCATACCCAGCCACGTGTGGGTTCAACAGCATCACTCGCATCTACCGAACCAGCTGGAATGATAGTGGGACAAACAGTTGGACCCACAAGTGGCTCAACTAACATCCTAAATCCGGCTTATACAGCTTCTGCCTCAGGATCCCACCAAGCCAAGTCTTGGGCATCTCTAGTTGCTCCTAAAACTGCAACTAATTTCAACCTGACCTACATTAAGCCACGCGAAGGACCTAAGAGGAAAGTAGTTAGTATGCCCACGGAGGTTCGGATTGATGGTAGTTTTGCTTGGAAAGATACCCTTGTTGGCTATTTTATTGGCAAAAAATTACCATTTTCTTTTGTCAAAAACTCTACTACCAGGCTTTGGGGGAAATTTGGTCTTAACGATATGGTAGCCACTGACAATGGGTTCTATTTTTTCAAATTTGACTCAGAAGAGGAAAGTTTAGCCATTCTCGAAGGTGGGCCTTGGCATTTGGCTGGACAACCTATAATTCTTCAAAAATAGCATTCGGGTCTCACACTATCTAAAGAAGCAACAGCAACTCTCCCAGTCTGGGTACACATCTATAACATCCCTTTGGAGTATTGGAATCCTACAGGTCTAAGCCATATTGCCAGTGCAATTGGTAAACCCCTTCATGTCGCTAAAGTCACAGCTACTTGTAGGAGAATTTCATTTGCTCGAATTTGCATTGAACTGAATGCAAAAGATGAACTACTGAGTGAAGTTATCATTGAATTTGAGGACCCTATCAGTGGTGATATGGAACAAATTGTGCTCCCAGTGGAATACCAATGGAATCTGATTCAATGTGCCAAATGTGCTCGGTTCGGGCATGATTGCTTGAAAGTTCCCAAGGTCCAAATCCATCATAAGGCTAAGACTACCAGTACCCAGGAAGGTAAAGAAGAGGATTGGAAGATCAAATCCAAAGGGAAATACCGTAATGAAAGTGCTAGCAAGGGCCCATCCACTTCTAAGGATCAAAATAATTTTTCTGATGTTGGCTCAAAATCCCCCAAGGAATCTATCTCTATTCAGCAGACCACTCCTATCGTAATTGCCAACAAATTTTCTGCTATGGCAATGCCACTGGATGAATTAGCGGAAGACACCTCAGGTGACCTAGACACCCCTACATCACAAGAAGAAGAAGCAATCCAAATTGTTGAAGAGAACTTACACAAGAACACCACTAAAGCTATTGGGGGTGATAAAGCTGATGTTGTGGCTATTTCTAATCCCGCTTGCCCTCAGCCTTGTCCAGATAAGCTCCATGCTACAGAGAAAGGTGCTAAATTAGAACAAAACCTACAAGGCCTAGAGAGCATCGTTCCGGACCATATTGATGAATCCTCAGATCTCACGACTATTCAAACTATTGATCAACAATCTTTATCTTCAAATAATGCCATTGACAACATACAAACATTTCCAAATGATAAAGAGCAACAGCAGCAGTTGGATGGAGGAGGCAGCCCTTCCCAGAATCCTACATTTAAAGGCTCAGGTACAATACACACTAAGAAAAACAAGCAGTCAGGTTCTTCAGGTAAGCAAAAACAAAATCGTAAGCGGTCTTAATGATTATTAGCTGTTGGAATATAAGGGGCCTCAACCAGCCCATAAACAATCTGAGGTTGCAAAGTTTATTTTTGAGAATAACATTGATATGCTTGCCCTTATTGAGACTAAAGTTAGACAAGTTAATGAGGACAGAATCCAAAGAAGAGTGTTTAACAATTGGAATTGTTTTACTAATAGCACACCAAATGCTATGGGAAGGATCTGGTTGGGATGGAATCCTGACAAGATCAATCTTCAAATTCTTAAAAGCTCTCCCTAGCTAATTCATACTTTTATTGAGAACGATGACCATACTGTTCAGTTTGACGCGTCTTTTATCTATGGTTTCAATACTGGCCTAGATAGAAAGACTCTTTGGGCTGAATTAGGTTCCATTTACAACCCAAATTCAAAACAAATTTTACTTGGGGATTTCAATGTGGTTTTAAGTACTACTGAAGTCTCTGATGATTACTTTGGACTAAATTCTGATATTTCTGACTTTTTGAATGTGGTTAATTCACTTTGTCTTACTGATTTAAGATTTATGGGAGAATTCTTTACTTGGAGTAATCGGAGGTATAACCAGGATCAAATCAATGCTCACATCAGGATCAAATGGAAGAGGAATAACCAACTTGAAGCCTTACTTAGAAATTGGGATTAATTGGGATTGATTGTTTGGGATTGAGGATCTGTTTTCTTGTTTTCTTGTTTCTCCCTTTAACTTGGTGCATTTGCTAAGTTAGTTTTTTCTTTTGTTTTGTATTTGCTGGCCATGTGAGGCATTTTTGTGGTTGTTTGCCACTTGTCCTTATGCTCTGAGCTTATCGTGTATCCTGGGGTATGCCCCTTGTACTTTTGTACATCTCTTTTTTGGAATCTATTTACCGTTTTCCGAAAAAAAAGGAGGTATGGTAGACCGGATTATACCCAAAGGAAGTTGGATAGAGCCCTTGTGAACCAAGCCTGGCTGGATACATTTACTGATTCTTATGCTCATTTTCACAAACCAGGTATCTCTGACCACTCTTCTATTATCCTGTTTATCGATAAAACTGCAAGGAAAAAAGGAAAGGCCTTCAAATTCTTTAACTATTGGACACAACTGGACTCTTATAATGAAACTGTTTCAAATGCTTGGAATTGTGGAGTCACAGGCACTGCCCAGTACCAAGATTGTCACAAACTTAGATTACTAAAGTATGATCTTAAAACTTTTAGTAAAAATTTTGTGGGTAAGGAAACTATCTTGGCTAACAAAGCTAGGGAGGCCCTTAACAATGTCCAATCTGAACTACTTGATGACCCTCACAATCCTTCCCTAATTTCCAAACAAAAACAGTGCATGCCTGAATTCCTAAGAGCTGTATGGATTGAGGAAGAGACTCTCATGCAAAAATCTAGGGTGCAATGGCTAGAGGTTGGGGATAAGAACTCTAGGTATTTCTTCCAACATATTCAAAGTAGAAGAAATAGGAAAAGAATTTTTAAACTCGAAAAACTTGATGGCACATTTACAAAGAATATTGAAGAGGCGAAATGTGAAGCTGTTAGACACTTTACAGCTCTTCTTGGAACCAATTCTACAAACTCTTACCCTGGGAAGGAGGCTTTGAACAGAATTATATCTAAGAGAATTCCTGAGGAATTTTTAGAGGATCTTGATAGAATTCCTACTGTAGCTGATATCCATGATACCTTCTTTAGCATGCATGAAAACAAAGCTCCTGGTCCCGATGTATTTAATGCTCACTTCTTTAAAAAGTCCTGGACAACTGTGGGTCCTGCTGTTACGGCAGGCATCCAAGAATTTTTTCAAACAGGTGAAATGCTTCGTGAATCTAATACTACTATCATAGCTCTCATTCCTAAAGTTCCTAACCCCTCAAAGATGGGGGAGTTTAGGCCTATCTCTTGCTGTAACACGGTATATAAATGTATATCAAAGATTATTGCAAATAGGCTCCAAACTATCCTCCCATCCATTATTGACCAAGCACAATCTGCTTTTGTCAAAGGAAGGAAAATTAGTGATAACGTTCTATTAGCACAAGACTTGTTAAGGGACTACCACAAAATTGGAGGTAAACCTAGAGTAGCAGCCAAGGTTGATCTCATGAAAGCCTATGATAGTGTGAATTGGACATTTCTGTTTGATCTACTGGATTGCCTTGGTTTCCCTGCTAATTTGAAAAAATGGATTAAAGCTTGTATTACTACTCCCAAATACTCCATTAATTTCAATGGTGAGTCTGTGGGTTATTTTGATGGAGCTAAGGGGCTTAGGCAAGGTGACCCTATCTCTCCCTATTTGTTTGTTCTTGTTATGGAGGCTCTTAGCCAGCTCCTCTACCATAACACACAAAATGGGTCTTTTAAGTTTCACTGGAAACGTGATAAACTAAAAATCTCTCACCTTTGCTTTGCAGATGATTTAATTATCCTACTTAATGGTGATGTTGAGTCTGCCAAGTTGATTAGAACAACTTTAAATCAATTCTATGATTTTTTAGGTCTTCAGGCTAATAATGCTAAAAGTTGTGTGTTTTTTTTCTAGTCTTGAAGACCAGCTGGCTAGTGATATTCAAAGGGAACTACAATTCTCTAAAGGAAATTTACCTATGAGATATCTTGGAGTTCCCCTTATCACTACTAAATTGAAAAAGTATCATTGTGAAGACCTTGTAAACAAAATCTGTGCTAGAATCAGTTCATGGAAGTCTAAGCTTTTGTCTTATGCTGGCAGGGCTCAATTGATCCAATCAGTCTTGTCTGGGATCCAACAGTTTTGGTCTGGGATGTTTATTCTGCCTAAAAGTGTTCTTAAACAGGTGGAGCAAGCGTTAAGGAGATTTCTTTGGACTGGGGATACTGAAAAGGGACAGGGAGCCAAAGTTGCTTGGACAAAAATCTGCAAGCCTAAGAAAGAGGGAGGATTGGGTTTTAAAGACATTTATCTGACTAATACTATTCTTAATTTTAAGCATATTGGAAATCTCCTTGACCCAAAAAATAACTCTCTTTGGAAAGCATGGGTGCATTTATATATGATAAAATCTAAAAGCTTTTGGGCTATCAAAGCCCCAGCCCAATGTTCATGGTATTGGAGAAAGTTATTGAAACTAAGGCAAAGTGTTAGACCATTAATACTTCACAAAATTGGTAATGGTCAGCATACGTCCCTTTGGTTTGATAACTAGCTCCCTTGTGGACCGCTGTTTGAGAAATATTCAAATAGGATTGCTTATGATGCTGCAATTGATGTGAATGCGAAGGTGGCAACTATTGTGAGAAATTCTAATTGGGCTTGGCCAACGTCAAATTCCATTGGACTTAATGAAGTTCGAGCTACTCTGTTAACTTTGTATAAACCGAATGGTATGACTGATAGTATCTCTTGGACTACATCTCCGGATGGGAAATATAATTTTGCACATATATGGGATCATCTGAGGGATGTATCACCTATGGTCCCTTGGTATAAACTGGTTTGGTTATCAGGATGTACATCTAGGCACAAATTCTTATTATGGATTGCTGTCCAAAATAGATTGGCAACACATGATAGGATCTATCATTATACTTCTGGACCTCTTGCTTGTGTTTTTTGTCATTGTCATTTGGAAACCCATAACCACTTATTTTTTGAATGTCCTTTTTCTTTCTTTGGTTGGCAGGACCTCATGCTTAGATGTGGGCTTGTTTGGAACAGATCTGACTGGGATACCACAGTACTATGGATGGCACAAAAATGGACAAGTAAGAGAATCCAACATGCTTTACCAAATATCTGCCTTGGAGTTGCAGTCTACGGCCTATAGAGAGAAAGGAATTATAGGACTTTCAACGGCAAATCTACACCAAAGGAAATGTTGCTCCAAAACATGGTGTCACAAATTCAAAATCATATTCGGTCTAAGTGGAAACAACATTCTCAACTAGCCGCTCTTGTTCTACCATGGACATAAATTAATGTGATCTTGTAAGGTTGATTGGGTTTTGCGGGACCTTCGTTGACTCTTTGTATTGATTGTCTAATGCTTTTAGTGAGTAGCTATATAAACTACTAGTCCTTTTGCTATGCTTTGTTGTCTATCCTGGGGTATGCCCCTTGTACATTTGTACATCCTTTTTTGGAATATATTTACCACTTTTCAAAAAAAAAAAATTAACATACCATTATCCTCAACTTGGTTATTCTCCTTATTATTACTATATGAAGTTTCGTCCCATTGTTGTTGGTAGTAATTCCCATCCCATTGTGTTTGTGGACAAGACTCGCGCCAAAGGGATTGTCTTGGTGCGTTTGGTAATCGTGGGAGCTACTACTATATTCTTTTTTTCGGAAATTTTTTTTTTCGGAAAACTACAACTATATTCTACATTATCATTTTGGTTATATCCCCATTGTGGTTGATAAAACACTCCATGTGGAGGTTCTTGATACGTTTGATAATACGGGGGACTACCACTATCATTTTCCCATTGTGGTGGTTGGTAGCACTCGGGTTGATAATGCGTGTCATAAGTGGGTGCTTGCCAACTTGGGGAATAACTATTTTGATTTTCAAGTGTGTACCTCTTATTGGTACTTGTGTTGTATGGAGGGTAATATGGATAAGACATGTTTATCCAAAAATTTTAAACAATAAAATTTTTATTTATTTACTTTTTTTTATACTTATGAGAGAAAGAGTCCAAAGTTTTTATTATTATTTTTTTCTTTCTTACAATTTTTTTTTTTTTGAAAAGTAAGAAAAAATTGGAAATAACTTAGTAAAATCCTAAACTAGTTGCCTTCCCCGGCAACGGCGCCAAAAACTTGACACGACTAAAAATCTGTGCAATCTTGTGCAACACCCAAGTGTAGGTGATCGTGCAAGTAATATAGTACTGGAAGTTCAGGTCGATCCCATAGGGAAGGAATAGGGAGAATGTCTACTAAGTTATAACCTAAAGAAAATGAAAATATTAATCACGGGTGGAGGTTCTACGAATCCTAATTAATTAACTTAAACTAAATAGCAAACTAAATCATAAAGAAACATAACTAATTAAATCAATAAACTAAAGGTGTTGGAAACACGAGAATCCACATTGATCCTAACCATCTACCATGCAAATTCATTAACGTTCTATGGAGTTCATTCCTTTTCAGCATTCCGTATTTTTCTAAAGATAAAGAATCAATAGCCCTTTCATGACCAGGACTACATCATCAAAGTTGATTTAAAATACTTGAAAAACAGTTTAAAACAATGATTATTAGTTGCACTCTAAATGGTGTTAGCATTCAAAGTGGTTTTCAAAAGTCATTGAAGAAAATATCCTTAAGGCTTCAAGTTCTAAAAACTGTTGTGACAAACTGAGCTTTTAGGGACAATTTGATGACAAATTTCTAAAACAGAAAGTCATGGAATACTTAAAAGAATCATCTCAGGAATTAGCAAGTTCGATCCATCGAAGCGCTCTCGATCGATCAGATAGCATCATCCTTCAATCGATCGAAATGCCTTCGATCGCTTGACTATGGCTCTGGATCGATCGATCAAAATTTCTTCGATCGATCGAGCCCAATGTTTCTAAAGATTGCATGACAGAGGTTGGGAATCAATGTTTCATCACATATTCCCAATGTCTAAACTACAAAAACATTATAAAACTAGTGCAGAAATAGTAACCTAAAGTAATCATAGCATATAAACTAATAACAATCAAATAACAAGGATTGAAAAGAAAAACTTGGATATAATCTGAAATAAACTTGAAATAAACATGAAATCCACTTGAATCTTCAATAATCTTCAATATATTAGTGAAAAAGAGGAAGAAAAAGATGAATCTAACCTAATCTACTCCTAATCTAACCCTAAAACTACCCTAACCTGCTGTGTTTCTGCATTCTGGAGCATCCTCCCTTCATCTGGCGTCAAAACGACTTATATATAGGGTTCCTGCAGAGTTTACGCAACTTTTGGATGAAAATAGAGTTTGATCAATCAAACTTAGTTCGATCGATCGAACTCTCAATCGATTGAACTCTGCTCAAGGGCTTGAACTCTCTGATTTTGACAGCTCTACGCACCGATGGGAGAATGGCCATAACCTTTTACTCGGACCTCAGATTGACCTCCCGTTTGTGGCCACATGACCGTAACTCAAAGATCTACATTTCATATCTCTGGGAAAATATTCCAAATCTGAAGTCTTCATTGTCAAAATTGGCATTTTCTCAACTGCTTCCGTTGTTTTCTTCACCAGAATCACTTTTCTTTAGCTCCACTTCATTGATTTACATCCTAATACCTATAAAACAATGCAAAAACATATATTTTAGCATTAACACAACAAAAAGAACATTGTTATTAGAATGCACCTAAATGTAGGGACTTTGGGGATAAAAGTATGCATAAAATACCATGTAATACACTATAAATATGCACTTTTCACCTCGAATCATAAAGCTAATGACTTTTATGTCCTGGACAATCAAATATCCAGATCTTGCAAAGGCTGATTACCCAGCGAGGAGTACGCTATGGATGGATACGGGTTTTCAAGCTAGTTGGCAGAAGTGAAGACTTTGTTTATTTATCTTTTATTAGTAGCTGAGGCACTAGATGCCAGTCTTATTATTATGTTGTAGGGCCTTACACCCAGAATATCATTATTGATACGAACCCCGCCAATAATGTGACGAAACCCGTAACACGATTAATGTCTCGGACCGTTCTACTGTCAGATTCAATGGAAACCGCGACCCAACACCTATAACAGATGCGAACCTTGGTATAAAGGATGAAGACGCCACAATCAAGGATGGAAAACTCGATTGATAAGTCCAGGTATGAACGCCACAGAGTAAATCTGATAAGTTCGAATAGTTCTTCAAAGAACCAAAGAGAAAACTCTCACAATATTATTAATGATCAAAACTGAATATTACAAACCCTAAAACTGTTTAAATAGCTGAGGCTTAAAGTTGGGCCCTTTTAAGCCTACGAAATATTATGGTCCAATATAATTCATCCCAAAACTAAAATAAAAGGAAACTAATGAATATAAAAAAATCCCTAAGTTGGCATGCAAGCCTATAATTTATTCTAGAGCTTGAATCATGGACACCCAGCCTTGTGGATCACTAGCATCCTCCTTTGGGCCACTCAGATTAGTCTCAACCCAAATTTGTTGAACCAGCCCATTGAGATTGTCCTTGAACCGCTTTGCTCGCGCCCTTGTAACCTGACCAATTGGCACGTGGTTCGGGTCCGCATTCCACCTTGTGCTAGCCGCCATGTTCTCATCATTCCCCTCCTCTTGAAAAGGATTTGTCCTCAAATCATCACCTACATCAAAAGGAGATAAATCAGCAACATTAAAAGTAGTACTAACATTATACTCACCAGGCAACTCTAGCTTGTAGGCATTGTCATTGATGCGCTCAAGAACTTGAAAAGGACCATCGCCTCGGGGAAGCAATTTAGAACGCCTTTGTGCTGGAAATCTTTCTTTTCGCATGTGTACCCAAACCCAATCTCCAGGTTCAAAGATGATATTGCGTCGCCCTTTGTTAGCTTGCGTTGCATATTGCTCCGTTCTTCGCTCAATATTGAGCCTTGCTTTCTCATGAATCTGCTTAACAAAATCTGCTTTCTTTTTTCCATCTAAATTAACACGCTCAGTCATAGGTAAAGGAGATAAATCCAAAGGAGTTAAAGGATTAAAACCATACACAATTTCAAAGGGTGAAAATTTAGTAGCAGAATGGATAGTACGATTATAAGCAAACTCAACATGTGGTAAACATTCTTCCCATGTTTTGATGTTCTTTTTAATAATAGCCCTTAACAAAGTAGATAAAGTCCTATTTACTACTTCAGTTTGACCATCAGTTTGTGGATGACAAGTAGTAGAAAATAATAACTTAGTCCCCAACTTACACCACAAGGTCTTCCAAAAGTAACTCAAGAATTTAGCATCTCTATCCGAAACAATGGTTCTAGGCATACCATGTAATCTCACAATCTCCTTAAAGAACAAATTAGCAACATGTGAAGCATCATCAGTTTTGTGACATGGAATAAAATGTGCCATCTTAGAAAATCTATCCACAACCACAAAAATTGAGTCTCGGCCGTGTTTAGTCCTAGGTAAACCTAACACAAAATCCATTGAAATATCAATCCATGGTTCACTAGGAATTGGAAGAGGTGTGTATAAGCCATGGGGTTGTACTCTAGATTTCGCTCGCCTACATGTGACACATCTACCACAAATTCTCTCAACATCTTGTTTCATGCGTGGCCAATAGAAGTGTTCTTATAAAACGGCTAATGTTTTTACTACCCCAAAATGTCCCATTAACCCTCCCCCATATGACTCTCGCACAAGCAACTCTCTCACTGAACAAGTTGGAATGCACAATTTATTTTCTCGAAATAAAAACCCCTCATGCCTATAGAATTTATTATGGGCTGTTTTTTCACAAGATTCAAATTCTTCACTAAAATCGAGATCTAAAGGATACAATTCCTTAATATTGATGAGAATCAACATGGGCCATTGCAAGATCCATTGCATGTTCCAAATGGGCCAATTACAAGAGCAAGGACCAAAAAGATCAAAGAAGCTTTCAATGGGCTGATTCAAGAAATTTGGGCTGATTTTAGCATTCCTAAGAGTGGCCCAAAGGGAAATGAAGACTATGTCAATTTAATTCATGCATGTGAAGATATGGACTGAATATAACCTTTAAGATATAGCTATATATGTTTTATAGATAGTAGTTGGGAGTTGGTTCATGTTTTTAAGTGCATTTAATGAGTTAAACTACTTTTTTGTACTAGCCTTTGCTAAAAAACGTGAATGCATTATTTCTTATGGTTGGAGGGTTGTTCCAACTACTTGCATTTATTCCTATGGTTGGAGGGATGTTCCAAGCCTATATATATCCTTGCTTATCTTTTGTAATGGACAGATTTTGATAAATTGATAAAAGTGAGGTTTTACTCCTTCTTCTTGGTTCTTCATTGAACTTTCAGAACTTATCAAGGTTTTCACCTTGTGGCGTTCAAAACTAAGAATACCTGTGGTTTGCGTCTCTTTATAGGCGTTGGGTCTCAGGTTCACTAATTGGAATACTTGTGGTTTGCGTCTCTTTATAGGCGTTGGGTCACAGGTTCACTTTCACAACAATCTGATTTTTAGCTTTCTTGGGAAGATATTCAATCTTTGTTGTTGGGTCTCATTGCTAGTCTATTGAGGTTCGCATCAAATATGCTCAAAACCAAGAATCTTAGCATCAAGAGTAGAGATTAGAATGTACCTTCGAGAAAGTGCATCGGCAACGATGTTCTCCTTACCTTGTTTATATCGAATGACGTATGGAAACGTCTCAATGAATTCAACCCATCGTGCATGCCTCTTGTTCAGCTTGTGTTGGACTTTAAGGTGCTTTAAAGACTCATGATCGGTGTGAATCACGAACTCTTTAGGCCACAAGTAATGCTGCCATGTCTCCAAAGCTCGAACCAATGCATACATCTCTTTGTCATACGTGGGATAGTTTAAGGCAGCCCCACTTAACTTCTCACTAAAGTATGCAATCGATCTTCCTTCTTGCATAAGCACGGCGCCAATACCTAAACCTGAAGCATCACATTCAATTTCAAAAGTTTTTGTAAAGTTAGGTAAAGCAAGTAAAGGTGCATGAGTTAACTTCTCCTTGAGTAATTGAAATGCCTTCTCTTGCTCTTCCCCCCATTTGAACCCAACATTTTTCTTGATGACTTCGGTTATCGGTGCAGCTATATTACTGAAGTCTTTCACGAACCTCCTGTAAAAACTAGCAAGTCCATGAAAACTTCGCACATTACTTACACTAGATGGGCTTGGCCATTCTTGGATAGCACGAATCTTTTCTTCATCAACCTGTATTCCTTGTGCACACACAACAAAACCAAGAAACACAAGCTTATCGGTGCAAAAAGTGCACTTCTTTAGGTTAGCAAACAACTTTTCATTTCTAAGCACATCTAACACAAGTTTTAAATGCTTCAAATGCTCTTCCAAGTTTTTGCTATAAATCAGGATATCATCAAAATAAACAACTACAAATTTTCCAATGAAAGCACGCAAAACATGGTTCATCAATCTCATAAAAGTACTAGGAGCATTAGTTAATCCAAAAGGCATAACTAACCATTCATACAAACCATATTTTGTTTTAAATGCAGTTTTCCATTCATCACCTTCTTTCATTCTAATTTGATAATACCCACTTTTCAAATCAATCTTAGAAAATATACAAGAACCATGCAACTCATCTAACATATCATCTAAGCGAGGAATAGGGTGTCGATACTTTACCGTTATGTTGTTGACGGCTCGGCAATCAACGCACATTCTCCACGTCCCATCCTTCTTAGGAACCAAAATCACCGGAACGGCGCATGGACTCATACTTTCTCTTACGTACCCCTTTTCCATCAACTCACTAACCTGCTTTTGTAGCTCCTTTGTCTCCTCAGGATTGCTTCTATAGGCTGGTCGGTTTGGAATGGTAGCACCGGGCACGAAATCAATTTGATGTTCAATCCCTCGAATAGGGGGTAAACCATGTGGAACCTCCTCGGGAAAGATATCACCAAACTCCTGCAAAAGAGAAACAACAGAACTAGGCAAATATGAGTCAATTTGGTTAGTGTTTAAAAATGCCTCTTTGTACAAAAGTACAATCATAGGCTGATTTGAAAACATCGCTCGTTTGATCTCACTCGCTTTTGCATAAAAATTCTTTTTTTGGTTTCCCTCTAATTTTCCCTCAATGGCTGCATTTTTCTTTTCTTTTTCTCTCTCATTTTTCTCACTCTTTCTCTTTTGTTCACTCTCCCTTTGCAACCTCACTTGATCTTCATAAACTTGCTTCGGTGTCAAAGGCACTAAGGTGATTGTCCTTTGATTAAGCACGAACGAGTATTTATTTGTGAAACCATCATGCTTAACACGTCAATCAAATTGCCATGGCCTCCCTAACAACAAGTGTCCAGCTTGCATCGGAACCACATCACTCAAAACTTCATCTTCATATTTCCCAATACGAAAAGAAACTAACACCTGTTTAGTTACCCTTACTTCACCACTATCATTGAGCCATTGCAATTTATAAGGTCGTGGATGCTTGATTGTTGGCAGCCCTAATTTCTCCACCAAAGTTGTGCTAGCAACGTTAGTACAACTCCCCCCATCTATGATCACACTACACACCTTATCTTTGACATGACATCTCGTATGAAAGATGTTCTCCCGTTGTGCCTAATCATCTTCCTTAACCTGCATATTTAGAGCTCTCCTTGCCACTAACAAATCCCCTTGGGCAGCGTAGTCTTCATCATCGGCATCCTCCAATGGTGGCACAGATTCGTTGTCATCTTCATCTTCGGTTTCAATCTCACCATTATCTCGTAACACCATAACTCTCTTGTTCGGACATTGGCTAGCTATATGTCCCCTACCTTGGCACTTAAAACACTTAATATCACGGTTCCGAGAAGTAGACGAATCGGATTTACCTTGATTTCCATGGCTGGCCACCTCTTATTTTTGCTCAGTTTTTGGCTTCACCAAAGGCTGCTTCTCATCTCTTTTCCAATTATTTGGTTTCCAAGCGGATGTATTGGAATTTTGGCTTGGATTTTGGCTTGGACGTGTGCTGCTGCCCCTCCTCTTGAGTTGATTCTCAATTTTAATAGCCATGTGTACCATATCCTCCAACTCAACATAGTGTTGCAATTCCACTGCATTGGCAATTTCCCGATTCAACCCAACTAAGAATCTAGCCATTGTAGCCTCTCGATCTTCCTCTACATTCGCTCGAATCATAGCAACTTCCATCTCCTTATAATATTCTTCCACACTCCTATTACCTTGCCTCAAACTTTGCAACTTGTTGTACAACTCTCGGTAATAATAGCTTGGAACGAACCGCTTCCTCATCACAGTTTTCATATCCTCCCATGTCTCTATTGGACGCTCCCTATTTCTTCTCCTATTCAACACCAATTGATCCCACCAAATGATAGCATAATCAGAAAATTCAATGGCAGCAAGTTTTACCTTCTTAGCCTCAGAGTAATGGTGGCAATCAAATACTAATTCTACCTTCTTCTCCCATTCTAGATAGGCTTCCGGATCATTCTTCCCTTGAAACGAAGGAATCTTCATCTTAATACTACCCAAATTATTATCTTCCCGGTTCCTAGCTTCTCTAAACCTAACTTCTCTACCCCGACCACCATATCTCCTATGATTATCTATTGACTCCTGATCATTTTCTTCGTCAAAGTCTCCCCAAAAATACTCCTCTTCTTCAACTCTCACTCCCCTCGGTTGAACTCTCTCTCACGTGTTTCACTCAACTAGGATGTATCACTCAAGTTCACTCGTGTTTAAACTGAAAATCAATTTGGCTTTTACCCTCTTATGTGCTCACCACTCTTGCCTTTTTCCACTCGTAGTAATTCTCACTCGGTTCTTATGAAACTGCTCAAACAATGGCTAGAATTTCTCAGTAACAATCCATACCCAAACTAGACCAATTAAATTTGGACGCTGAAAGCACGACTAAAAACGAACGCGGATGGCTAGGTTTCCAAAAGCACAAAAAAATGGAATTTTCGGAAAAAAAAATTTCGCACTATGGAGTAAGGTCAGATTCGGACTCCTTAGACCCCAAATATCACAAAACAAAAATAAAATTTTAAGCCGAGTTTTTGTATTTTTTTTTTTCCTCCCCTACAGATCTCTTCTCTTCTCTTCTTTTTTTTTTTCTTCTTTTTTTTTTTTTCTCTTTTTTTCTTTTTTTGTATTTTTTTTTTCTTGAATAATCAGGCAGACTTCACAGTTCACGTATCTGATTCAGGAACCCTAATTCCAAGAAGAAAAAAAAAAACCCAGAATAACAACGATCACGAGAATGAACAAACACGAAGTAACAAGGGCAAATCACAGATCAGATTCGCAAACCCTAAACACAAAATTCCAGATCGTAATCGAACACCTTTTTTTTTTTTTTTTTATACGGTTCAGAAACGAGAACGAATAAGAAAACGAACAGAAATAAAAACGAATAAGAACAGAACCAGAAGAAATGAATAAGAACAGAAACGAAAAAGATATGATAAACCTGAGACTAGAACCTGGCTCTGATACCAACTGATACGAACCCCGCCAATAATGTGACGAAACCCGTAACACGATTAATGTCTCGGACCGTTCTACTGTCAGATTTGATACGAACCCCGCCAATAATGCGACGAAACCCGTAACACGATTAATGTCTCGGACCGTTCTACTGTCAGATTCAATGGAAACCGCGACCCAACACCTATTTTTTTTCGGAAAATGGTAAATATATTCCAGAAAAGACTGTACACATGTACAAGGGGCATACCCCAGGATAAGACAATAAAAGCACAGCTAGAGGACTGGTGGAAAAACCACTCACAAAAGAAAGGTGGACTACATTATAGCCACCTTAAACATAAAACAAAAGAACAAGGGCATACCCCAGGATAAACAGTAAGCTCAGTAAGGGGACTAGTGGCAGGGGAGGCCACTGAAAATAGAGTACAATCAACACTCAGAGGCATAAGAGCACATCAAACTACAATAGTGACAAATGGAAACAAATCCAAAACAAAGAAGCTATGTCCAGGGTGAAGCAAAGAAATCAAGCTGGGGATGATGTTTCCACTTGGACCTAATCTGGAGATTAATTTGGGAGATAAAGTTTTGCAGTAGTTGATCTTTGGGAGTAAATGTGCCACTGAATGTTCTATTGTTCCTTTCCCTCCATAAGCCATAGACAGTGACCCCAAGACAGATTTTTGGTATAGCTTGATGGATTTTCTTCCCCTTCCATTGTTGTGTCATCCATCTAACAGTGTTATCCCAATTGGTCCTGTTCCATGTAAGCCCACACCTATTCATCAAATTCTGCCAAACAAAAGAGGCATAAGAACAGTGAAAAAATAAATGGTTGTGAGATTCCATATGACTATAGCATAACACGCAAGCAAGTGGACCAGGAGTAAAAGTGTAGATTCTATCGTGTGTTGCAAGTTTATTTTGAACAGCAAACCATAAGATAAAATTCTGCCTAGGGGTGCACCCTGAGAACCAAACAAGTTTGTCCCAAAGGACCTTTGGAGAAAAAGCTCTAACATGATCCCAAATATGAGAAAACTTGTAATTTCCATTTGGGGAGGTGGTCCATAAGATACTATCAGATAAATCAGAAGGTTTATATAAATCAGATAAGAGGTCTCGAACTTCATTTAAACCAATGGAGTTAGACCCAGGCCAGACCCAATCGTGGTTCCTTATAATAGATGCTACTTTTGCATAGGTATCAATAGCAGCATCGTAAGCAATCCGATTAGTATACTTTTCAAACAAAGGGCCACTTGGAAGCCAATTGTCGAACCAAAGGGAAGTATGTAGCCCATTACCAATTTTATGTTTTAGTAAAGGCCTAGCTACTCCCCTAAGTTTTAACAATTTTCTCCAATACCAAGAGCATTGGCCAGGAGGTTTGACATCCCAAAAGCTTTTAGATTTCACCATGTACAAATGTACCCATTCTTTCCAAATGGATTTATTTCCAGGGTCAAGAAGGTTACCAATGTGTTTTAAATTCAAAATAGTATTGGTGAGGAAAACATCTTTAAACCCCAAGCCACCCTCGTCCTTAGGCTTACACACTTTAACCCAGGCTATTTTGGCACCATGCCCCTTCTCGGTAGTACCGGACCAAAAGAATCTCATTAATGCTTGATCCACCTGTTTAAGAACACATTTTGGGAGCATAAACATCCCAGACCAATATTGTTGAATCCCAGTGAGTACGGACTGTATAAGCTGAGCCCTACCTGCATAAGATAACAATTTAGATTTCCAGGAATCGACTCTAGAGCAAATTTTACTGACAAGATCAACACAATGGACTTTCTTCAGTTTCGTGGTAATAAGGGGAACTCCAAGATATCTCATAGGGAGAATTCCCTCAGAGAACTGGAGTTCCGCCTTAATATTAAAAGCCTCATGGTCTTCGAGCCCAGAGAAAAAAACACAACTTTTATGGTTATTAGCTTGAAGGCCAGAGATGTCATAAAACTGATTTAAAGTTTTCCTAACCAACTTTGCGGAGTCTATATCTCCGTTAAGGAGGATGATAAGGTCATCCGCAAAACAAAGGTGAGAAATTTTCAACTTATCACATTTCCAATGATAAGTAAAGGCCCCCCTCTGGATGTTGTGGGCAAGTAATTGGCTAAAGGTCTCCATTATAAGAACAAACAGGTAAGGGGAAATGGGATCCCCTTGTCTAAGACCCTTGACACCATCAAAGTAACCCACAGATTCCCCATTGAAGTTAATAGAGTATCTAGCAGTGGTAATACAAGCTTTAATCCATTTTTTTAAGTTTGGAGGAAATCCAAGAACATCAAGTAAGTCAAACAAAAATTCCCAGTTCACACTATCATAGGCCTTCATAAGGTCAACTTTGGCAGCAGATCTAGGTTTACCACCAGACTTATGATAATCTCTTAACAAATCTTGGGCCAAAAGGATATTATCACTAATTTTTCTACCCTTGACAAAAGCTGATTGGGCTTGGTCAACAATAGCGGGAAGGAGAGCCTGAAGTCTCTTAGCAATGATTTTAGAGATACACTTATAGACAGTGTTACAGCAAGAAATGGGCCTAAAGTCCCCCATCCTAGAGGGATTAGGGACTTTAGGAATAAGGGCTATAAGTGTAGCATTAGATTCTCTCAGCATTTCTCCCGAGTGGAAAAATTCCTGAATAGCATCAATGACTGAAGGCCCAATAGTAGACCAAGATGTCTTAAAGAAATGAGCATTGAAACCGTCAGGGCCTGGGGCTTTATTCGCATGCATACTAAGAAAAGTATCAGTAATTTCTGTGTTAGTGGGGATTCTATCCAGTGCCTCTTTAATATCCTTAGGGATACGTTTGTGGATAAAATTCCTCAAAACCCCAATTCCTGGGTACTGATTTTTAGCAGTAGACCCGAGTAAATCTTTAAAATATCTAACTGCTTCAGATTTAGCTTCATCTAAATTATTTGTAAAATTACCATCAGGTTTTTCAAGCTTGAAAATCCTTTTACGGTTCCTTCTACTTTTAATATGTTGAAAAAAATACCTAGAGTTTTTGTCACCAGACTCCAACCATTGCACTCTAGATTTTTGCTTTAAAGTTTCTTCCTCAATCCAACTAGCTTTAAGAAAATCGGCCATACATTGTTTCTGTTTTGAGATGAGAGCGGGATTATGAGGATCATTAAGAAGTTCAGAATGAACTCCTTGGATTGCTTCCCTAGTTTTATCAGCTAAGACCTTTTCTTTCCCAACAAACTTATTGCTTAGGATTTTTAAATCTTGTTTAATCAATCTAAGTTTGTGACAAAGTTGATATTGAGCTGTACCACGAATAGGGGTGTGCCAAGCATGAGAAACAGTGTCAGAGTAATTTTCAATTTGGGTCCAATAATTGAAAAACTTGAAAGCCTTACCCTTTCTTCTAGCATTATTATCTAGATAGAGAACAAGAGGAGAGTGGTCAGAAATACCTGGGTTATGGAAATGAACATAAGAATCTTGAAAGGAATCCAACCAAGATTGGTTGACCAGAGCCCGATCTAGTTTTCTTTGAGTATAGTCTGGTCGACCATACCTTCTATTGCTCCAAGTAAAGAATTCTCCCAAGTACCTCAAGTCAGATAAGCATAAGGAATCTACAACTTTATTGAAATCAGTGATATCAGAGTTACGCGCAAAGTCAGTGCCAGAGACTTCATTAGTATTTAAAACAACATTGAAATCACCTAGAAAAATTTGGTTAACATTAGAATTAGGGTTGTAAGTAGAAGTTAATTCAGACCAAAGTTCCTTCCTTTCCTGTCCAGTATTAAAACCGTAAATAAAAGAAGCTTGAAATTGAAAACTGAGGTCATCACTTTCAATAATAACTTGAATAAGCTGGGGAGAGCATCTAAGCACAGTAAGGTTAATCTTATCAGGATTCCATCCTAGCCAAATTCTCCCCGTAGAATCAGGAGTGCTGTTGGAAATAAAACTCCAATCTTTGAAAACTGTCCTTCTGATTTTATCCTCATTTGAGTATCTAATTTTGGTCTCAATGATACAAAGGACATCAATATTATTCTCGTAAATAAATTTAGCAACCTCGGATTGTTTAAAGGGAAGGTTGAGGCCCCTAATGTTCCAACTACTTATAATCATTAAAATCGATTGTGTGACTGCTTCTTTTTACCTGAAGAACTAGAATTTTTGTTCTTCTTATTGTGAGCCTTACCAGAGCTATGATGCATACCAGATGGAGGAGTCAGAGAGGAATCCTGATGCATAGGATGCTCGGTAAATTCAGTGTGAGATCCCTGAAGAGCACTTTCGGGCATAGAGGGAAGTATGGATTCTTCTGCATATCCTGGAGGGCTTGGGCCCACAGTAGGAGTGGAAATGGCTGTAGAGTCTGATATGAGAGAGGGTGGTACTAAGCCTGTGGGAGGATGTTGAGGCAGATCCTTGTGCATGAGTTCCACATCATCTCCTACAAGTACTCCCTGGACTGCTTGACAAGGTTGAACCGAAGTTGTAGCTTCCTCTCCCTTCTCAAATTGACATAGGTCCAAAGTGGAAGATGGATGGATCGTAGAGTCGGTATTGGGGATATTTTGTATTGTGGAGCCTTCAGTGATAGCCAACATTTTGGGCGCAAGGGGTGCAGGGTTACAGCCTAAATATACGTTTTTAGAAGGGGATGCAAGGGAAGGTTCAGTAACCTCCCTAACATCATCAGGGTTCTCAGTAGTCTCCAACACAGCAAATAAGTTGCTCTGTGCAATAGTAATTTCCAAATTCCCTTTGGTAAGACCAGGAGTAGTGGGGATAACACCTCCCTCATGGACTTGATGAGTAGTAAGGTCAGCAGCGACAAATTTACCTTTTAATTTTGTTTTCCAATCTCTATCATCTCCATCTGTACTAGAAGCCTCAGTAATATCAAGTTTAGAAGAGGGAGGAGGACCTTCAGTGGAAGCAGCATTGTGATTGTATCCTTTGTTGCTTGTATTCAAAACTCCTTCATTCCCGTTAGAATTGGTGCCATCTCCCTTAGTGTGGGTTCGAGTCTTTGGTAATTTCGAGCAATCATGTCCAAATTTAGAGCATTTTGCACACCGAATAGGAGTCCACTGGTATTCTACTGGAAGAACAATCTGTTCCATTTCACCACTTATGGGATCTTCAAACTCAATAATCAACTCCCTGAGGAGCTCATCCTTTGCATTAAGTTCTATACAAATTCTTGCAAAAGAAACTCTCCTACAGGCTGCTGTGACCCTAGCAACATGTAGGGGCTTTCCAATGGCACTAGCAATGTAGCTTAGGCCTGTGGGATTCCAGTACTCAAGAGGGATGTTGTAAATATGGACCCAAACTGGGATGGTTCTGATAGCTTCTTTTGACAAGGTTAAACCAGCATGCCAATTTTGGAGTATAATGGGTTGTCCTGCAAGGTGCCATGGCCCTCCCTCAAGAATAGATAGGCTTTCTTCAGCAGAGTTAAATTTGAAAAAGTAGAAGCCATTATCAGTGGCCACCATGTCATTAAGACCAGATTTTCCCCACAGCCTTGCAGTAGAATTTTTGACAAAAGAAAATGGCAGCTTCTTCCCAATGAAATAGCCTACAAGAGTGTTCTCCCATTCAAAGCTGCCATCAATACGAACCTGAGTTGGCATGTTGATTTACTTCCTAGCATTTCCTTCCTTGGGCTTAATAAATATAAGAAAGTTTAAATTTATTTTCTCCTTTGGATGCAACAAGAGAAACCCAAGATTTAGGTTGAGTGGGGCCAGACGCATGGACAAGGTGAGCTGAATTTTCAGCCGAGCATAAGGTGGACCCAGCCTCGGATGTCTTACCAGTTGGGAAAGCAAGTGGATAGGTGATGGTGGGGTCCGAGCGCATGGCTTGTAAATGACTTGGACGACTAGAAGACACATATCCGGAATTTGAGGTAATGTTGCCAGACTCCAAATGCGCTTTGACTGAGCTTGTAAGGGGGATTGGTATACTCCCAATCTGACCGTTGGTTGTGGCACTATTAAAACTAGGAGCAGTGGGGCCTAAGTCAGCTTTGGATTGATCACTAACATTATGCTGAGGAGGCTTTGTAATAGGAATCACGAGATGTTTCTCGGGAGCATAAGGGGACAAAGCGCCGGGTTTTAAGGGGATGCCCATGTGCTTGTCAGAATGAAAGAGTGGATTGGGTTGCTTGTCAAAAGGCTCACCTTTAGAAAGACCTTCCTGACCTTCCTGCGACCCAACACCTATAACAGATGCGAACCTTGGTATAAAGGATGAAGACGCCACAATCAAGGATGAAAAACTCGATTGATAAGTCCAGGTATGAACGCCACAGAGTAAATCTGATAAGTTCGAATAGTTCTTCAAAGAACCAAAGAGAAAACTCTCACAATATTATTAATGATCAAAACTGAATATTACAAACCCTAAAACTGTTTAAATAGCTGAGGCTTAAAGTTGGGCCCTTTTAAGCCTACAAAATATTATGGTCCAATATAATTCATCCCAAAACTAAAATAAAAGGAAACTAATGAATATAAAAAAATCCCTAAGTTGGCATGCAAGCCTATAATTTATTCTAGAGCTTGAATCATGGACACCCAGCCTTGTGGATCACTAGTATCCTCCTTTGGGCCACTCAGATTAGTCTCAACCCAAATTTGTTGAACCAGCCCATTGAGATTGTCCTTGAACCGCTTTGCTCGCGCCCTTGTAACCGGACCAATTGGCACGTGGTTCGGGTCCGCATTCCACCTTGTGCTAGCCGCCATGTTCTCATCAATTATTTTCTTTTTTTCTATAGGTTGTAATAATGGATTTAAGACTCTGATGATGTTGAATAATATGTAGACCTAGAACCACCACGTTTATTGTTACTGCTTCCATTTATTGTTTAATTCTTTTATCTTGGTTCTTTTATGTATGGACAAGTACGCAATCCTCAAACCAGTCATGTATCTATGGGTCCAAAGGTGAAAATTTTAAATTTTTTTCCCTACTTTGCTACACTAGGGTAAGGATTTTTGGTATCAAAGCCATAGGTTTTAGTCATGCTCGTTGATTGTCCTACACATTTTGAGCCTTAAGATACCTCACTAGTACTGACTATAAGATAATTTCATTTTTAGGTCAGTATAGATCCAGTTTTCCTAGAGAATACATTTGGAGGATACTTCTAGTTTCCCGACCACCTTCAGCTCAGTAATCTAGAGCTACATCTTCAACGGGTTAGATTACATGCACAGCGTCTGGTTGAGGATGATACTTGGAGAGTTATACACATTGATGGTATTCAGGGCTTGGAGAGGGTACGTGTTGAGGCTTTACATTGAGTATTTACTCTCTTGCAAGTCGATCAAGAGATAGAGGCTATACTACGAGATATTTTGCATTATTAGGATATTCTGGCCCGAGTCTCACACATGCCACCAGTTCATTCAACTCAACTATCACCACCAGTAAAGCTAGTACCTCCAGCACCAGTCGTACCTAAGTTAGAGCAGGACGATGATGACGATGTTGACACTGACCCGAAGGAGGACCTTATGGAGGAGGGTGACAGAGGTGAGGATGAGCCTGAGGATGACTTTAATGATAAGACCGATGGTGAGGGGGATCACGATGATGATCAGGAGGACGAGCTTGAGGGAGACAAGGATGGATATGAGGGCGACTATGATGATGAGCAAGAAGGAGAGCCAAAGTAGGACCCTGATGAGGACGAGAATGAGGATGATGATCAGGAGGAAGTGAAAGCTTGTAGATGATGCCGACGGAGAGGAGTTAAGGTGATGCAAGTGCCGAGGGTTTTGCTTCCAGACCGGTCCCGCCATAACATATAGTTGATGGAGGTAGGTTACCCACCGATGGACAGATGCCAGACGATTAGCCTGAGGATGATCTGATCTTTGAGATGATTGATGAGTTTGATTTGTGGCTTGACTAGGTGCCACAAGAGGAGATTGATGTTCCAGCAAATAAGTTTTCTCCGTTCGAGTCAGACGTAGAGGATTTCTAGGATCAAATCCCTAGGATCTAGATTCTCTTTCTGCTTTGGTTAATCAGGGCATTTGGCCTACTTTCTTTTGTGATGGGAATCAAGGAGCACCAAAGGATCCATTACAAGTCCCAGTTGGACCAATTACAAGGGCAAGGGCTAAACGGTTCAAAGAAGCAGTTAATGGGCTGATCCACGAAGTTTGGGCTAACTCCAAAGTAGTGAAGGCCAAGATGGGACCACATAATGATAAGGGGTTGACTAATGTTATCCAGGCCATAGAAGGAGCTGATTAGGTGTAATGGACGTTTTTGGCATTTGGAAGATGATTTGAAGATGCTACTTGCCAACTGCCAACTACCTGTCATTTTTTTTAGCTTCCAACTACTTGCTTTATTGTAACTGCTTGTTATTATTGTAGTTGTGTTTGTAATTCAGTTATAAAAGGGGATGTATCCATCATAAACAAAGCAGTTCTGAATGCAATCATTTTGAGTGAGAGTAAACCTCTTTGGTTCTTTTAGAACTCTTTGAACTTATCAGATTTCCATCTGTGGCGTTCTAACTCCGACTTATCAAGCAGTCTTCCACAACTGTTTGTGGCGTCATCACATACCTTCCATTCCTATCTTAGAGAAACGATCTGGGAATAAATTTCATACGGGTTCCTTCACTTCGTGAGCAGAGTTCGTATCATTTGGTATCAGAGCCTGGCTCTAAGTCAGGTTACTATCTTTATTTGTGTTTTTGTAGGTTCTGTTTGTTTTTTAGTTTTATCTTTATTAATCAGTACCTAGGTTCTGCTTGATCTTGTTCCGTATTCAGTTTTATATTCGTGTTTGATTAAAAAAAAAAAGACTCCATCTGTGATTCGCACTTCTTATTTCACCATCGTTTTTTGAAACTGTTCGTATTGTTTTTTTTTTTCAGTACCTTTCGTGTCACTGCCATCTAGTTCAGTGATTCGTAGTTCTGTATTTGGTAAATTGGTCATATCAGTCTTGTATTGAACGTGATCTTAAAAAAAAAAAAAAAAAAAAAAGAAAAGAAAAGAAAAGGAAAGAAGAGAAGAGATCGGTAAGCCAAAAAAAAAAAAAAGAGTACAAAAACTCGGCTTAAAATTTTATTTTTGATTTACAATATTTGGGGTCTAAGAAGTCCAAATCTGACCTTACTCCATTTTTTTTTGTGCTAATGGAAACCTAGTCTTCCGCATTCGTTTGAGTCATGCTCTCAATTTCCAAATTCTATTGGTCTAGTTTGGGAGTGGATTGTTACTAAGAAATCTGATTCTTGTTTGATTAGTTTGATAAGAACCAAGCGAGATTTACTACGAGTGGAAAAAGGAAAGAGAGGTGAGCATATTAGAGGGTAAAAGCCAAATTTCTTGAGTGAAACACGTGAGGGAGTGAGAATCTGTTTCTAACCCACTTTTGCAGGAATCATGGCTCTAAACTTAATAGAGCCATGATTCCTGCAAAAGTGGGTTAGAAACAGATTCTCACTCCCTCACGTGTTTCAACAGGATATTCCAAATCTGCAAATCCAAGCTTTAATGGGAGAAATGAGACGGATGATGAGGGCGGAACTAGAGCAATTGCATGATAGGTTAGATAGGATAGAAGAGGGGACACAACGGGGGCAGCCACGAATTGCTCCTAATGCACAAAGAAGGGGGAGAGTTCATCTAAGAGGAGATGATGAATACTTTGGGGAAGGGTTTGGTGAGGAAGATGACCAGGATCTAATTATCAACAATAGGAGAAATGGTGGGCGGTTTAGAGAAGCTAGGAATAGGGAAGATAACAATTTGGGTAGTATTAAGATGCAGATTCCGTCATTTCAAGGTAAAAATGATCCGGAGGTTTATCTTGAATGGGAGAGGAAGGTGGAATTGGTGTTTGATTGTCACAACTATTCTGAGCTGAAAAAGGTCAAACTTGCAGCCATTGAGTTCTCTGACTATGCTATTGTTTGGTGGGATCAATTGGTGTTAAACAGGAGAAGAAATAGAGATCGACCCATTGAGACATGGGAAGAAATGAAAACTGTCATGAGGAGGCGATTTGTGCCGAGCCATTACTACCGAGAGTTGTACCAGAAATTGCAAGGCCTTAGACAAGGTGCCCGGAGTGTAGATGATTATTATCAGGAAATGGAAATGGCTATGATCCGAGCAAATGTAGAGGAGGACCGGGAAGCAACTATGGCTAGGTTTTTGGGAGGTTTGAACCGAGAAATTGCCAATTTGGTAGAATTGCAACATTATGTGGAATTGGAAGATATGGTACACATGGCTGTCAAGATTGAGCGCCAACTCAAGAGAGGGGGTAGCATCGCACGACGTAATCCTACCTCGAGTTCTACTTGGACGCCGAGTTTCGTGAAAAAGGAAGAAAAGCAAGTCACAGCTAAGCCCAAAACTGAACAAATGCAAGAAAAGACTAGCCATGGGAATCAAGAAAAATCTGATTCTTCCAACACTCGAAATCGTGATATCAAGTGTTTTAAATGCCAAGGCAGGGGTCATATAGCGAGCCAATGTCCGAACAAAAGGGTTATGGTGTTGCGAGATGATGGTGAAATTGAGACCAAGGATGAAGGTGATACCGACTCTATGCCACCATTGGAGGACGTGGGTTGTGAGGAGTACGCGGTTCATGGTGATTTGTTGGTAACAAGGAGGGCTTTGAATATGCAAGCTAAAGAAGAGGAAGAGGTGCAGCGAGAAAATATCTTTCATACTCGATGCCATGTGCAAAACAAGGTGTGTAGTGTGATTATTGATGGAGGTAGTTGTACAAATGTTGCTAGCACTACGATGGTGGAGAAATTAGGGCTGCCAACAATTACACACCCCCGGCCTTATAAATTGCAATGGCTCAATGATTCTGGAGAAATAAGAGTTACTAAACAGGTGATGGTTTCTTTCCGCATCGGAAAATATGAAGATGAAGTTTTGTGTGATGTAGTCCCGATGCAAGCAGGACATTTACTGTTGGGCCGACCATGGCAATTCGATCGGCGAGTCAAGCATGATGGATTCACCAACAAATACTCTTTTGTACTCAATCAAAAACCAATCACTCTTGTTCCATTGACACCAAAATAGGTTTATGAGGATCAAGTGAGGATGCAAAAAGAGAGTGATCAAGAGAAAAAGAGTGAAAAAAAGAGAGAAATCGAGAAAATTGAGAGAGAAAAAGAAAAGAAAAGTGAAGTCAGTGAGAGAAAAAAAGAGGGAAAACAAAAGAATTTCTATGCAAGAGCGAGTGAGATAAAAAGAGCGTTGTTTTCAAATCAGCCTATACTTGTACTTTTATACAAGGAGGCATTTTTGAACACTAACGAACTTAACCCCTCTTTGCCTAGTTCTATTGTGACTCTTTTGCAGGATTATGAGGATGTCTTTCCCGAGGAAACACCCCATGGTTTACCACCAATCCGAGGGATTGAGCATTGTATTGATTTCGTGCCCGGAGCAACTATTCCAAACAAACCAGCCTATAGAAGTAATCCGGAGGAGACAAAGGAACTTCAAAGGCAGGTTAGTGAATTGATGGAAAAGGGGTACGTAAGGGAAAGCATGAGTCCATGTGCAGTTCCAGTACTGTTAGTACCTAAGAAGGATGGGACGTGGAGAATGTGTATTGACTGTCGAGCCATCAACAACATAACGGTAAAGTATCGTCATCCTATCCCTCGTTTAGACGATATGTTAGATGAGCTGCATGGTTCTTGTGTGTTTTCTAAGATTGATTTAAAAAGTGGTTATCATCAGATTCGAATGAAAGAAGGAGATGAATGGAAAACTGCCTTTAAAACAAAATATGGTTTATATGAGTGGTTAGTTATGCCTTTTGGTTTGACTAATGCTCCAAGCACTTTTATGAGACTTATGAACCATGTTTTGCGTGCATTTATAGGCAAATTTGTTGTTGTCTACTTTGATGATATCCTCATTTATAGCAAAAACTTGGTTGATCATGAAGTACATTTGAAATCTGTTTTAGATGTGCTTAGGGAAGAAAAGTTATTTGCTAATTTGAAAAAGTGTACTTTTTGCACCGATAATCTTGTATTTTTGGGATTTGTTGTTAGTGCACAAGGTATACAGGTTGATGAAGAGAAAGTGCGGGCAATACTGATGAGAACATGGCGGCTAGCACAAGGTGGAATGCGGACCCGAACCACGTGCCAATTGGTCCGGTTACAAGGGCGCGAGCAAAGCGGTTCAAGGACAATCTCAATGGGCTGGTTCAACAAATTTGGGTTGAGACTAATCTGAGTGGCCCAAAGGAGGATACTAGTGATCCACAAGGCTGGGTGTCCATGATTCAAGCTCTAGAATAAATTATAGGCTTGCATGCCAACTTAGGGATTTTTTATATTCATTAGTTTCCTTTTATTTTAGTTTTGGGATGAATTATAATGGACCATAATATTTCGTAGGCTTAAAAGGGCCCAACTTTAAGCCTCAGCTATTTAAACAGTTTTAGGGTTTGTAATATTCAGTTTTGATCATTAATAATATTGTGAGAGTTCTCTTTGGTTCTTTGAAGAACTATTCGAACTTATCAGATTTACTCTGTGGCATTCATACCTTGACTTATCAATCGAGTTTTCCATCCTTGATTGTGGCGTCTTCATCCTTTATACCAAGGTTCGCATCTGTTATAGGTGTTGGGTCGCGGTTTCCATTGAATCTGACAGTAGAACGGTCCGAGACATTAATCGTGTTACGGGTTTCGTCACATTATTGGCGGGGTTCGTATCAGTTGGTATCAGAGCACAGTTCTAGTCTCAGGTTTATCATATCTTTTTCGTTTCTGTTCTTTTTTTTTTTTTTTTTTTTTCGGAAAGTGGTAAATATATTCCAAAAAGGATGTACAAAAAGTACAAGGGCAAACCCCAGGATAAACAGAACAGCGCAGAAACATGAAGACATGAGACAAAGCCCTAACCTAAATCCAGGTAGAAACTTGGATCAACTAACATACAAGACCATTACATGAAGCAAACAAAATAAAGGACATTTAGGTCCAATTCTGAATAATGACATCAATATTAGGATAAAACTTCCATTTAACCCTAATTTGAGCTAATATCTGAGCAACTAAATCTTGTAGTAACACTTCCTTAGGCTTTGATGTAAGTTTGAAAGTTCTGTTATTCCTTTCTTTCCACAGGCCATACACAGCAACTCCAAGGCAAAATTTGGGGATGACTTGATGAATTCTCTTCCCTTTCCAGTGTTGAGACATCCATAGAACTGTATCCTCCCAGCCATTATCGTTTCTTCTGGTTCTGTTCGTATTCGTTTTTGTTTCTCTTCGTTTTCTTATTCGTTCTCGTTTTTGAACCATATCAAAAAAAAAAAAAAAAAAAAAGGTGTTCGATTACGAACTGGAATTTCGTGTTTAGGGTTTGCGAATCTGATCTGTGATTTGCTCTTGTTACTTCGTGTTTGTTCATTCTCATGATCGTTGTTATTGTGGTTTTTTTCTTCTCGAGAATTAGGGTTTCTGAATCAGATACGTGAACTGTGAAGTGTGCCTGATTAAAAAAAAAAAAAAAAGAGAAAAAAAAAAAAAAAAAAAAGAGAAGAAAAGAAAAGAAGAGATCGGTAAGCCGCGATAAAAAAAAAAAAAAAAAAAAAAGAGTACAAAAACTCGGCTTAAAATTTTATTTTTGTTTTACAATATTGGGGGTCTAAGGAGTCCAAATTTGACCTTACTCCATAGTGTGAAAATTTTTTTCCGAAAATTCCATTTTTTTTGTGCTTTTGGAAACCTAGCCATCCGCGTACGTTTTTAGTCGTGCTTTCAACTTCCAAATTTGATTGGTCTAGTTTGGGTGTGGATTGTTACTGAGAAATTCTGGTCATTGTTTGGTCAGTTTCATAAGAACCGAGTGAGAATTACTACGAGTGGAAAAAGGCAAGAGTGGTGAGCACATAAGAGGGTAAAAGCCAAATTGATTTTCAATTTAAACATGAGTGAACTTGAGTGATACATCCTAGTTGAGTGAAACACGTGAGCGAGAGTTGTGAGGTCCTGTATATTTTTTTTATCTAATCTTTGTTTTGCAGCGAAATATGGCCCATAAAGACGAAATTAATGTCGGGGAGGTTTCGGGAGAGACTGA
Organism: Hydrangea macrophylla; assembly: GCA_033977485.1. NCBI lineage: Eukaryota > Viridiplantae > Streptophyta > Magnoliopsida > Cornales > Hydrangeaceae > Hydrangea > Hydrangea macrophylla. Next base: position 46,937,048 of record CM066986.1, read on the forward strand.
TCAGAAACTACTATTGGAGGCATTAATGGGTGAAATGAGGAGGGTATTGACGACAGAGATGGAACAAGTTCATGAACGGATAGATAGAGTAGAGAATGCACGTGTGGAGCAGCCACAGAACAATGCTCCTCATGGACGTAGAAGAGAGAGAGTTCAACCGAGGGGAGTGAGAGTTGAAGAAGAGGAGTTTTTTTGGGGAGACTTTGACGAAGAAAATGATCAGGAGTCAATAGATAATCATAGGAGATATGGTGGTCGGGGTAGAGAAGTTAGGTTTAGAGAAGCTAGGAACCGGGAAGATAATAATTTGGGTAGTATTAAGATGAAGATTCCTTCGTTTCAAGGGAAGAATGATCCGGAAGCCTATCTAGAATGGGAGAAGAAGGTAGAATTAGTATTTGATTGCCACCATTACTCTGAGGCTAAGAAGGTAAAACTTGCTGCCATTGAATTTTCTGATTATGCTATCATTTGGTGGGATCAATTGGTGTTGAATAGGAGAAGAAATAGGGAGCGTCCAATAGAGACATGGGAGGATATGAAAACTGTGATGAGGAAGCGGTTCGTTCCAAGCTATTATTACCGAGAGTTGTACAACAAGTTGCAAAGTTTGAGGCAAGGTAATAGGAGTGTGGAAGAATATTATAAGGAGATGGAAGTTGCTATGATTCGAGCGAATGTAGAGGAAGATCGAGAGGCTACAATGGCTAGATTCTTAGTTGGGTTGAATCGGGAAATTGCCAATGCAGTGGAATTGCAACACTATGTTGAGTTGGAGGATATGGTACACATGGCTATTAAAATTGAGAACCAACTCAAGAGGAGGGGCAGCAGCACACGTCCAAGCCAAAATCCAAGCCAAAATTCCAATACATCCGCTTGGAAACCAAATAATTGGAAAAGAGATGAGAAGCAGCCTTTGGTGAAGCCAAAAACTGAGCAAAAACAAGAGGTGGCCAGCCATGGAAATCAAGGTAAATCCGATTCGTCTACTTCTCGGAACCGTGATATTAAGTGTTTTAAGTGCCAAGGTAGGGGACACATAGCTAGCCAATGTCCAAACAAGAGAGTTATGGTGTTACGAGATAATGGTGAGATTGAAACCGAAGATGAAGATGACAACGAATCTGTGCCACCATTGGAGGATGCCGATGATGAAGAGTACGCTGCCCAAGGGGATTTGTTAGTGGCAAGGAGAGCTCTAAACATGCAGGTTAAGGAAGATGATGAGGCACAACGGGAGAACATCTTTCATACGAGATGTCATGTCAAAGATAAGGTGTGTAGTGTGATCATAGATGGGGGGAGTTGCACTAACGTTGCTAGCACAACTTTGGTGGAGAAATTAGGGCTGCCAACAATCAAGCATCCACGACCTTATAAATTGCAATGGCTCAATGATAGTGGTGAAGTAAGGGTAACTAAACAGGTGTTAGTTTCTTTTCGTATTGGGAAATATGAAGATGAAGTTTTGAGTGATGTGGTTCCGATGCAAGCTGGACACTTGTTGTTAGGGAGGCCATGGAAATTTGATCGACGTGTTAAGCATGATGGTTTCACAAATAAATACTCGTTCGTGCTTAATCAAAGGACAATCACCTTAGTGCCTTTGACACCGAAGCAAGTTTATGAAGATCAAGTGAGGTTGCAAAGGGAGAGTGATCAAAAGAAAGAGAGTGAACAAAAGAAAAGGAGTGAGAAAAATGAGAGAGAAAAAGAAAAGAAAAATGCAGCCATTGCGGGAAAATTAGAGGGAAACCAAAAAAAGAATTTTTATGCAAAAGCGAGTGAGATCAAACGAGCGTTGTTTTCAAATCAGCCTATGATTGTACTTTTGTACAAAGAGGCATTTTTAAACACTAACCAAATTGATTCATCTTTGCCTAGTTCAGTTGTTTCTCTTTTGCAGGAGTTTGGTGATATCTTTCCCGAGGAGGTTCCACATGGTTTACCTCCTATTCGAGGGATTGAACATCAAATTGATTTCGTGCCCGGTGCTACCATTCCAAACCGACCAGCCTATAGAAGCAATCCTGAGGAGACAAAGGAGCTAAAAAAGCAGGTTAGTGAGTTGATGGAAAAGGGGTACGTAAGAGAAAGTATGAGTCCATGCGCCGTTCCGGTGATTTTGGTTCCTAAGAAGGATGGGACTTGGAGAATGTGCGTTGATTGCCGAGCCGTCAACAACATAACGGTAAAGTATCGACACCCTATTCCTCGCTTAGATGATATGTTAGATGAGTTGCATGGTTCTTGTATATTTTCTAAGATTGATTTGAAAAGTGGGTATCATCAAATTAGAATGAAAGAAGGTGATGAATGGAAAACTGCATTTAAAACAAAATATGGTTTGTATGAATGGTTAGTTATGCCTTTTGGATTAACTAATGCTCCTAGTACTTTTATGAGATTGATGAACCATGTTTTGCGTGCTTTCATTGGAAAATTTGTAGTTGTTTATTTTGATGATATCCTGATTTATAGCAAAAACTTGGAAGAGCATTTGAAGCATTTAAAACTTGTGTTACATGTGCTTAGAAATGAAAAGTTGTTTGCTAACCTAAAGAAGTGCACTTTTTGCACCGATAAGCTTGTGTTTCTTGGTTTTGTTGTGTGTGCACAAGGAATACAAGTTGATGAAGAAAAGATTCGTGCTATCCAAGAATGGCCTAGTCCATCTAGTTTTCATGGACTTGCTAGTTTTTACAGGAGGTTCGTGAAAGACTTCAGTAATATAGCTGCACCGATAACCGAAGTCATCAAGAAAAATGTTGGGTTCAAATGGGGGGAAGAGCAAGAGAAGGCATTTCAATTACTCAAGGAGAAGTTAACTCATGCACCTTTACTTGCTTTACCTAACTTTACAAAAACTTTTGAAATTGAATGTGATGCTTCAGGTTTAGGTATTGGCGCCGTGCTTATGCAAGAAGGAAGACCGATTGCATACTTTAGTGAGAAGTTAAGTGGGGCTGCCTTAAACTATCCCACGTATGACAAAGAGATGTATGCATTGGTTCGAGCTTTGGAGACATGGCAGCATTACTTGTGGCCTAAAGAGTTCGTGATTCACACCGATCATGAGTCTTTAAAGCACCTTAAAGTCCAACACAAGCTGAACAAGAGGCATGCACGATGGGTTGAATTCATTGAGACGTTTCCATACGTCATTCGATATAAACAAGGTAAGGAGAACATCGTTGCCGATGCACTTTCTCGAAGGTACATTCTAATCTCTACTCTTGATGCTAAGATTCTTGGTTTTGAGCATATTAAGGAATTGTATCCTTTAGATCTCGATTTTAGTGAAGAATTTGAATCTTGTGAAAAAACAGCCCATAATAAATTCTATAGGCATGAGGGGTTTTTATTTCGAGAAAATAAATTGTGCATTCCAACTTGTTCAGTGAGAGAGTTGCTTGTGCGAGAGTCACATGGGGGAGGGTTAATGGGACATTTTGGGGTAGTAAAAACATTAGCCGTTTTACAAGAACACTTCTATTGGCCACGCATGAAACAAGATGTTGAGAGAATTTGTGGTAGATGTGTCACATGTAGGCGAGCGAAATCTAGAGTACAACCCCATGGCTTATACACACCTCTTCTAATTCCTAGTGAACCATGGATTGATATTTCAATGGATTTTGTGTTAGGTTTACCTAGGACTAAACACGGTCGAGACTCAATTTTTGTGGTTGTGGATAGATTTTCCAAGATGGCACATTTTATTCCATGTCACAAAACTGATGATGCTTCACATGTTGCTAATTTGTTCTTTAAGGAGATTGTGAGATTACATGGTATGCCTAGAACCATTGTTTCGGATAGAGATGCTAAATTCTTGAGTTACTTTTGGAAGACCTTGTGGTGTAAGTTGGGGACTAAGTTATTATTTTCTACTACTTGTCATCCACAAACTGATGGTCAAATTGAAGTAGTAAATAGGACTTTATCTACTTTGTTAAGGGCTATTATTAAAAAGAACATCAAAACATGGGAAGAATGTTTACCACATGTTGAGTTTGCTTATAATCGTACTATCCATTCTGCTACTAAATTTTCACCCTTTGAAATTGTGTATGGTTTTAATCCTTTAACTCCTTTGGATTTATCTCCTTTACCTGTGACTGAGCGTGTTAATTTAGATGGAAAAAAGAAAGCAGATTTTGTTAAGCAGATTCATGAGAAAGCAAGGCTCAATATTGAGCGAAGAACGGAGCAATATGCAACGCAAGCTAACAAAGGGCGACGCAATATCATCTTTGAACCCGGAGTGATGAGAATCAAGGAAGCACTTAATGGGCTAAATTGGGCTGATTATAAAATGGATAATCTAATAATATCAAGGAGGCATTTTTGGGCTGATTTCAAGATTCCTAAGTGTGGCCTAATGGGAAATAAAGTTTTTTGTCAACATATTTCATGCATGTGGAGATATTGGATGAATATAACTTCCAAGTGCTGAATATAACTTCTAAGATATAGCTATTTATGTTTTATAGTTGGTAGTTGGGAGTTTGTTCATGTTTCTATGTGTTTTTAATGAGTTAAACTACTTTTTTTGTATAAGTCTATGTTAAAAAACGTGGTAGCTTTATTTCCTATGGTTGGGAGGATGTTCCAACTACTTGCATTTATTTCCTATGGTTGGAGGGTTGTTACAACAACTTGCATTTATCCCTATGGTTGGAGGGTTGTTCCAATCCTATATATACTCTTTTGTATGGGCAGATTTATATAATGGATTAAACACAATTCTGAAGTTGAGCTTTGCTCCTCCCCCTTGTTCTTCACAGAACACAATTTTTGACTTATCAATCAGCCTTTCGCATCTGATTGTGGCGTCTTAACACACCATGACTTATCAATCAGCCTTCCGCATCTGATTGTGGCGTCTTCACTAATCTTTGGAATACCCGTGGTTTGCGTCTCTTTATAGGCGTTGGGTCACGGGTTCACTATCACAACAATCTGATTTTAGCTTTTCTGGGTAAACATGTCAATTTTGTTGTTGGGTCTCAATACAAGTTATTGAGGTTCGCATCATTTGGTATCAGAGCTCAGGCTCTAAAATCAGATTATCTATCCCTTTTGTTTTTGTGTCTTTGTTTATGTCATCGTGTTCTTAAAAAAAATATTCTGATCGTTGTGTTCTTCATATCTTGTTCTTGTTCGTGTTCTTATTCTTGTTGTATTGTGTCGTGCACAAAGTTACCAAAAAAAAAAGTATGATTTTTTTTTTCTTGTGTTGAGTTGTGCATTTCAAAAAAAAAAATTTATCATGCATTTCCTTTGCAAGGATTCGAGGTCGAATCCTTTGAAGAGAGGGAGAATGATGAGAATCAAGGAAGCACTTAATGGGCTGAATTGGGCTGATTATAAAATGGAGAATCCAAGAAGATCAAGGTGGCATTTTTTTGGGTTGATCTTATTAATTGGGCATATATTTGAAGAAGATAGGGCTGATTATATTTCCTAATCATATTTATGCATGTGGAAGAATAATGGGCTGAATATAACTTCCAAGATATGGCTATTTATGTTTTATAGTTGGTAGTTGGGAGTTTGTTCATGTTTCTATGTGTTTTTAATGAGTTAAACTACTTTTTTTGTATAAGTCTATGTTAAAAAACGTGGTAGCTTTATTTCCTATGGTTGGGAGGATGTTCCAACTACTTGCATTTATTTCCTATGGTTGGAGGGTTGTTACAACAACTTGCATTTATCCCTATGGTTGGAGGGTTGTTCCAATCCTATATATACTCTTTTGTATGGGCAGATTTATATAATGGATTAAACACAATTCTGAAGTTGAGCTTTGCTCCTCCCCCTTGTTCTTCACAGAACACAATTTTTGACTTATCAATCAGCCTTTCGCATCTGATTGTGGCGTCTTAACACACCATGACTTATCAATCAGCCTTCCGCATCTGATTGTGGCGTCTTCACTAATCTTTGGAATACCCGTGGTTTGCGTCTCTTTATAGGCGTTGGGTCACGGGTTCACTATCACAACAATCTGATTTTAGCTTTTCTGGGTAAACATGTCAATTTTGTTGTTGGGTCTCAATACAAGTTATTGAGGTTCGCATCAATAACTTGTGAACAAATGATGACACAGAACATAAAAAAATAGATCAGACTTTTTTTTTTTTTTATCAGAATAATTTTTTTTAAGAACACGATGACATAAACAAAGACACAAAAACAAAAGGGATAGATAATCTGATTTTAGAGCCTGAGCTCTGATACCAAATGATGCGAACCTCAATAACTTGTATTGAGACCCAACAACAAAATTGACATGTTTACCCAGAAAAGCTAAAATCAGATTGTTGTGATAGTGAACCCGTGACCCAACGCCTATAAAGAGACGCAAACCACGGGTATTCCAAAGATTAGTGAAGACGCCACAATCAGATGCGGAAGGCTGATTGATAAGTCATGGTGTGTTAAGACGCCACAATCAGATGCGAAAGGCTGATTGATAAGTCAAAAATTGTGTTCTGTGAAGAACAAGGGGGAGGAGCAAAGCTCAACTTCAGAATTGTGTTTAATCCATTATATAAATCTGCCCATACAAAAGAGTATATATAGGATTGGAACAACCCTCCAACCATAGGGATAAATGCAAGTTGTTGTAACAACCCTCCAACCATAGGAAATAAATGCAAGTAGTTGGAACATCCTCCCAACCATAGGAAATAAAGCTACCACGTTTTTTAACATAGACTTATACAAAAAAAGTAGTTTAACTCATTAAAAACACATAGAAACATGAACAAACTCCCAACTACCAACTATAAAACATAAATAGCCATATCTTGGAAGTTATATTCAGCCCATTATTCTTCCACATGCATAAATATGATTAGGAAATATAATCAGCCCTATCTTCTTCAAATATATGCCCAATTAATAAGATCAACCCAAAAAAATGCCACCTTGATCTTCTTGGATTCTCCATTTTATAATCAGCCCAATTCAGCCCATTAAGTGCTTCCTTGATTCTCATCACGGAGATTGGGTTTGGGTACACATGCGAAAAGAAAGATTTCCGGCACAAAGGCATTCTAAATTGCTTCCCCGAGGCGATGGTCCTTTTCAAGTTCTTGAGCGCATCAATGACAATGCCTACAAGCTAGAGTTGCCTGGTGAGTATAATGTTAGTACTACTTTTAATGTTGCTGATTTATCTCCTTTTGATGTAGGTGATGATTTGAGGGCAAATCCTTTTCAAGAGGAGGGGAATGATGAGAACATGGCGGCTAGCACAAGGTGGAATGCGGACCCGAACCACGTGCCAATTGGGCCGGTTACAAGGGCGCGAGCAAAGCGATTCAAGGACAATCTCAATGGGCTGGTTCAACAAATTTGGGTTGAGACTAATCTGAGTGGCCCAAAGGAGGATACTAGTGATCCACAAGGTTGGGTGTCCATGATTCAAGCTCTAGAATAAATTATAGGCTTGCATGCCAACTTAGGGACTTTTTATATTCATTAGTTTCCTTTTATTTTAGTTTGGGGTGAATTATATTGGACCATAATATTTCGTAGGCTTAAAAGGGCCCAACTTTAAGCCTCAGCTATTTAAACAGTTTTAGGGTTTGTAATATTCAGTTTTGATCATTAATAATATTGTGAGAGTTTTCTCCTTAGTTCTTTGAAGAACTATTCGAACTTATCAGATTTACTCTGTGGCGTTCATACCTTGACTTATCAATCGAGTTTTCCATCCTTGATTGTGGCGTCTTCATCCTTTATACCAAGGTTCGCATCTGTTATAGGTGTTGGGTCGCGGTTTCCATTGAATCTGACAGTAGAACGGTCCGAGACATTAATCGTGTTACGGGTTTCGTCGCATTATTGGCGGAGTTCGTATCACAATGCCTATAAGCTAGAGTTGCCTGGTGAGTATAATGTTAGTACTACTTTTAATGTTGCTGATTTATCTCCTTTTGATGTAGGTGATGATTTGAGGACAAATCCTTTTCAAGAGGAGGGGAATGATGAGAACATGGCGGCTAGCACAAGGTGGAATGCGGACCCGAACCACGTGCCAATTGGTCCGGTTACAAGGGCGCGAGCAAAGCGGTTCAAGGACAATCTCAATGGGCTGGTTCAACAAATTTGGGTTGAGACTAATCTGAGTGGCCCAAAGGAGGATACTAGTGATCCACAAGGCTGGGTGTCCATGATTCAAGCTCTAGAATAAATTATAGGCTTGCATGCCAACTTAGGGATTTTTTATATTCATTAGTTTCCTTTTATTTTAGTTTTGGGATGAATTATAATGGACCATAATATTTCGTAGGCTTAAAAGGGCCCAACTTTAAGCCTCAGCTATTTAAACAGTTTTAGGGTTTGTAATATTCAGTTTTGATCATTAATAATATTGTGAGAGTTTTCTCTTTGGTTCTTTGAAGAACTATTCGAACTTATCAGATTTACTCTGTGGCGTTCATACCTGGACTTATCAATCGAGTTTTCCATCCTTGATTGTGGCGTCTTCATCCTTTATACCAAGGTTCGCATCTGTTATAGGTGTTGGGTCGCGGTTTCCATTGAATCTGACAGTAGAACGGTCCGAGACATTAATCGTGTTACGGGTTTCGTCACATTATTGGCGGGGTTTGTATCAAATACAAGATTGGCCGAGTCCCGCAAGTGTAGGAAATGTTCGAAGTTTTCATGGACTTGCTAGGTTTTATCGGCGGTTTGTGAAAGATTTCAGCAGCATAGCCGCGCCACTCACTGAAGTCATCAAAAAGAATGTTGGATTCAAATGGGGTGAAGAACAAGAGAAGGCATTTTAGCTGATCAAACAAAAGCTGACCAGTGCACCCTTATTGGCTTTACCTACTTTTCAAAGATGTTTGAGATTGAATGTGATGCTTCAGGTTTAGGGATTGGAGCTGTTCTTATGCAAGAAGGACGGCCAATTGCATACTTTAGTGAGAAATTAAGTGGGGCAGCCTTGAACTACCCTACTTATGACAAGGAGTTGTATGCATTGGTTCGAGCTTTAGAGACATGGCAGCACTACTTATGGCCTAAGGAGTTTGTGATTCACACTGATCATGAATCCTTGAAGCATTTGAAAGGCCAACACAAGCTGAACAAGAGACATGCAAGATGGGTGGAGTTCATAGAGACTTTTCCATACGTCATTCGGTACAAACAGGGTAAGGAAAACATTGTTGCAGATGCACTTTCCCGCAGGTATACCCTACTCTCTACTCTTGATGCTAAATTGCTTGGGTTTGAACATGTTAAAGAATTATATGCCAGTGATCCTGATTTCAATGTTGAGTATCAATCTTGTGAGAAAAATGCTAGTGGGAAGTATTTTAGGCATGATGGTTTCTTATTTCGAGAGAATAAGTTGTGTGTGCCTAATTGTTCTTTGAGAGATTTGCTAGTGAGGGAATCCCATGGTGGAGGGTTAATGGGGCACTTTGGCATTGTTAAAACATATGAAAAGGGATGTTGAGAGAATTTGTGATAGGTGTGTCACGTGTAGGCAAGCAAAATCCCGAGTGCAACCCCATGGTTTATACACACCACTGCCCGTTCCTAATGCACCTTGGATTGATATCTCGATGGACTTTGTGTTAGGTTTACCTAGGTCAAAACGAGGTAGAGATTCAGTTTTTGTGGTTGTGGATCGATTTTCTAAAATGGCACATTTTATTCCATGTCACAAAACTGATGATGCTTCACATGTTGCTGACTTGTTCTTTAGAGAGATTGTGAGATTGCATGGAATGCCTCGGACCATAGTTTCAGATAGAGATGCTAAGTTCTTAAGTTACTTTTGGAAGACCTTGTGGTGTAAGTTAGGAACTAAGTTATTGTTCTCTACTACTTGTCATCCACAAACTGATGGTCAAACTGAAGTAGTAAACAGGTCTTTGTCTACTTTGTTGAGGGCCATTATTCAAAAGAACATCAAAACTTGGGAAGAATGTTTACCGCATGTTGAGTTTGCTTATAATCGTTCTGTTCATTCTGCTACTAAGTTTTCACCATTTGAAATTGTTTATGGTTTTAATCCTTTAACTCCATTGGATTTAACTCCATTACCTTTATCTGAATGTGTTAACTTGGATGGAAAGAAAAAGGCTGAATTTGTTAAGCAGGTACATGAGAAAGCAAAGCTCAACATCGAGAGGAGGACAGAGCAATATGAAAAACAGGCAAATAAAGGGCGCCGACAACTGATTTTTGAACCTGGAGATTGGGTTTGGTTGCACCTAAGGAAAGAAAGATTCCCAGTGCAAAGGCGTTCTAAGCTACTTCCGAGGGGCGATGGCCCTTTTCAAGTTCTGGAGCGTATCAATGACAATGCATACAAGTTGGATTTGCCAGGTGAGTACAATGTTAGTGCTACATTCAATGTCACTGATTTAAGTCCTTTTGATGTAGGTGATGATTTGAGGACAAATCCTTTCCAAGAGGGAGGGAATGATGGGAATCAAGGAGCACCAAAGGATCCATTACAAGTCCCAGTTGGACCAATTACAAGGGCAAGGGCTAAACGGTTCAAAGAAGCAGTTAATGGGCTGATCCACGAAGTTTGGGCTAACTCCAAAGTAGTGAAGGCCAAGATGGGACCACATAATGATAAGGGGTTGACTAATGTTATCCAGGCCATAGAAGGAGCTGATTAGGTGTAATGGACGTTTTTGGCATTTGGAAGATGATTTGAAGATGCTACTTGCCAACTGCCAACTACCTGTCATTATTTTTAGCTTCCAACTACTTGCTTTATTGTAACTGCTTGTTATTATTGTAGTTGTCTTTGTAATTCAGTTATAAAAGGGGATGTATCCATCATAAACAAAGCAGTTCTGAATGAAATCATTTTGAGTGAGAGTAAACCTCTTTGGTTCTTTTAGAACTCTTTGAACTTATCAGATTTCCATCTGTGGCGTTCTAACTCCGACTTATCAAGCAGTCTTCCACAACTGTTTGTGGCGTCATCACATACCTTCCATTCCTATCTTAGAGAAACGATCTGGGAATAAATTTCATACGGGTTCCTTCACTTCGTGAGCAGAGTTCGTATCATTTTGTGTACATGTTGTATATGATTTTGATGGTAATGGTATATGTGTAAATATGATGTAAATACCCTTACCATACCATACTGTAAATGTTTTTGGCCATATATAAATATCAGCAGCATGCTTTTGCCTGTTATCATTTCTGAGTGTTCGTCCCTACTAGATATTCATGGTTATTGCTTTGAGTGTTGATTATCTTACCTTGGGCTCATCATATCTTGCATTGAGGACTGGTGAGTAATGTTGGGTTGATCGTGTAGGTTGATGTTATGGCTAACGAAATGAGGAATGCAAGAAATTGACTAGGAAGGGTCCCATCCCTGAGAACATGGATCCTACTAGAGCTTTCGAAGCTTTTCTGCAATGCCTAGAGTATATCGGCGACGATCATCATGGAAACTGCAACAACAACAATAATAACAATAACAATAACAATAATCGAGTGAACCACTAAGCTGCACCTCTGTCGCTGGTCAATGGAGACAAGATACTCAGGAGATTCAAAGCTCTATGACCTGACACATTCGATGGAACCAGTAAAGCATAACAAGCTGAGAAGTGGCTGAGGAATATGGATTGCATTTTTGAGAGGATGAGGTGCGACAAAGAAGAGAAGCATCGTTTAGCTACATTCTAGCTCACCTGTGCTGTTGACGATTGGTGGCAGTCCGAGAAAGCGACAATGGGAGGTGAAGCATTAGAGAGGATGACATGGATTGTGTTCAAGGAAAATTTTTTGGAGAAGTACTTCCCTGAAGAAGAGAAAGACCAAAGAGAAAGGGAGTTTATGGACTTGACCCAGGGCAACATGACGGTGCATGAATACACTACGCAACATGACGGTGCATGAATAACCGCTCTCTTTGGACTGATTGGGTGCATACGTATCTTCTTAAAGAGAAAAGTTTTTGGGTAGTTAAGCCTCCTTCTCAGAGCTCTTGGTATTGGAGGAAACTCCTTAACCTTAGAAACTTGGCTAGACCATTATTGAAACATAAAATTGGTAACGGCTATGGCACCTTTTTATGGTACGACAATTGGCACCCCTTAGGACCTCTCTTGGAAAAGTCTGATCCTAGAGTTGCCTACGATGCAGCCATTCCTTTAAATGCTAAAGTTAAAGATATCATTGTGGAAGGGGATTGGCACTGGCCCCTTACAAACACTTTAGAACTTATGGAAATACGGGACCACATGCACGACTTCCCTTCCCCCTCTGATAACAATGATAAAATCATGTGGATTCCCTCTTCTAATGGAAAATTTAAACTTGCTCATACTTGGGACCACCTGAGAGATAATCTCCCCTCTATTCCTTGGCATCGTCTCATCTGGTTCCCTGGCAATATCCCTAGACATAGTTTCATATCTTGGTTGGCTATTCTTAACAGGTTATCTACTCATGACAGGATCTTCCCCTTCACTCCTGGGCCTTTGGCTTGTGTTTTATGCCACCAAGGTATGGAATCACATGATCATTTATTTTTTGGTTGTTCATTCTCTTCTTTTATTTGGCAGGGCTTACTGCACCGATTGGAGATTGCTGACAACTCTACCTATTGGAGCTCTCGTGTGGATTGGCCTGCTAGGACTTGGAAGACGAATACTCCCAACTACATCATTCCAAAAATGTGCCTTGGCTTGGCAATCTACAACATTTGGAAAGAAAGAATCCTTGCAGAGATCTACCTCCAGCTTAAGTTACAAATCCAAATCAAGTGGAGAAATGATCCTCATCTACCTACCTACGTTGCTAGATGAAATTAATTTGTATCTAATTGTAATTTAAGCTCAGCTTGTCCCCCCGCTTGTGTACGGAGGTCTGGCTAGTGTTGCTATTTTTTGCATGTGCCCTTGATTTTACTGCTTTTCTTTTAGGGGAATTTCGCGTGTTTGGATGGGGCGTTTTCTTGGTTCTTAGCCTCAGAAAGCCTCCCATCCGTCGTTGCATCGTCTTCATTTTTTTGTTTGCACTGATTGTTTACCCTGGGGTATGCCCTTTGATTTTTTGTATAGTGCCGGTTGGCTTTTTCTTTTATTGATTCGCCCTTTCCCGAAAAATTTGAGAGGTTGTCTCATTTTGCCCAACATCAAATAGATACTCCACAAAAGAAGATCAAGAGATACCATAGACCACATGACATTAGGACATCTGAATATGACATTTGAGATATTGGTGAGATTGGCATCTGGGTTAGAGAAAGATGGATGTCAAGTACCTAAGCAACAGGCTACCCGAGCCCCTGTGAGAGGAAAGTTTGCGCTAAAACCCCTGGGCAACTTTCAAGGGACGAAGAGGACCTGGAATGAAGAGAAGAAGCCTTAGAAGACCTTTCCTCATAATCAACCAACTACACTACAAGGATAACTTGTTGCTAGCGGAGAAAAGTCGGGGAATTGCCACGACTGTGGGACACCAGGGCATCTTGCAAAAGACTATCGGTGCCTAAAGAAGAATCTTCATGCTGAAATCATCCACTATAATGGCAAATCGGGACATATTGCTAGTGATTGGCGAGCACCTCCAGGTGGATACTATAGAACGACCACACAAGCTAGGTTCAATATGATCATCCCTGAAGAAGTCAGCTATGAAGAGGAGAAGGCACCGTAGAATATGGAAGGTACTATTCTATTACATGATCATCGAATTAGGGTTTTGTTTGATACGAGAGCTACGAATTCTTTTATTACCTTTAGACTTGTTTTGAAGTTGGGATTAGAACCGCAGACACTCAAGGATGCTCTTAACATTGTTTCGCCCCTAGGAGCACCAGTTAAGTTGAGTAAGGTATGCAAGAACTACACTCTAATCGTAGAAGACCGAGTTCTTTATGCTGATTTGATCGTGTTGACGATGAAAGAATTCGATGTAATTCTTGGAATAGATTGGTTGATGAAGTATCGTGCCAAGTTAGATTATACTAGTAAGTTGATTCTGTTCTCTGTACTAGGGAGCATGCCTTTTGTTTTTTTGTATGACCCCTTAGGTGATGCATTTCTAACTAGACATCTTGCCACCGTGGAGAGTTCTACCAGTGAGAATTTTATCACCCATATACCTATGGTTGGAGACTTTCAAGAAGTACTTCAAGATATCTTTGGACTACCGCCAAAGAGGAAAATTGATTTTTATATAGAGTTGACACCAGGGACATTGTCAATTTCCAAAACCTCGTACTAGATGGCACCGATGGATATGCATGAGTTGAACAGGCAAGTTCAAGAGTTGGTAGGTTTGGGATTCATTCGGCCAAGTTCATCGCCTTGGGGAGTGCCAGTGTTGTTTTTGAAGAAGAAGGACGGATCGCTTCGACTTTGTATTAACTATCGAGAGTTAAATAAGGTCACAATCAAGAACAAGTACCCCCTCCCGCAGATTGATGATATGTTCGATCAATTATAGGGAGTAATGACTTTTTGGAAAATAGACTTGTGGACAGGATACCACCAATTGCTCGTTCGATTAGAGGACATGCCAAAGATAGCTTTTAGGACTAAATCTGGTCACTATGAGTTTCTGGTGATGTTGTTTGGACTCACTAACTCCCCTATAGTGTTTATAGATAAGATGAATAGGGTATTCTGACCATACTTGGATTAGTTTGTGATCATGTTTATCGATGACATTTTGATTTACTTGAAGGCAAAAGAGGAACACAAGGAGCTTGTTCGAATTGTGTTACAGACACTCAAGGATCATCAGTTGTATGCTAAGCTCAGCAAGTGTGAATTTTGGATGGACAAAGTTAAATTCTTGGGTCATTTAGTCCCTTCGAAAGGAATTGCAGTGGACTTATCCAATATTGATGTGGTCTAAAGTTGGAATAGGCCATCTAATGTCTCAAAAATAAGGAGCTTCCTTGGATTAGCGGGTTACTACCAGAGATTTGTAGAGGGATTTTCAAAGATAGCCATACCCTTGACTAGCTTAATGAAGAAGGATTCGAAGTATGAATGGCTAGACAAGCATGAACGCGCTTTTTAGGAGTTTAAGGAGAGGCTAACTTCAGTGCCAGTGCTCACCATCCCAAAGAGTGGAGAAAGATTTATCATTTACAGTGATGCCTCTTATCAAGGACTCGGATGTGTGCTTGTGCAAGAGGGAAAAGTGATCACCTATGGATTACGGTAACTAAAACCGCACAAGGTAAACTACCCAACACACGATTTTGAGCTCACAGCCATTGTTTTTGCTCTTAAGACTTGGAGACATTATTTGCTCAGAGAAAAGTTTGATCTTTTCTCTGATCACAAGAGTCTCAAGTTTTGTTCACTCAGAAGGAGCTGAATATAATGTAACGATGCTGGATGGAGTTGCTAAAGGATTACAACTTCACTTTACAATACCACCCTAGTAAAGAGAATGTAGTTGCCGACGTATTGAGCAAGAAACCTCATAGTAGTATTGTTCCTTTGATGATCAGAGAGTGGCAAGCATTAGAGACCTTAGCTAAATTTGATTTTCAAGCTACTAATTCAGAAGAAGGAAGACACTTTGGGTACCTTGCCATTGAGCCAACTCTTATTGATTGAATTATTGAGACAATGGTTTGAGAAGGCAGCGGGTAAGGATCTAGAGAAATGGAGAATTAGATGAGACAGAAGTCTCCGATGTTGAGATAGTCTTTGCGTGCCAAAAGACGAAGGTTTAAGAGAGGAAATGATGAATGAAGCACATAGGTTGATTGACAGTACATCCAGGGAGTACGAACATGTATAAGGATTTGAAGAGAAACTTTTGGTGGGAATGCAAGAAGGACTTTGCGGAGCACGTTTTGAAGTGTTTTACATGCCAGCAAGTCAAGGCTGAGCATCAGAAGACCTCAGGACTTCTACAACCACCACTGGTACCAAGATGGAAGTGGAGCACATTTCTATGGACTTTGTTCTGGGTTTACCAAGGTTGCAACAGAGCCATGATGCTATTTGGGTAGTCGTGGACCGACTCACTAAGTCGACACACTTCATCGCGTACGACATGATGTATCTAGTCAAGAAGATGAGCCGACTCTACTTGCAGTAGATTGTTTGACTACACGGTGTGCCCATTTTGATTGTTTCTAATCGTGTTTCACGCTTTACCGCCAGATTTTGGGAGAGTCTACAGGCAGCTATGGGAACCTCACTGAAGTTAAGTTCTGCATTACATCCCCAGACAGATGGACAGACAGAGCGGGAGAATCAAGGATTAGAAGATATGCTGCGAGCATGCGTGATCGACTTTGAGAGCACCAGGGAGATGTATCTGCCACTCATCGAGTACGCCTATAACAATAGTTATCATTCAAGCATTGGGATGGCACCATTCAAAGCACTCTACGGAAGACAGTGTCATTCACCTCTTTATTGGGTAGAAGTTCAAGAAGGCAAGCTTTTGGGACTAGATATGGTTTGAGAAACTAATGAAAAGATCAACATTATCAAGGAATGAATTAAGGCAGCCTAGAGCTAACAAAAGAGTTATGCGGACAAGCGTCAGAAAGACCTGGAATTCTGTGTTGGAGATCACATTCTGCTAAAGGTTTCTCCAGTTAGAGGAGTGGTAGGATTCAGACAGAAGAGAGGAAAGGTTTCACCTTGCTATATTGGACAATTCGAGATTCTTGAATGCGTAGGAAAGGTCACCTACAAATTAGCACTACTGTCGAAGATATCTGGAGTACACAATGTGTTTAACATCAGTATGCTGAGAAAGTACATGCACGGATCAACGTACAAGATCGACTTCAAAGATATCAAGGTGGATAGCAGAGTGATGTATACCAAAAGACCAGTACGAATCTTGTGGAGAGAGATCTTGAGGCTGAAGAACAAGGAGATCCTGCTGGTAAAAGTTTAATGGAAACATCACGATGAACACAAAGCTTCAAGGCAGACGGAGTTAAAATTTCTAACCTAATTAATTTATGCTCATGATGTCTAGTGAGAGAAGCTCCCTCCTCTCTCTAGAATTTGGTTAAGCCTGATTTCTTCATCCCCATTCCTCTCTTCTTCCTATCTCTCTCTCTCTCTTTCTCTCTTTCCCTGTCTTCCTTTCCCCATCCTGTCTTCTTTCTTTTATTTTTGTGTGATGAAGAATCAAACTATGGGGTCTAACAAGAAGAAACGGAGTCAAGGTGCAAGCCGGAGTAATAGCCCTTCCAAGAACAATAAACCTGTTCTGTTGGATTATGCCAGTGGTCTCAAAAACACTAATGCTATTAAGGAGGCTTGTTCTACCTCTGAACCACCAACAAGGGGCTCAACTATGGGGGCTTTGTCTGTTATCAATCCAGATCTTGAGAAAAAATACATCCTCAAAGGAGATGGGTCTGTGCTTCTCAGAGATGGATCCAAAATTGATAGTCCCCAATCTGCAGGTCAAGTAAAAGTGCTTAATGTGGCTAAACCAACTGCTGGTCATGCCCACTGTGAAGTGGAATCTCCTATCATCAATGATTTGGATCGAACAATCACCCTTTCTCATGAAAAATCAGGCCTGATCTCTAAAACTAGTTCTCATGTTTCTTTGGGTGATAACAAAACTGATTTGTACCTACCTAAGGATAGCTCTTATGGTTACTCTGATGAAGATCTGGAGTTGCATGAAGATTGGGAAGATGGCAGCTTCAATCTGGGGGGTAAAGATGATGAACAATCTGTGGGTAAAATCCATTTCAACTCTATACAAGACTCAAATGAGATCCTCAAGAAAAAGAAAAAGATTGTCAGTGCAAAAGTGGCCCATAGTAGAGAAGTGGGCCAAATGAATAAGACAAAATGTGTAAATGATGGAGAGGGTCCTGGTTATGGCTTCATCATCTCAAATCCCTCTCTTACTGAAATGGTTGCCTTGTCTAATGATGATCTAGCTGTGCTATCTAAGGAAAGTGCCAGTTACGGGAAGATCATTTCAGATAATTTAAAGGTACTGGAAACTGATGGAAATACAGTTCAGAAGGATTCTCTAAGGCGTATTGCTGAATTGGAAAATGAAATCTTGAAGCTTAAATCTATTGCCAATGGTACGAGTGGGGGGGCTATTGAAAACGCTGAATCACCTCCTTTTGATCCAGAAAGTAACAAAGTCTATGCTTCCAAGGAGTTTGTCCGGGGTGGGGTCCACCCCGCTTCTAACATTGAGCCCAACGGTCTTTTTTTTACAACTGTGGCTGATCCACGTGAAGGGTCTGCGTGCCTGCAAAAGGCTGTTGGTAGTCAACTGTGCCCCTTAAAACCCGGCGCCCTGTCTGGTGATACATCTACACATTCGCTGCATAGTATGGGCTCACCAACCCAAATGGACCTAGTTACAAAGAATGTTTCTTTTATCAACGGTGGACCCTACACACATGTTACTAGTTTAACCGGTAGTGCTTCACACGTGGCACAATCTGGCAATGACACTCCGCAGCAGTCCACTTTGAATATGCAAAACCGAATGGGCCCTATTTCTTTTAAGCAAGCGGTCATTGCCCCATGTGCGCACATGGGCATAGCCCAAAGTCCCACAACCCCCGGCGCTAGTAGTCACTTAGGCTCCCCCAATCTCAGCGCTGTGTCTGATGGTGCCTCTACACGCGCGCAGCATAGTAGTTGCTTACCTTCCCACTTGGACTGCGGGGTAAAAGTTGATGCTCACGTGGTTAGTGCTGCTATTTTCAACTATGGGACCCACTCACATGCTCACACACCTTTGGAAGAGGAAGGCCAAATTTCCCTATCAGCTGTGACACCACCCACAAGCCATACCAATTCTACAGAACCCAATCCGAGTGCTAATGTCAACAAAGCATCGTTGCCCCCCCAAACTTCATGGGCTTCTCTAGTCAGGAAGGCTGATCCATCTACTGTCAAACTTAGCTATATTAAACCCAAGGAGGGCTCGGATAGGAACTTACTGAAACTCTCTGAGGACCTTACTATTCAGGGCAGTAGGGCTTGGGACAATACTCTAGTGGGGTATTTTATTGGCAAAAAGCTGCCCTACACTCTTGTTAAAAATGCTACTTCAAGACACTGGGCTAAAAAAGGATTGAATGACATGCTTACTACAGATTCGGGCCACTATATCTTCAAGTTCAACTCCAGTGAAGAAAGTGAAGCAGTGCTGGAGAATGGTCCTTGGCATGTTGCTGGACAGCCCATCCTCCTTCGAAATTGGCGCACTGGGATGGTGCTTGATAAGGAAGTCCCTGCTACTGTCCCTGTCTGGGTCCATATATATGGAATTCCGCTGGAATATTGGAATGCTGAGGGGCTTAGCCACATAGCTAGCACTATAGGGAGGCCTTTACATGTTGACCGAATGACTGCTACGTGTAGGAGAATCTCATATGCTCGGATCTATATTGAGGTAAGTGCTGAGTTTGAATTGTTGAAAAACTTTGAGATTGAAGTCATTGACCCTATTAGTAAGGAACCTGAGAGGATAGGCTTATCTGTTCAATATCAATGGAACCCAGTCAGATGTGCTAAATGCAAACGATTTGGCCATGATTGCGCTAAGGTCTACAATAACCAACCCCTCACAAAGACTGCCGTTAATCTCAACAAGGTGAACACAAATGCAAGTGAGACTGATGGAGTTTGGATGGTGAAAGGCAAAGGTAAGGGCAAGAGAGAAGATATGGTTGATACATCCTCTAATGTGGCTACGTCCTCAACTGATAATGTTCCTACAGTTATTTTGAACAAGACTGATAACCAAACTGATTCTCCTAAAGAAGTTGTTAACCCCCCTATTGAATGTCCTAACTTGGGTGAAAAGGCTATTGCTGAGCCTATCCAACCTGTCCTGGAGATACATTCCCCTCTCAAGGGAAGTAAAGCTATTACTCAAGTTTTACCTCATTCTGTACAAATTACTGTCACCAATGGTAGTGATACTAGTTTCCTCAAATTGCAAGGTCCTGAAGTTACTAACGCAAATAAATACTCCTTACTGGAAGATCTTGAATGTGAGCATATTGATGAAGAGCAAACTATTAAATTTGATCAGAAGGTTGAGCTACCCAAAGATGGTCTAGAAATCATTCCTTCTGCTTCTTCTAGTACACCTGAACCGTGTAAGCAGGACCTTTTGAAGAACCCCCCTTCTGGCTCTTCAGGTAAGTTAACTCTCCCCTTACCAGGTCTTAATGATATTTAGTTGCTGGAACATTAGGGGCCTTAATCAGCCCACTAGGCAATCTGAAGTTGCCAAATTTATCTATGAGAATAATATAGACATTTTAGGGTTAACTGAAACCAAAGTTAGACAAGCAAATGAAGCCTTTATTAAAACTAAATGTTTTAAGCACTGGAATTTTGTTACCAATAGTTGTCCAAATTCTGTTGGTAGAATTTGGGTTGGTTGGAATGCTGATACTATTAATCTGACTATTCTTAAAATTACCTCCCAACTTATTCATGTTAGCATTGAAAAGGATGATAAATCTCTATCCTTTGAAGCCTCTTTCATTTATGGTTTTAACACTGGCCAAGCCAGATTGGACCTATGGTCTGACCTGAGGTCCATCTCACAGTGTAATAAGACCACTAATTATATTGCTTTAGGTGACTTTAATGTGCCTTTAAGCCCAGATGAAGTATCTGATGCAAACTTTGGTTGGAATAATGAGATGAAGGCATTTAAAAAGACTATTGATGAGTGTTGTCTAGTGGATCTTAGATATATTGGTGAACAATTTACTTGGAGTAACAGAAGGTATGGGAAGGAAGATTTTACCCAGAGAAAACTTGATAGAGCTCTGGTCAATCAAACTTGGATGGATAATCTCAGTGATTCTTTTGCCCACTTCCAGGTTCCAGGTACCTCTGACCACTCTCCTATTGTTGTTCATATTGATAAAAGGCATTATAGGAAAGGAAGGGCTTTTAAATTCTACAACTACTGGACTAAACTGGATTCCTATAATGAAATTGTTAAGAATTCCTGGGATATTAATGTTGAAGGCACTGCCCAATTCCAACTTTGCCAAAAGCTCAGATTCCTAAAAAAGGATCTCAAACAGTTTAGCAAACTTACTCTTGGCCAAGAAAGGATTAATGCTAACAAAGCTAGAGAGGACTTAAAGAGACTCCAATCCCTTTTAATCAGAGATCCTTACAATTCTGTCACCATTGATATGCATAATGAATCTTTGAAAAACTTTCATGAAGCCACTTGGATTGAAGAAGAAGTTCTTAAACAAAAGTCCAGATTACAATGGTTAGAAGCTGGGGATAAAAATTCCAGATACTTTCATATGTCTATTAAAGCTAGAAGAAACATGAAAAGAATCTTTATGCTTGAAAAACCTAATGGGAATTTCACTTCTAACTGTAATGAAGCTAAAGATGAAGCTATTAGGTATTTTCAAAGCATGCTTGGCACTACCTCTAATCACTGCTATCCTGGTAAAGAAGCGCTTAGGAGTGTTATCCATAAAAAAATTCCCTCTGAACTTATGGCTGAGTTGGATAGGATTCCTTCAGATATTGAAATTAAGAATACCTTCTTTAGCATGCATAGTAATAAAGCTCCTGGCCCTGATGGTTTTAACGCTTTTTTCTTTAAACACTCTTGGACTATTACTGGTCCTCTTGTTACAGCTGCTATTAGGGAGTTCTTTCAAAATGGGGAAATGCTTAAAGTTGCCAATACTACTCTTATTGCGTTGATTCCTAAAGTCCCCAATCCTACCCGGATGGGAGACTTTAGGCCTATTTCTTGCTGCAATACTGTTTACAAATGTATTTCTAAGATCATTGCTAATAGACTTCAGATGATTCTCCCTAATATGATTGACCATGCCCAATCTGCCTATGTTAAAGGTAGGAGAATTAGTGATAATATCCTCCTTGCTCAAGACCTTCTTAGGGACTACCACAAACCTTTGGGTAAACCCCGTGTGGCAGCTAAGGTGGACATTATGAAAGCGTATGATAGTGTGAGTTGGGAGTTTCTCATTGATATCTTGGATGTTCTTGGTTTTCCCCCAAATTTAAAGAAATGGATCATTGCTTGTATTACTACCCCTAAGTACTCTATTAATTTTAATGGTGAATCTGTGGGTTTTTTTGAAGGTGCTAAGGGAATCAGACAAGGTGACCCCATCTCTCCCTATCTTTTTGCTCTTGTCATGGATACCCTTAGTCAACTGCTCCATCATTTTATTAATACTAGACCCTTTACTTATCATTGGAAATGTGATAAACTTCAGATATCCCATCTCTGTTTTGCTGATGATCTTCTTATTTTATTTAATGGAGATGTGGAAACTGCTGTAGTGATTAAGGAAGCCCTCATTCAATTTTATCATTTCACTGGGCTCCATGCTAATAATGCTAAAAGTTGCCTCTTCTTTTGTAATGTTGAAGAGGATATGGTTGAGAATATTGTTTCCACCCTCAACTTTGTGAAAGGTAAATTACCTGTCAGGTACCTTGGGGTGCCTCTTATTACTGGGAGAGTTGGTTAGTAAAATTTGTGCTCGAATTAATTCTTGGAAGTCGAATTTTCTGTCTTATGCTGGGAGAGCTCAATTGATAAATTCTGTTTTGACAGGTATTCAACTTTACTGGTCGGGCATGTTTGTTCTCCCCAAAGGAGTTCTCAAACAAGTGGCTCAAATTATGGCTAGATTCTTATGGGCTGGTAACACCGATACTAAGCATGGTGCAAAAATTGCTTGGGAAACAATTTGTAGACCCAAGAAAGAAGGAGGCTTGGGGTTCAAGGATATCAACTTAACTAACATCATTTTGAACCTCAAACATATTGGAAGTATTCTCGATCCTTCTAATACATCTCTATGGAAAAGTTGGATCCACCTGTATATGCTTAAAAATAAAAGTTTCTGGCAGGTTAAACCTCCTGCCCAATGCTCTTGGTATTGGCGAAAATTATTAAAGCTTAGACATATTGCTAAACCATTGCTTATTCATAGAATTGGGAATGGCGATAACACCTCTCTCTGGTTTGATAATTGGCTCCCTATTGGGGCACTGTTGGATAAGTATACTGTCAGAATTGTCTATGATGCTGCCATTAACATTAATGCTAAAGTTAGTACCATTATTAGGGGTTTGGATTGGGATTGGCCTAGCTCTCACACCATCGAACTGGATGAAGTCAGGACTATGCTCACCACCCTCTATAAACCCTCCTTTCATCAGGACAAAGTTAGTTGGCAGGTTACTCCATCTGGTAAATTTAATTTTTCCATTATTTGGGATCATTTAAGGAACCATCACCCCATGGTTCCTTGGTATGACAGTGTGTGGTTTAAAGGAGGTACTCCTAGGTCGAGTATAATCCTTTGGTTAGCAGCTCATAATAGATTGTCTACCCATGATAGAATTTCTTCTTTCACTCGTGGCCCCCTGGCGTGTGTTTTCTGCCATTCTCACATGGAAACACATGATCACTTATTTTTTTCTTGTTCTTATTCTGTTGGTATTTGGCAGGATATTATGCAACGATGTGGTCTTACTTGGAATGGTCAAGGATGGAATGACACTTTGCTTTGGATGGCTCAACATCTCAAAGGAAAGACGATTCTTCATCAAATCCCCAAACTTTGCTTGGGAGTTACTGTTTATGGGTTATGGAAAGAGCGGAACAACAGATCCTTCAAACACACTTTTTGTCCTAAAGAGATTACCCTCAAGAGCTTAATTTCTCAAATCCATGCTCTCATAAGGGTTAACTGGAAGCATCATAGTAATCTTAATACCATTCTTTGTAATTGGCTTTGATGTCTTTGTTTTTGCAATTGTTTTGATGATGGCATGTGCTCTGTATTGATTTGTTTTTGGCTGGTTAGGGTTTAATTCCCTTGTCTGGTAGCTTTCTTGCTACATTTTTCCTTTTCTGTGCCCTGCTCCTTTGTTGTATATCCTGGGGTATGCCCCTTGTACTTTTGTACACCCCTTTTTTGGAATCTATTTACCAATTTTCCGAAAAAATTCAAGGCAGACGGAGTCCGTAATGCGAGAAAAGTACCCAGAGTTATTTTGTGAGCCTTAGCTCAGATTTTGGGGATGAAATCTTTTATTGGGTGGTGGAGAGATGTAGCAGCGGCCCTTTTACCTATATTTAACTATATGTGGATGTATCTCTATATTTCTGGGTTAGTAGATGTAGGTTATGATTTTTTTTTCGGAAAAATGGTAAATAAATCCAAAAAACTGTACAAAAGTACAAGGGGCATACCCCAGGATAAACAATAAGCGCAAGGAGGAGGACTAGTGGCAAGAAACCACTACACAAGCAAAGAACTGACTAAAAGTCACAAAAAAGAAAAGCAAACAGGAACCAAAAACCAAGACAGGACTACAGGAGAGCCAAACGAAGGGCAAAGGGCGAAGGCAACACACTACCTTACATAACAATACATTAAGTCCAATGACTCAGAAAAGCATCAAGTTGGGAATGTTGCTTCCATCTAATTCTAATTTGGGAATTAACTTGGGAAACTAAGGTCTTCAGGAGATGCTCTTTAGGATTAAATTTATTCTTAAAAGATCTGGAGTTCCTTTCTTGCCACAGGCCATAAACAGCAACTCCAAGGCATATCTTGGGAATAGCTTTATGAGGTTTCTTCCCTTTCCAATGTTGAGCCATCCACAAAATAGAATATTCCATTGAGTGCCATTCCAAACAAAACCACTTCTTAGCATCAGATCCTGCCAAACAAAAGAGGAATAAGAACACTCAAAGAAAAGGTGGTTATGAGTTTCCAAATTCTTATGACAAAAAACACATGCAAGAGGCCCAGGACTAGGTTATGATTGGTTATGAATTAACCTTGAATGATAGTAAGTATGGATGTTTACTTCTTAAACCTTTAAACACTTGAAGCATTATAAGGATTGCTAAACCAAAATGCCTGAGCGCATGGACCTTGGGAGCACTTGAGGCTCGAGTGCTCAAGCTTTAAAAAGGCTAAAATGATTATTTTGCCCCTGGGTCACAAAAAGTTTGTAAATACCAGCATTTCTCATCATTTTTGGGCGTAGAAACTCTGTATTCCAGAGAGTTCCTTTGAGAGAGAGAGAGAGAGAGAGAGAGAGAGTTTGTGAGTTTATATGCATTCTATACACAACCACACACTCATATATGCTTTACATGGCTTTCATTTCATGATATATACACACAAACACATGTATGACCACCAGAAGTGCTAGAAGTGAAGTTCGATTAAGAAGTTTAGAGGAGGTTCAAGACTTATGTAGCTTATTGGAAGTAATCTAAGAGCTTGTACTTGGAATTCTTGAAGATCACACACATATTTCATCATTTTTTATCATCTTGATCTTTGGTGAATCTTCATACTCACTTATAAACATGTTTTTGTAAGTTATATTAACAATCTAGAGTCGTGCATGTAACATGCATAAAGATCAAAGCTTGGATTTTGAGTTACTAAAACTGTCACTAGTCTGAACTGCTAAACCCGAGCACTCAGATCAAGTGCGAGTGCTCGAGCCTAATGAACGGGCCAGGAACGAGCACTCAAGCTTGGCAGTACTTGCAAGGATAGTTTGTTATATTTGTATATATTAAGTTATGATAAGTTGGTCATACCATGAGCTCTGATAGTGTACCTGGGGTTGTACCTAAAATATATATATACTTGCGTGTGCTTATTGTAAGATATACCATATGCTATTGATGTAGTACATTAGTATTTAACACCTTTATGAAGAAAAGAGGACGATCTATTCTTAACATGAGGATGTGATTAACCTGTAGAACTTATATCAGCGACCAAACAAGAACTATGTGATTGGTAATGCAATGTAACTCCGAGAATAATGTACTTTAACGACTTGTATGACATGCATTAGTTGGCGATGCATAAGCTACGATAATTCTGATAACAAGACAATAGTATCCGTCAGTCTAGTCTCTCGTGTTTTGTTCATTGCTTGGTCAGTTCGAGAAAGAGTAAAGAGTTTGGGTTTAGTTTTTGAGATGGTTAATAGCCAAAAAATAAGTCTAGAGAGAGAGAGTCTCCCTTCTCTCTAGAAATGTGAAGAGAGTCTAGGATGGTGAGGGCTCCCACCCAATGGGTGGTGGTTCCTAGTGCTAGTGCTAAGAAAAGGAAGGAAAAGCTTTTCCCTTCTCCTAGCAATGTGAGTAAGTTGAACATCCAAGCTAAGAGAGATTTTAAGTTGTCTACTCCCACTGAGTTTCAGGAGGTGAATGAAGACCCATTAGTGCAGTGGGCTTTAAATTGTGTTAGTAGTGACGAGGAGGAGGACGATGTGGCTGAGGGTGTGGAACCTATTAGTGCTTCTGGTGCTTCTATTATTTCCTCGGATGAAGTTCAAGACCACGATGGAGCTCACTTTGCCTCCATTCAAGATTCCTGTGAACTAGCCAAAGTTAGGATATCCAAAAGCACTAATACCCAGCACAACCTAGAATCTGATGAAGACCAAAGTAAACTGTGTATTGAAGACCAAGATAAACTTTCTATCCAAAAGTTGGTGTCTGTTACATCCCCAACCATTATCAATGGAGTGGGTTATGAAATCGCACAAGTTCAAGTTATAGATAAAGGTGCAGCCCCTGATCCTCCAATAGGTGCTCACCTTGTTCCCAAATATCCACAAGAATCTGGTAATGCTAACAAGTTTGAGAACTGTCTGCTTGATGTTCTTCAGTCTGAAATCCTTGTTCCTGCTAAAAGTTCTTATGTGTGCACTTATGGTCGAGATGCAAATGAAACTATTAGTGAAGCTCCCTTTGCTAGGGATAATCAGGTCACTATTGAAGTTGGTGCTCTTAATTAGATGGAGGTAGTTGAGAATGGTTCTCAGGTCAATCCGAAAAATGATACCATCTCTTGCCCCAAGGAGTTTAAAACAAGTGAGGTGCACGCGCCTATACAATCCAGCTCATTTAACGGTCAAATGGAGGATGTGCTGTTTACTGAAAAGCCTAATAATCCGGAAAAAGCTGCAAAATCTCACTTGGGGTCTTTCAATGCTACAGTAACCCAGCTGTTTGCTGGTTCTGAGATGCACGTGCCATTGTTTTCCAGAATTTCCAATGGTGTGAATGTTGATATTATGGAGGAAAAGCCTGGTTGTGGGCCCCGGTTTGTTGACCATAGCACTTTTGAGAGCCATTTCAGCCCGCACATGGGAAGCACCTTGCATGCTTTTGGTGCACGTGATTCTGAGCATGGTCACTTTATCACGCAAAGCATTGATCTCAATAAACCTATTTGTGGTTCCCATGTTTCTCACAATGTGGGCCCGGCTGCAAGAACAAACAATGTAAAGCATCAAAAGATTAGTAAGGAAGCTCTTGTCCCAAGTCAAACAAATGGTGGGGCCCAAGAAGTTTTTATTGGTGGGGCCCATTTGGTTGGGTCTTGTCCTAATATTGCTAATATAATTTCTGACCCTACTTTTGATAAGCCAAAAGTTATGGGTAAAGATAGTGGAATTCTCATGGGGTCATTTAATGCTCCCTATTATTCTGGTGACTCATTAATTAAAGATTCTTGTATGGTGGCTGCTGAGACATCTTTCCACCATAACATAATGCATAATAGCTCCCTAACTAATGAACTTGCTGAGGAGGAAAAGGATTTGATGGGGCCCACCACCATTAATCAAGCTAAGACCATTAATTGTGGTGCAGATTTTGAAGATAAATCCCAGGCATTTGTTGTCCATTCGGTTGTTCCTCCCAGGGCCCATGTATTACCTTCATCAGAAAAGGAGAAATGTCCAGCTCATGCGATGTCTAAACATGGGTCCACACATGAGATTGGTGGTGGAAAAGACTGTGCTGCGATTTCTCCTAAGCTCCCATCTTCGGCGACAGTTCTTGGTCATGAACAAGTGGCCATTGTTAATCCAGACAAGGCTGCTTTTTATCACTTGGATGTTACACAAGGTCAGGTGCCCAATGTTGCTGGAGAGGCCCAAAGAAAATCATGGGCTGGGTTATTTAAATCTGAGGGTCAGAATGGTAGCTTGGCCCAAATTGAGCTGGAATCAAAGTTTGAAATAAATCATAGAACTACAGTTTGTAGCAAAGATTTTAATCTGGAGTTTGTGGACCATGGAGGGATTGAAGATCCTCTTGTTCTTAAAATTCCAAAGGACTTAACTGTAGCTGGGAAAGATGAATGGACGACTACCTTGGTTGGCCGGTTTCTCGGTAGGAAGCTTCCGTTCTCCCTTGTCACAAACGTTACTGATCGGCTTTGGGCTAATGAGGGACTTATTGATACGTTGGCCACTGAATCTGGATGTTTCTTTTTTTCTTTCTCTAGTACAGAAACTAGGGATGCAATTTTAGAAGGAGGACCATGGTTTGTGGCAGGTCAACCTCTCCTTCTTAGACCATGGAAGCCACATTTCTCCTTTGAAAACGAGGAGGTTCACTCCATTCCAATCTGGATAAACTTTTATGGTATACCGCTTGAGTATTGGAATCCGAAGGGAATCAGTTTTATCTCTAGTTCATTGGGAAACCAATTCGAGTTGATCGCATAACTGCAAGTAGAAGGCGTATAACCTACGCTCGTGTATGCATTGAAGTTTCTGCTGACTTTGACTTCTTCAATGAATTCCATATTGAAGCAGAAGATGAGGAGACCGGCAATTCTATTAGAACAAAGATCAATTTGGAATATCAATGGACCCCAGTTCGATGCAAAAAGTGCTCCCAGTTTGGTCATGATTGTTCTCAGACTGTGTCTCCAGGTCTGAGCAACCCAGATCGCCGCCCTCTTAAGAGGAACAGTAAGGGTAAGGGGACGTGGCAAGTTGTTTCAGGCAAAGATAGAGGAGAAAAGACTGATGTTGACCACACGTCTGATCGTACTAAAAGCACGAATGGCTCGGAAACTCCGATAGTGAGGGGTAACCGTTTTGACGCCCTTTCTCAGATTTTAGAAGACTCTGATCCTAAACCTGTTAAAGTTGATTTCATTGCTTCCCCCCCCACCCGGACATCTTGTCCCGAAGCTTGCTCTTCTAACCATACAGATGTTCCCCGAGGAGAGATCAGAGAGGATACCACTACTCCATTTAGTGTGGATGACATTGATGATTGTCTTAGTGACTATGACCAAACTAGTGAGGTCGAGACCCCTACAAGGGGTAGTCCCATCTCCAACAGACAAAAAAAGAAGGAAGCTAAGATGAAATTCAGCGGGAATCGGCCCAAGGGTCGACAACGATCCTGAGGAGGCCCTGGCTATGGGTTGTTGGGTTGTCTCATGTTTTTTGTTTCAATCCATGTTGCTATGTCTGTCTGCTTGTTGCTTTCCTTTCATGTGTTTGGTCCGGCTCTCGTAGCATGATTTTGCGCTCATTGTAATATCCTAGGGTATGGCCCTTTTTTGGAATCGATTAACCATTTTCCAAAAAAAAAAAAAAAAGAGATGGTTAATAGCCGATGGACTGACGTCAAGTAAGTGGCCAATTGGGGCAAGATGATGAATTAACCTTGGCCGAATAGAATAAGATTGGGATTACCACGTAATGAGGCCATAAGGCAGATGTCAATTAGCTGTTTGGGCTCGATGACAAGATGGTAACCCATGACTGAAAAGCGGCGAAACACCAGGCCAAAAGCACTTGTGACGGATGCATGCAAAAAGTTGTGTTTGTGAAAGATTGGGCATATAGTCCAAAGATTGGATCGGTGATCCAAAGAGTCGGGTTGTAAGGATTGAACCTATAGTTCAAAAACGAAGCATCCGAGTCAGTGTAGATTGGGTTGTAGTCCCAAAGTGATCAATTGGTTATTGTCAGTTGAGTTTCAAAGATTCGTGTAATATCGTTGAATGTTTCCTAACGTACACATTGCCTTGAGATTATAATTATCGAGACTTAAAGACACATTTTCATAAAAGGAGGAAAATGGAATGTATTACTTTCTTAACGGATTAACAAGTGTTTTCTGAGCCTGCTTAGTGTACTAGGCTTACTCACTTAGCTTGCAGTAAAGTTAACAACTTTCATGTCCTAGACAATCAAACGTCCAGATCTTGCAGAGGTTGATTACCCGAATGAGGAGTACGTTGAGAAAGGATACGGGTTTGCAAGCTAGCTGGCAGAAATGAAGAATTTGCTTATTTATCTTTTATTAGTAGCTGAGGCACTAGATGCCGGTCTTATTATTATGTTGTAAGGCATTAAACCCGAGATGTTATTATTTTGCTTTTTCTTTTCTGTGGGTTGTTATTGCTTCCATTGATTGTTTATTGCTTTTATCTTTGTTCTTTCTTGTATGGACATATAGCACCTGTATTTTTCCTATGTATATCTTTGGATTTCTGTATTTCTCCTTATATTACTCTCAGTTATATTTATAATCCGATCAATTTTCTTATTCTTGATTATTCTATATGATATATGTATGTTTAAGTTGTATATTGAGACCTTGGGGAAGCTTTACGATAAAAGCTAACCCGAGCGCTCGAGGATTCGGAGTGCTCGAGCTAGATTGTGTTTTGCCTATAAAAACCCCTCATGCTATTTCATTTGGACGAATTCCATATGACAATTTTGAGAGAGAGAAACTTCTAAGAGCTTCTTAGAGAGAGACCTTCATGACCAATCACCTTTATACTCTCACCCATTTACCTTTCATACATATCTATATGCTTATATTCACACACACAAAAACCTTCATTGTTACATGCAAACATACATACACACCCTCTCTACATACTTTGTTGCTAAGAAATTTCGAGAAGATCATGAAGAAGAAGCCTAGAAGTTCATATTTCCTCATGATCAAGTTCTAGAATGGAATTATAGAAGCTCTATTTTACAAGATCACAAGCTTCCTCAACATATACTTGTGTATTATCCCCATCTAAAGCTTTGTAATAATCTATTCTCACTTGGCTACCTTTTGAATCTATCTTTTGTAAGTTTATGAGCATGCATGTTGATTTACTTCAAGATATATGGTTGCTTGGAAGTTTAGTTCATGATCAAATCAAATTTCAAGCACATTTTCTAAGTTAATGATCATCCAAACATGATCTAAGCATGCATGAGCATTGATTATCATTTAGAAACCTTTAGGGACTGTTCTTACAATGTTTTTTTTTTTTTTTTGGACTAGATGGATTCATGCTTACACTGTTCTTACAATGTTTTTGGTAATATGCAAGAAGATCAAAGTTAATTTCGTACATGCATGTGAACTTTAACTTAGAAACTATTTTTTGCAAAAACCGAACGCTCGTGCTCAGTGGGAGCACTCGTGCATCCTGAGCGCTCAAGCCCGTCAATTTTAGTTATGCTTTGATTTTGTTATGATTTCCTGAGATTGTTGTTATATAATGGGGATGACTACAACTCTAAATACTATATGTTCACTTGAACACACATACGCACTCTAGATAATTGCTAAATTGTTAATTACATATACGTACTTTGAACTATGAATCGACGGCGTTTTCTGTGATGCGATGACTCTAATAATGGGAATAATCTATACATAATAAGATCAAAACTTACAAATAATGTTACTTCTCTTTCGTTGTAGGTCAACTTCCTCGACTTTGATTTAATCGTTGGTTGTGAGTCTTCAGAATATCCCTCATGTCATGGGAATCCTGTTGGATGTTAGTGTTGGTATCAAATGTCTGTTTGGGGTATTACTGAATGAGTATGGCAGGAATGGTGGTTGATGATTGTGAGATTGGTATCCAATAATGAATATATCTTGTTTGAGTTGGCTGCTAAAGCACTTTACCATGATCTTGCGGCCATTTAGATGAGCTCGGCGATTGTCCTACACTTCTTGAACATAAGATACCTCGTGCTAGTATTGACTACAAGATAGTCTTATTTGCAAGATGATTGTGGTTCTTGATAAGGCCACATTATATATGCTTTTGGTCGCTAGTATATTATTCTTACTTCTATTTGGATATCTATTTATTTATTGATAGTTGCAATCCGTAGTTATTTTCCCTATTTTTGTGAGGCATCCTCTTAAATGTGTTATCATGTGATCCACCTATTGAAAGATTTTGTATCGATAAGAAGTGCCCATCTTAATGCACTGGTCTTCAGGTCATAATGGCACCCAATACTAGAGGAGTGAGGAACCAGAATGGAGCAAGACCCTTGAATCCTATTCCTCCAGAGATAGACCCAACGGGATTATTGGAAGTTCTAGTAGGGAGAATCGAAAGAGCTAACACGATGATGGGAAATATGGATAACCGTGTGAACAATAATGGAAACAACAACAATCATTGTGCAAACCATGGACAAGCTGGAGATCGAACGTTGGAAAGGTTCCACACTCTCTGCCCAAAAAATTTTGATGGTTTTTTTTTTTTTTTTTTCCCAGAAAAAGGGTAAATTATATTCCAAAAAAGGGCCATACCCCAGGATGTTACAGTAAGCGCAAAAAACATGTTATGAATGCAAGAACAAACATGGAAATGAAACAAACAAGCATAACATAACAACATGGGATGAGCATCCACCCAGGACACCCCTACACCAAACAAGCAGAGCCTATTTTAAGGTCTAAGTCGACTCTTAGGCCGACTCCCACTGAATTTCATTTTTGCTTCTTTCTTTATCTGTCTGTTGGAGAGAGGGCTTCCTCGAGCCTCAAGGTCGACCTTATCTTCCAGGCTATAATCATCCTCACAATCATCTACATCATCCACACTATAATGGCAGGTGGGATCCTCTTTAACCTCCCCCCGAGTATCATCGGGGTGGTGAGACGAGCTAGATTCAAAACACATTATCGGGACTGAGGAATGTGTAAGAGAATCTTCTCTAGTGGGACCGATGCCAGATTCTTCGTGGGGCTGAGCAAGCGTATCAAACATATTGCCCCATTTAAGAGGAGCTGCCGAGGAGACCATATCTTTTGTGTGGTGAGAACTACTGTCCACAGTCTTTTTCCCCTTATCTTTCTTTTCCACAACTTGCCATTCTCTGTCTGACTTCCCATTCTTCTTATAGGGAAGGTGAGCGGTTGGTCTAAAATCTGGTTTAGCAACCCTAGAGCAATCATGTCCAAACTGAGAACACTGTTTGCATCTCACAGGGGTCCAATGATATTCTAAACTAATCTTGGTTCTGAGAGTTTCACCATTAACCTCGTCTTCTGATTCAATATGGAAGTCATTAAAGAAGTCAAAATCGGCTGTAACTTCAATGCACACTCTAGCAAATGTAATACGTCTCCGACTTGCAGTTGTACGATCCACCCGCATAGGTTTTCCGATAAAACTAGAGATAAAACTTATACCCCTTGGGTTCCAATATTCCAACGGAATACCGTAGAAGTTGACCCAAATAGGGATGGTTTGAACTTCCTCGTTACCAAATGAGAAATGCAGTTTCCACAGTCTAAGAATGAGAGGTTGCCCTGCAATGAACCACAGGCCCCCCTCTATCACAGCATCCCTGTTTTCCACACAAGAAAACGTAAAGAATAAGTAACCAGAATCGGTGGCCAACGTATCAATCAAGCCATCTTTTGCCCAAAGTCGCTCAGTAACATTAGACACAAGAGAAAACGGTAGTTTTTTGCCCAAAAAACGGCCCACCAAAGTTGTCCTCCATTCTTCCTTTCCGGCATTAGTGATGTCCTTAGGTATTTTGAGAACTAAATTGCTTTTTCACCATGGTCCACAAATTTTAAATTAAATTCCTCTTGGCTGACTGGGGAACCGGGGTTGTAACTTCGAGCTGGCCTGTTAGGATCAGGGTTGGAATTGGAACCATTAATGTCTTGTGGCGCCGGCATGAATAACTCAGCCCATGACTTCCCTATCTGGGCTTTGACGTTTGACAAAGAGCCCTCATGAGCATTAAGGGTCCTTCCCAACGTTGCTAAGCCAGGCGTCAGGTCAATATGAACAATTTGAACCCAAGGTCCTCCTTGGTCATCCACGTGGATATCAGCCTGGTCCCTACTATGAGCAAGTGGCTTGTTATCCAAATTAAAAACATCTACATTTGCACGCATATGCTGATTTCCCAACAAATCATTTAATCTACACTGATGAAGGGTGGGAGTAATATCCTTGGAAGTGACAATGATGTCTGTGGGCCCCTCCATGAGTATGGCATTAACCTCTTGGTTTTCCTTAAAATCTTGAACACCAATAAGTGGCAGTAGTTGGTCATAACGCACCTTATCAATCGCATGGGTCCCACAGCAAAAGGCATTCTCAATAGAGTCATCAACTAAATTTGCACAAGTCAAAAGATGAGCTGTCATACACGCATCTCTAGAATCAGCATGGACATGGGAACAAGTAGTCCCATAGTGTGACGCTTGGGCCCCACCAACACCAATGTGCGTCTGATCTTGCGTGTTCCCAAGCTCAAAGAGTTGACCGTTGTGTAAAGCAACCCTTGATTTGTGGCAAATCTGATTCAGCCTTGAAAGCTCTTGATGTGCGTGGGATCCACCCAGCAACTTATCATCGTTTCCTAGATCACCTAAGCCAACGGCTTGAATTTCAACTTGTGAGGTAGCACCTTGCGTGTCAAACGGAAGAAACTCAGCTTTTGTATCAGCCATCACGTGATCACAAGGACCAAAATGAGGCCCAACAAGCATGGGCGCGTTGCAAGCACTCCCAGGCACCAACACTTTGGGATCTGGAGTAGAGTAATTGTTTGGATCTAAACTAGTGATGTTCATCTCTTGAGACTCACTCAGACCAACAAGAGCCAAATCAACATTGACTAGCCCACCAATTAAAGAAACAATGCCTGGAAGAGCACCACTAGTACAATGGGCCTGCGCTAAAACCGGATCCTTAGGAGTAGTAGATGCCTTATCCCCAAGAACAGCTTTAGCTCCATTAATCAAACAACCATTTTTATGAGAACTATTCTGCAATGCATCTTCACCATGATCAGCTGCATTAGGAAAAGACTTCAAGGCCCCAAAATCCAAAGGACCTTCAGCCACAACATCCTCCTCCTCGTCACTACTAACACAATTTAAAGCCCACTGCACTAATGGGTCTTCATCCCCCTCCTGAAACTCAGTAGGAGGAGTAGACAACTTAATAACTCTCTTAGCTTGGATGTTCAACTTATTCACATTGCTAGGAAAAGGGAAGAGCTTTTCCTTCCTTTTCTTAGCACTAGCACTCGGAACCACCACCCATGGGGGGGCAGCCCTCACCATTGCGGCAAAATTTTGATGGTTTGGGAGAGCCGTTGATACGAACCCCGCCAACAATGTGACGAAACCCGTAAAACGATTAATGCCTCGGACCGTTCTACTGTCAGATTCAAAGGGAAACCGCGACCCAACACCTATAACATATGCGAACCTTGGTATAAAGGATGAAGACGCCACAATCAAGGATGGAAAACTCGATTGATAAGTCCAGGTATGAACGCCACAGAGTAAATCTGATAAGTTCGAATAGTTCTTCAAAGAACCAAAGAGAAAACTCTCACAATATTATTAATGATCAAAACTGCATATTACAAACCCTAAAACTGTTTAAATAGATGAGGCTTACAGTTCGGCCCTATAAGCCTACGAAATATTATGCCCCAAAATAAATTCGCCCAAAATTAAAATAAAACGAAACTAAAGGAATAAGGAAAGTTCCATAGTTGGCATGCAAGCCTACAATTCAGCAATTACAAAAAAATGACAATAAAATTCTAATTTTAGGAAAACTAAAATTTGACTTCAATCCTGAACTGCTGGCTTATTCTTCTAGAACTTGAATTAGATTGAGACATCTTTGTGGACCAAGCTCCATAGGCCTCCACGAATTTTCCTGAGACCAAACTTCTTGAATTAGCCCATTGAGTGCCTCTTTGAACTTTTTTGCCCGAGCCCTCGTAACTGGTCCAATTGGAATTTGAACTGGTTCCCTTGAAGACGTGCCATGATTTGCATCAGCCGTGGAAGGCTGAACAATGGGTACACGAGATGGAAACCATCTTAGATACGGTGGGATGTAATGAAGTTGAGAAGTGCCGGTTAGCCACTTTCCAGCTTACCTACTTAGCAGTGGACTAGTGGGAAGCCGAGAAAGCAACTGTCGAAGCTGAAGCCGTCAAAAGAATGACATGGGCTAATTTCAAAGAGATCTTGCTGGAGAAGTATTTTCCCGAGGAAGAAAAAGATGAGAAGGAGAAGGAATTCATTAGTTCGGTCAAAGGCAACAGGTCGATTCGGGAATACACCACCCAGTTTGAACGATTGTCCCATTTTGCCCCGCACATGGTGTATACCCCATAGAAGAAGGTGAAGAAATTCCATTGAGGACTGAACCCTCACTTCAGACACCTGACGATGACATAACTGAACCAACCCTTTAAAGTATTGGTCTGTTTAGCTTCGAGATTGGAGAAGGATGGTTGTTAGGAATCGAAACAATCTATATACCGACCACTACAGAGATTCAACCCAGGGTCAAGGAACCTGCCAACTTATCAAGGAACCAAGAGAGCTTGGAATGTGTAGAGAAAACCTTAGAATGCTCATCGAAGACCCCGACAAGCTCAAACAGTAGTATCCTGATCCCAATCGCCTTAGAACAAAGTGCCTGTGCCAGCAGAAGGACCCACAGCACTCCTAGTAGTCCAGGGTGGGCTTTTAGGAAATTATTTCAATAGCAGAATACTCGGTCATCATGCTAGAGACTACTGCACTCCCAAGACTTATAGCCAGGACAAGATCGTCTACTATAATTACGGTGAGAAAGGCTACCTGAGTCAAGACTGTAAGGCCCCGCATCAAGGATATTATGAACCAGTAGCCCAAGGACAAAATGCTCAGACCCATCTGTAGACACCCAATTTTGACCACACTGATAGGATTTAGGATGGATAATGTCTTGGAGGACTCAATGATGAAAAGTATCCCGTGGAAGTACTGGATTCCACAATCAAAAGATCGAACTTCGGAAAGTGACTTCAAGCTCAGAAAAGACCTTTTCCATGTATAAATCCCGGTTTTGTCAAAATCGCCTCTCAGAATTCATATTCACTTAGGGGTGAACATAAAGTGTTATAGGTATCCAGAGATTCAATTTTAAAGAAAAACTCGAAAATGATGCGCAGTGAAAAGCAATTTTGAAAAAGAAGTCGTTTGATTTCAAAAAGACAACAAAAGTTCCAGAGGACTTCCGGGCTTCCATTGGACTTCAATTCTCATTTCAAATCCTCCTGAAATATTTTTTATACTAAAATTCAACTTGACAACTTTCCAACGGTACGTAAATGGATGATTTTGCACATCAAAAAGTATTTGTACAAAAATCTGGAAAACCAGTGCACGTAATATTTGAACAGGGCTTGTAGGCAACGAAAGGGTCAAGAAAAGCAGGTGGTGATTTGGGATAGTGGGGTGGCAGTTCCCTCCTTAACTACCACCTAAATATGGTGTCCTCCATCAAGCTTTTTGAGTTCCAGACCCTTTCAGAGGCTTCCCACTGCGAGGAAACTGCCCAGAGACTGCTTTTAGTCACTGAAATGGCCATTTAAACCCTTTTCTGACCTCTAAAATTCCTGTTTTAACATTGAAACTTAAGAGTTAAGTTTTCAAAACTCTATATATAGATCCCATGCATCTCATATAAGAGGATCAAGGCAGAGCTTAGATCATCTGGAGCTTAAATCATCTTGAAGAAGCTTAGAATATCCTTAAGAACACCTTCAATATACTAGTAGATAGGATCACATATACTTTCAATATGAGAGATTTCTAGAGAAAGAATTATGATTTAAAGTTTTCTAAACTAATTTTAGGCTAATTAGATCACAATTTGACATCAATTACCTCCCTCAACTTCCAGCATGGATGAGTGCTTGAAGAACTTGAAGAACACTTGAAGAAGAAGACCCTTCAAATCCACTTTGATTGCATAATTAAGAATCCTCCAAGAGGTAGCCATCACAATTCATCTCTAATTCTTACTTTTGAATATAGATCTATAAGGTTTGGATCTAGTTTAGTTTTATTTTCTTTGTTAGTACACTCATCTTCTTCCTCTCTTGTTTTTCACACACTCACATAGTTAGATCCAAATCCTCTTTGATTTTGTTGATAATTCATAATTAGAGATTGATTTTCACTTTGATTTTCAATTTTGATTTCATTTTATAAATCCATGCAAACATGATTTATATATATATATATATATATTTTTGAATTCGATGATGGTTTGGAAGTATGATCTATGAGAAGGATGATTCCTATGTTCATACTTTTCTCTTGATCATTCCTATTACCTAGAATTCCTATTAAATTTCATTTCCAAGAGAAAATTTGTAAGTCCCTTTGATTCATGATCTAAAGTTCTTCATAGAACTTGAGGGCTAAATTGATTGGGAATTACAATAATCAAGTTGATCCATGAGTTTGATCTCTCAAATAAATTTAAACCATCACCTAAGATGTTTTTCTCACAGTTTAAAATGAACTAGTTAAAATTCAGCAAAACAGATTGGTTTTGTCTATAAGATTTGGTCCGTCAAAACCCATAGTTTGATGGATTTCAAATTTTCTAGGTAAACTTTGATGAATTAGCTCTCATTTAATCCGCTTTGAGAATCATTAGGATCCATTTACTATTTTTAGAAATTGTTGAGAAATCGGTTGACAGGTTTGAACATAGTCCTTTGTATTTAAATTTCAGAAAATCTATGATAGTTATCGATGATCCATTTTTTTGGGGATGATTCCTAACTCATGTATCTATATACCAATGTAAAATCGTGAGCATACGATCGAGTTAAGATCATTTTCTAAGCATTTGAATTTGATACAATTATTCTGGAATTTTCTAAGTTTAACTATAATCATGATTATGTACACAAAATGGTCATTCCTTGATCACTCAACAATAATTGATCAATAAAACTTGGTATACAAATAATCTAGGATAAATGGATGAGAGATTAAAAGTTTAGATCAATTTGATTAACAAGATTCATGAATTTCTATCATATTTTGCATTCCTTTGTCAAATGATACCAAATTTCCAGAATAACAGAGTCTGTTTTAAAAAAATTTATAGAGACCTTAAGTTCATGAAATGTCCATGGGATTATTTTTGTCATAAATTATAATGAAATAGCTTTCATTTGACACCAAATAGAGCTTCATGTGATTTTTGTAGAATTAATTATGAATTTTACAAGAACAGTGGACAGTCGTGATCCACTGTTCCCAAAACTCTTATTTCTCAAACTTCAAAAATGCTAATGAGGTCATACTTTTTGAAAAAGTTCCCTAAGACGTGTATCTAACTTTCTGTAAAAGAAATTTGACCCAGCTCATGATTAAGACCACTTTTGATAAGGTTCATTAGAGGTTGCTGAATCTGGAAATTTAATTAATGGCATCGTTCCCTTGTTTATCATGCATATCATTTGTTGCCTTGTATTTTTGCAATGATTGGGTATTCCTTAGTGTCTTAGTGCAGAGAATTGAATGTCATGGATCCAGACTTTGATTTGTGGGCTTGCCTCTTAGTGCCCATGTATCGTGTACTATCTCTATCCTTTCTCTTAGAATTTTTCTAGGTTTACAACTTTGTTTTCAATGACATAATTCCTTTAGAATAGTCCCCGTTTATGTGCTTATATGTTAGAGACATCTTATCTAGGATTATTGCATGATTAAATTACACGTTTCCTTTCTTTTGCTTTTTGCGACTCCCCTTGAGTCAACCCAATGTAAGTTTTCTTGTTCCCTCTTGCACATTATGACACATTTCCTTTATTTGCACCGGTCCCGGCCAGAACTAGACACTGTGAGTATACCTCTCTCTTGTATTTTTTTTTTTTTTTTTTTTTTTTTTTTTTCGAAAAACGGTAAATAGATTCCAAAAAGGGGATGTACAAATGTACAAGGGGCATACCCCAGGATATTCAACAGGCACAAAGCATAAGGACAAATGGCAAGTCAAACCACAAAAAATGCCTCAAAAGGCCAAAAATGGGAACAACAAAAAGAAAACCAAACCAAGGAAAAACCAAATCAATACAAAGAAAACAGTGAGAGCAAATCAAAACAACTCCCAATTACTCCCAATTACTCCCAATTCCTAAGCAAGGCTTGAAGACGGTTGTGAGTTTTCCATTTGGTCCTGATTTGAGCATTGATTTGTGAGACAAAATTCTTCAAAAGGTGCTCTTTTGGTATAGATGAGTTCTGAAAGGTTCTTTTGTTTTTTTCCTTCCATATGCCATAAATTGTAATCCCCAAACAAATTCTGGGTATCATATGCTGAGGAGTCCTCCCCTTCCAATGCTGGATCATCCACGACACAGTATTATCCCAAGGGGTGCCATTCCAAATTAGGTTGCATCTCAGCATTAAGTCCTGCCAAATGAAATTGGAGTAAGTACACTCAAAGAAAAGATGATCATGAGAGTCCAATTGCCTCAGGCATAAAGCACATGCTAAAGGCCCTGGAGTGTAGTTACAAATTCTATCTTGTGTTGCTAGCCTTCTCTGGATAGCAAGCCATAATATAAAGTTATGTCTAGGAGAGTTCCCAGAGTACCAAACAAAATGGTGCCAAGGGACATCAGAATTAATGGGTCTAAGGTAGTTCCATACATGAGAGAAGTTATACTTGCCATTAGGAGAAGTAGTCCAAACCATTTTGTCTTGAAGTGTAGTAGGCTGATAAAAATTAGACAAAATGGCCCGAACTTCATTTAGTCCAATGGAATTAGAGGAAGGCCAATTCCATTCCAAGTGAGACACAATAGTTGCCACTTTAGCATTAGGGGCAATAGCAGCATCATAGGCAATTCGAGAGGTATACTTCTCAAATAAAGGCCCACAAGGGAGCCAATTATCATACCAAAGTGAAGTATTTAAGCCATTACCGATTTTATGTTTGATTAAAGGTCTAGCTATACTCCTAAGCTTTAATAGCTTTCTCCAATACCAAGAGCATTGTCCAGGGGCTTTCACCTCCCAAATGCTTTTGGATTTGAGCATGTACATGTGGATCCACTTTTTCCATAACGAGTTATTAGAAGGGTCAAGAATACTCCCTAAATGTTTCAGATTGAGCACTGTGTTCGTAAGGAAAATGTCCTTTAGACCGAGGCCTCCCTCTTCTTTGGGTTTACAAACATTCACCCAAGCAATTTTAGCACCGTGTATTCTTTCAGTTCCTCCACTCCAAAGGAATCTGTTCATACATTGTTCCACCTGTTTAAGCACACTTTTTGGTAATATAAACATTCCAGACCAAAAAAGTTGAATCCCAGATAACACAGAACGGATAAGTTGAGTCCTACCAGCAAAGGAAAGAAATTTGGATTTCCAAGAGTTTTTTTTTTCGGAAAAATGGTAAATATATTCCAAAAAGGCAAGAACAAAATACAAGGGGCATTCCCCAGGATAAGCAATAAGCACACAGCATAAGGACAGGTGGCCAAGCGGACCACAAAAAAAGCCACGAAAGGCTAAAATGTCAACTCACATGTCAACCACTCCAAAAAATAAAAATAAAAATGCTAAACAGCTCCCATCAAGACAAATACAAGAAGCAAACAGAACATATTTTACAAAAACTTAGTGCCAGTTAGCCAGTAAGGCTTGGAGATGGTTGTGTCAGTTAATACGAGAACAAATTTTAGAAATAAGCTCTTCACAATGGCATTTCTTTAATTTAGTGGTAATCAAAGGAACACCTAAATGCTTTAAGGGGAGACTCCCTTTAGAAAAATGGAGTTCACTTAACAAATCAGTGGCCAAGTTATCATCAACCCCTGATAAGAAAAGACAGCTTTTAGTATTATTAGCTTGCAAGCCAGAAATATCATAAAATTGATTCAAAGTATGTCTTATAAGTTTTGCTGACTCCAAGTCCCCATTTAAAAGAATAATTAAGTCATCAGCGAAGCAAAGATGTGAGATTTTCATTTTGTCGCATTTCCAGTGGAAAGAAAAGGAACTATTCTGGATGTTAGAATGTAGAAGTTGGCTCAAAGCATCCATAATGATTACAAAAAGGTAAGGGGACATGGGATCACCCTGCCTAAGACCTTTTGCTCCATCAAAGTATCCCACTGATTCACCATTAAAATTAATGGAATACCTTGGAGTAGATATACAAGCTTTGATCCATTTTCTCAATAAAGGAGGAAAACCTAAAATATTAAGAAGATCAAAAAGGAAACTCCAATTAACATGGTCATATGCTTTCATAAGATCCACCTTGGCGGCAGCCCGAGGTTTACCTCCAGTTTTATGGTAATCTCTTAAAAGATCTTGAGCAAGTAAAACATTGTCACTAATTTTCCTCCCTTTGACAAAGGCTGATTGAGCTTGATCAATAATAGAGGGAAGAACCATTTGGAGTTTATTAGCAATGATTTTCGAAATGCATTTGTAGATTGTATTACAACAAGATATTGGCCTAAAGTCCCCCATCTTAGAAGGATTGGGGACTTTAGGAATCAAAGCGATAATAGTTGCATTAGACTCTCTAAGCATTTCTCCGGTGGTGAAAAATTCAGTAATAGCAGATATGACATTAGATCCCACAATGTGCCAAGACTGTTTAAAAAAATAGGCATTAAAACCATCCGGACCCGGAGCTTTGTTGTCATGTAATGAGAAAAAAACATCTTTAATCTCTTCAGAGGTGGGAACACTATCAAGACTCATCACAAGGTTCTCAGGTATCCTCTTATGGATAAATTGACTTAAAGTAGCAATACCCGGGTAAGAATTTGTAGCAGAAGTACCCAGGAGAGTTTTGAAATATCTAACAGCTTCATTTTTTGCATCTTCAATATTACAAGTAAACTGGCCGTTAGGTTTTTCCAATTTGAAAATTCTATTCCTATTCCTTCTCTCTTTGATATAATTAAAGAAATATCTAGAATTTTTATCACCTCCCTCTAACCATTGAATTCTAGATTTCTGTTTGAGTGTCTCTTCTTCAATCCAAATAGAGTCAAGGAAAAGTTTCATGCAAACTTTTTGC
Source organism: Hydrangea macrophylla (assembly GCA_033977485.1). NCBI lineage: Eukaryota > Viridiplantae > Streptophyta > Magnoliopsida > Cornales > Hydrangeaceae > Hydrangea > Hydrangea macrophylla. The sequence goes on from CM066986.1 coordinate 46,980,063, forward strand.
TTGGTTAAAAGATTAGTGTCATAAGGATTTTGAAGAAGGTCAGATTGGACATTCTCCAACTCTTCTCTTGCTTTGTCAGCTTGAAGTCTTTCCTTACCATAAAACTTTTTGCTAAACTTTTTTAACTCATGTTTGACAATTCTAAGTTTGTGGCAAATTTGGTACTGGAGAGTGCCGCTAACATTGGAGTTCCAGGCTTGGGAAACCACTTCAGAGTAGTTATCAAGTTGAGTCCAAAAGTTATAGAATTTAAAGGATCTACCCTTCTTGCTAGCTTTTCTATCAACATAAGTAATAATAGATGAATGATCAGAGATACCTGGCTTGTGGAAGTGAGTAAAAGCATCAGGAAAATTATCCAGCCAGGCTTGGTTAACTAATACTCTGTCTAATTTCCTTTCTGTAAAGTCAGGTTTCCCATATCTCCTATTACACCAAGTGAAAAACTCCCTAGAATATCGCAGATCAGACAGACAGAGGTGGTTCACACATTCAGTAAATTCATTAATTTCAGAATTCAGGCAAACATTAGCATCAGAAATCTCATTGGTATTCAAAACAACATTAAAGTCCCCCAAAACAATGTGATTTGGATTGGTTGAATGACTAGATCTAGAAATAGATTTCAGGGTAGCCCAAAGATTAACTCTTTCAGGGCCAGTGTTTGCTCCATAAATAAAAGACGCTTCAAAGGCTATGCTTTGGTCATCATTTTCAATAAGAGTATGAATAACTTGGGGGGTGGTTTTAAGGATAGAAAGTTTAACTTTATCAGGATTCCAACCAACCCAAATTCTACCAACAGATGTGGTAGTACTATTGGTAACAAGGTTCCAATTTTTAAAAATGTTTCTTTTGATCAAATCTTCATTAGACTGTCTAACTTTGGTTTCAACAATACCAATAACATCAAGATTATTTTGAAAAATAAATTTAGCAACCTCAAATTGTTTAGAGGGTTGGTTGAGACCCCTTATATTCCAGCAGCTTATAATCATTAATTTCTTTTATGAGGTTTTTTCCTCCTTCCTGAGGACGGTCCTTTTCTATTCCTTATACCAGGGCTAATACCATTCTGAATTTTATTAACAGGGGAGACAAGAGGAGAGATCTGACCTGAGTCCAGATAGAGAGCATCCTTCTGTGAGGAGGATAGATATGAGGCAGATTCATTGGCTTCCTCTATCATTGTCTGTTCCTGACAATCCTTATCATCTGCATAGTTCTGCTGCCCAGAATTAGAGGTTTGCTGAGATGGTATTTCTTCCACCAAATTTGTGCTTAGAGAATTCAGAGAAATGTTAGCTTGTTCTTTCTTTTCCACAACTAAAATCTCAACATTTTGAAATTTAAAAGCTTGGTCCTGAGTATCTACAATCTTCATGGAATTATTATCTTCACAAGAATTGATAGTTGCTATTACACCTTGAACATCCTCCTTAATTAAAGGAGCTGATCTATCACTAGAAATTTGTGAATCCTCTACGGTGGGTAATATAACATTTGGACCTTTGGTTAGAACAGGTGCTCCTTCCATCGCATAAGCTGGCAGAACTGTTGGATCATCTTCCTCATTGACTACTTCCAAGGAGGAGAACCTATTACTCTTCAAAGCCAGACTTTTGGGACTGACAGGAGCATAAGAATTCAAGTGAATATCTGAAATTATATCAGTTTTGGCAGTGTCTTTAGTAATACCAAATGTGGGTTCATGCATAGTAGCCGGACTTGATGTAGTGCCTGTTTTTTCAACTCCACTGAACTTGCCCTTATTTTTGGTTTGCCATGCATCTGCAGTATTTTCTTGAGTAACAGGAGGAGCTTTCTGGGCCTGGATTGGAGCTTTAGGTAGTTTAGCACAATCGTGGCCAAATTTCTTGCATTTTGCACAACGAATGGGATTCCATTGGTATTGAATTGGAAGGTAAATGGGCTCAATTTCACCAGTAAGAGGGTCTTCAAAATCAATCACAAGCTCTTTAAGTAACTCATGTTTGGCATTGAGCTCAATGCATATTCGAGCATATGAGATTCGTCTTCCGTCAGCAGTGACTTTAGCTACATGCAGAGGTTTCCCTATAGCACTTGCTATATGGCTTAACCCCAAAGGGTTCCACAGTTCCAGTGGAATATTATAAATATGAACCCACACCGGAATTGTGGATATCGCCTCCCTGGAGAGAGTAAGGCCAGACTGCCATTTCCTCAAAATAATTGGTTGTCCACTCACATGCCATGGACCTCCTTCAAGAATAGCCAAACACTCCTCTTCACTATTGAATTTAAAGAAGAAAAAGCCTGAATCAGTGGCTACCATATCATGCAGACCCTTTTTTCCCCCATAATCTTTCTGTAGCATTCTTGACAAATGAGAAAGGAATTTTCTTCCCAATGAAATACCCAACTAATGTGTTGTGCCAAGCATGACTTCCTTCTATGTACACCTCCTTTGGGATACTGAGGTGCTGATTTCTATCTCCTTCCCGAGGTTTTATGTAATTCAGCTTAAAGCCTAGAGAATTCTGGGGAGTAACCAAGGAAGCCCAAGTCTTGGTGTTGTTAAGCTCAATCTGATTTGTAGCAGGCAGCTTCTCTGAACTTACAAGTGGGGGACCATGCAGTTTGGTTGTAGAGGAAGTAGGAACAGAGGTGGGAGTACTTTTGTGGGTGGTAGAGCTGTCCACGTGAGTGGAATACAAATCCACATTAGCAAGAGATAAAGTTGGTTGGTGGGCCCCTATATGCGAGTCATTAACTATAGGAGAAGATGAATTAAAAATTGGAGAATGTAAGGGAGACACATCTCCGGATTTTAAGGGTAAGGGGTAGGTAACCTTTTGACTCACTGTTGATGCATTGGAGTATGTGGGCTCAAGGGCAAGGCTCAAGTGGCATGTTGCTGAATTTTGGAGGTTTGATGCAGTGGACAAAGCGCCGGGTAATAGGGAAAAGTGGGGTATGCCCATGTGCTTGTCAGCCTCAAAAGACCCGGCCTTGGTGCTTATGCCCACCATGTTGCTATTTGATTTAATATCTTGAAATGATCTTCATTCGATGTTCCTTTTTCCTGATAAAAATTAGGTGGCAACTCTTTGTCTCTAGGATCGCGTGAGAAAGTTCTAGGTCCTTGAAGTGTGCTCCTTGGATCTGTCCCGAGACATTGTCAAGGTACGCCAGGACCCCCTTTCCGCATTTTACGGTCCACAGTCTGGCAACTCTGCTGGGGATTTGAACATGAAACTTATGGTTTCTTGTTCTTCGAGGGTTTGACTTGAGCCAATGAATATCCTTGTTATAATTCGATAATCGTGTTGTTTCTGCCTGCATTTGCCCTTGCATTGTTCTTTCACCGTGACTGCTTGACACGATTGCCGGAAGCCGTGTCTCTTTGTAATGTCACTTGAACACCTTTCCTCTATTTTGTCAAGAGACTTTGGTAGCATGTAGTCACCATTAGCCTTGTATCGCGTGCGGTATATAGAGCCCTTGGCTTGCTAATGGACCCTTTAGAGACTCAAACCTGGCCTTTGCATATAGTTTCTATAGAACCCTTCAATTAGGATCTTGATTATAATCTTTGATTAGGATAATGTGATAAATTATTTACGTTTGCCCGTAAGGGATTATGTGGATGATGAGGACGTGAATGCGAAGGCATCATCAAACCTTGTATGGTAGATTCCTCTAGGGTAGTATGGTCTTTATCTGAACATCCAATTATTATTCGAGGATGATTTTTGAAAAATTTTGAAAATAGCACTTCTTTGAAAAACACAAGTCTTTTGAAAATTCTGGAAATATTGCTTTTGAAAATTCACTTTGAAATTCACTTTCACAAAATCCTTCCAAAAAATTTTCCTAGATCTTAGGAAATTTCAAAATTCCTACCTTGGTTTTCATAAATCATGATTTCACACTTTAACAATTCAATTTCAGATTTTTATCTCAAATTTTAGAGAATTTCAAAATTCTTACATTGGTTTTCAAGAATCGTGATTTCACGCTTTGATGATCAATTCTCCCCAGATTTTAGAAATTCAAAATTTCCCACCTTGATTTTTAAAGAATCATGATTTCGCACCGCAAACATTGATGGTTCAAAAATACTTTTGAAAATTACAAAATCTCCCCTTTCTTTCAAGATTTTCATGAAAAATTCAATATTATCTGAGCCATCAAGAATTTTAAAGCTAAAAATCCTTGGATAATGATTGGATTAATAGGGTGATTAGCATACTAAAGGAAACGTATGTGTTTATATGCTAAGATGCTAGGTCTAAGCTAGATTAAGGTGTATTGCATTTAGATTAGATTGCATTTCATCTGCATTGCATACACTACACGAGTATTGCACATACGACTCACGAGTGCGACATCTCTAATATACTTTTGAAAAGAAAAGATTTGTTTTCCTCAGAATTCTGAAAAAGATTTCTTTGATTTTAGAAAATGTTTTTGAAAAGGAAATGACTTTCCATCTTTGATTTTCCATCTTTTGTAAATATCATTCTTTGAAAATTCTTTCGCAATAAAGATACCTGATTATTTGAAAATCCCTAAATAAACCGAAGAAGAGAAGATAGGACCAAAAAGTTGTACTCCCTCCTGGGTTAAAGCTCTAAATAGTAGATTGATCAAATCAAAGTTTGGGGTAAGATCAGCCGAATCAGTCAGGGTTGGAAAGGTGTCACATGAAGCTGATATGGATGCTAGGATGATTGCTATAGAATCTACTATCAACCAAATCAGTGAACTGCTTGTGAAAATGATGGATGTGATAAAGCAATTGGCTGACACAACATCTCCGACTCCACCTCTTGCACCTTGTAATGATAATGAGTGGTTTGAAAGATTAGCTAATCTAGGAATATAAACTCTAGATCGCGAAATCCTTGACAAGCTTACCAAGAGAGGAATACTAGAGAATGTGACCCACAAGAACAGAAGAATTGACCATGACAACACTATAGTGCACAATGGTCACACGCTAATCCTGCTGACAAAGGTTCCCACGTGGCTTGCCTTGACCATGACAACACTATAGTGCACAATGGTCACTTAAAAATTGAAGCTAATGCTGGTACAAAGGCACCGAACACCACTCCATCTCCTCACGTGGGTACTGGGCAGCCTACGGTTAATCCTATGGACAATAATAAATCTTCTGTTCATAAAGAATGTGCTGTCTCAAGATCCGGGTGTTCAGGAACTAGATTCACTATTGGAGGCCACATGCATGGCTTGGATCATGACACCACTTTGAAATCTCATGGTAATCCCGGGATTTTAGGCGCCTTGGCTCCTCTGAATAGTCTTGAAAATGGAGTTGAAAATAAAGGTCAAGGAAACACAACTAGGACAGCTAATCAGGCTTTATCCTATGCTATCCCAACTCAACTTAGAAGAGACACGCATACTTCACTGGGGGGCTCTCAAGTTGTCATTAATGGTCCTACTTCAGGCCAAGAAGGAGGTATCTCGCACAACCTGTTATCTAAGGGGCAATTACATCTTCCTCGTATTATTTCTAGTCCTAAAGCCAATTCATCTCAGCCAAATGGGTATGGTGCAAATGATACAACCGAAACTACCCCTCAAAAGGCTAGTTGGGCTTCCCTCATGTCCAAAAGCAACCCTACTGAAATTAAGGTCAACTATATCAAACCTAAAGACAACATTGAAAGGCACATTGTTTCTGTCCCCAAGGAGATTATTGAGCAAGGATGCAGAAACTGGGAGAATACTCTTGTTGGGTATTTCATTGGGAGAAAAATTTCCTATACCTTTTTTTTTTTTTTTTTTTTTTTTTTTTTTTTTTTTTTTTTTTTTTGGTAATCGGGGGTGTCCGGGCCAGCTTGCGCGCAACTCGACTAATCCCCCGAGGCCTGGAGGCGCCGGGTGAATACTCCAGTGGCCACGCCCCCCATGACTCGAACACTAAACCTCTTGGGTAGTACACCCAAGAAGCTTACCACTCGGCCACAAGGGACTTGGTTTCCTATACCTATGTAAAGGAAACTACAACAAAGATGTGGAGCAAGCTGGGGCTTACAGATATGCTAGCTACAGGATCAGGGTATTATTTTTTCAAATTTAAGAGCAGGGATGAGAGTGCTGCAGTCTTGGAAGGAGGCCCCTGGCACATTGCAGGCCAACCTATTCTTCTAAAAAATTGGGAAGCTGGGCTTGAATTAACCAAGGATGCTCCATCTTCAGTTCCCATTTGGGTTCACATTTATGGCATTCCCCTTGAGTATTGGAATTCTGAAGGTATGAGTTACATTGCAAGTGCCTTAGGGAAACCCTTATACGTTGACAGAATCACAGCTACATGCAAGAGGATCTCATATGCTCGTATTTGTATCGAAGTTAGTGCTGAAAATGAGTTATTGAAAACTTTGGAAGTGGGAAGTGATGATCCAGAGCAAGAAAGAGTGACCCTCCGTGTTGCATACCAATGGACTCCTGTTCGGTGTGTGAAATGCAAAAAATTTGGGCATGACTGTGCAAAACTGCCCACAACCCAAATATTAACTAAACCAGCCCCGCAAGCTAAAACTCCCCAAGAAGAGGGAGGATGGATGAAACAAGGCAAAGGCAAGAATATTATGAAAAGCGAGGTTCTAACATCGACCATTGAGGTAGGAGAGGGGTCTGCATTCTCTCAAGAGCAACAAGCTTACAGTGAAAGATCTAATGGACTGACAAATGATATACATACCACTATAGTTGAAAAAATTCAAGACTCTACACTGCTTAAAAAGGGGGTGGCCCTTGAGGAGCATAATAAATTCTCCATGCTTGAAGAGACAATTATTGAAGGAAATGTTGGTAACCAGCTTATTGATTTGAGGACAGAAGCCCCAGTCTTAATTGATAAAGGTAAGTATAATGAGTTGGTGCCAATAGAGAAATCTATAGATGGCTCTACCCTCTCTACTATTTCGATATCAACCTCACCAGAGGAGTCAGCCCTCAAATCTCCTTCCACTCCCAACAATTATCCTGGTCATGAGGAAACCAGGGAAACTAACACTTCAGAGCCTAGGTTAGACCTCCAAATTGTGCAGCAGACAAGTGATTTCAACAATTCTCATGAGGAATCTTATTCCGGCCAGATTGGGTACACTAATTCCTTTTTCAAGAACCCAATCTCTAATGGGGACTCAAGTGATGCTGAAGAACCATCAGTCCAAGTTCCTTCAAAGGAAAAGTATTTGGAAGCTCCTAGCCCTAAGATCTCTCCAGGCCATTCCAGTAAGCAGAAGAATAAATCAGGGGGTTCTTCAGGTAAGAAAAAACACAGTTCTAAACGTCGTTAATGATTATTAGTTGTTGGAATATTAGAGGGCTTAATCAGGCCACTAGACAACAAGAAATTTCCAAGTTTGTTTTTACTCAAAAAATTGATGTTATGGGTATTGTTGAAACCAAAGTGAGAATTCCTAATCAAACCAAGATACAAAGGACCATGCTTCCAAATTGGAACTTTATTACTAACAGCCAACCGGATTCTGTGGATAGAATTTGGGTTGGCTGGAACCCTAATAAAGTAATTTTAACTATTATACATAATACTAGGCAAGTTATCCATGTTAAAATTGAGTCTATGGACCATTTGCAGTCGTTTGAAGCCTCATTTGTTTATGGCTTTAACACTGTCCAAGGTAGAAGGCCCCTTTGGTCTACCTTGAGACATATTGCAGCTTCTATTGGTGATATCCCTTGGATTAGCCTTGGGGATTTCAACGTCGTCTTAAACTCTAATGAAATTTTTGAGGGTAATCCAGGGAGAGACCAAGGAGCTGTTGAATTTAATGATCTTGTGAATGCCACTTGTCTTGTAGATCTCAGATTTACAGGTATTTTCTTCTCTTGGTGCAACCGACAATTTGACTCTGTTAATTTTACTAAAAGAAAGTTGGATAGAGCACTGGTTAATCCCAGATGGCTGGATTTGTTTCCCTCAGCTTATGCAGACTTCCCCCCCTCTGGTATCTCTGACCACTCTCCTATTATTGTCAACTTATCTCCCTCTGCTAAACGGAAAGGTAAACCTTTTAAGTTTTATAATTATTGGACAGAGTTGGATAAGTTTAATGATATTGTGAACACCTCCTGGACTAAGCATTTTGATGGAACTTTCCAATTTCAATTATTCCATAGATTAAAAAACCTTAAAGGTGCCCTGAAACTTTTAACCAAGGATTCTTTAGGTAGGGAGAGAATTTTAGCTAATAAAGCTAGGGAAGACCTTTGGGCTTGCCAAAGGATGCTTGATGAAAAAACAGGTGATATTACCCTTAGAGCCCTTGAAAAAGAGCTTATGAAGGTTTTCTTAAAAGCCATTCACATTGAAGAGGAAATAATTAGGCAAAAATCTAGAATTCAATGGCTTGATGCTGGGGATAAGAACACTACTTATTTTCACAATTCTGTTAAAAACCGTAGGAACCATAAACGTATTGTGACACTTGTTCAACCTGACGGTACCAAGACCACCAATGAAGGGGAAGCCAAAATAGAAGCAGTGAGATATTTTAAATCTATGCTTGGCACCCCTGCGGATAACCCGTACCCTGGTATAAGTGAACTGAGAAGGGTCGTCCATAAGCGTATCCCTACTGATTTATCTAACCCTATGGATGACATTCCTAATGATGATGAAATTAAGGAAGCCCTCTTTAGTATCCACAGCAACAAAGCTCCGGGTCCTGATGGATATAATGCTCATTTTTTTAAGAAAACTTGGACAACAACTGGACCCTTAGTTACTAAAGCTATCAAAGAATTTTTTACTTCGGGCCAATTATTAACTGAGTCAAATGCTACCATTATTGCACTTATACCCAAGATCCCCAATCCCTCTAAGATGAGTGATTTTAGGCCTATCTCGTGCTGTAACACTGTCTACAAATGCATCTCTAAAATTATATCCAAGAGGCTTCAAAAAATTTTACCTTCTCTGGTTGACAATGCCCAATCTGCTTTTATCAAAGGTAGAAAAATCAGTGACAATGTTCTTCTTGCCCATGATCTTATGAGAGACTATCATAAGCCTTCTGGCCACCCTAGAGCTTCGGCAAAGGTTGACCTTATGAAAGCTTATGATAGTGTGAGTTGGGAATTTTTACTTGATCTTCTTGATGTTCTTGGTTTTCCTCCTAGGATGCAAGGGTGGATTAGAGCTTGTATTACTAGTCCTAAGTACTCTATTAACTTTAATGGGGAATCTGTAGGGTACTTTGAGGGTGCTAAAGGTCTTAGGCAAGGTGATCCTATGTCACCTTACCTTTTTGTTCTTGTCATGGATACTCTTAGCCAATTGATTCAGCATAACATCCAACGATCCTCTAATTTTAAATACCATTGGAGATGTGAAAAACTCAAAATTTCCTACCTTTGTTTTGCTGATGACCTTCTTTTATTTTTCAATGGTGATGTGAGTTCTGCGTCAGTTATGAAAAAATCGTTAGATCAATTTTATAACTTTACTGGCATGAAGGCTAATGATAACAAAAGTTGGTTGTTTATTGCAGGAATGGAGGAAAGTTCTTCTAATGATATTTGTCGCTGTCTCCCGTTTACCCTTGGTTCCCTTCCAATGAAGTACCTGGGTGTTCCGTTGATCACCACTAGACTAAAGAAGGGAGACTGTGATGATCTCATCCAGAAAATCACCTCTAGAATCACTTCTTGGACTTCTAAAATTCTTTCTTATGCTGGCAGGCTTCAACTTATCCAATCGGTCCTTGCAGGGATACAAAACTATTGGGCTGCCATGTTTATTCTTCCTAAAAGTGTCCTTAAGCATATTGAGAGTTTAATGTGTAGATTCCTTTGGACCGGAGGAACTGAAAAGGCACATAGTGCTAAAGTTGCTTGGGATTTAGTCTGTAGACCTAAGAAGGAAGGGGGACTTGGTCTTAAAAATCTTACTCAATTGAATTCTATTTTAAATCTTAAACATATCTGGGCTATTTTTACTTCCAAAACCAAGTCCCTTTGGGTGGACTGGATACATACTTACATGTTGAGAGGGAAAAGTTTTTGGGAAGTCAAGACCCCATCCCAATGCTCCTGGTATTGGCGAAAGCTCCTTAAACTTAGGTCTATGGCTAGACCAATGCTTAAACATAGGATTGGGAATGGGTGTGGCACCTTTCTCTGGTATGATAACTGGCATCCTATGGGTCCTATTTTGGACAGAGTTGGAAGACGTGTCCAATATGATGCTGCCATCCCTTTAAATGCCAAAGTTTCTGATGTTATTAATGGAAATGAATGGAATTGGCCTCTTACAAACACTCTCGAATTAATGGATATTAGAGGCCAATTACATTCCTTGCCTCTCCCTACAACCACTAGTGATGTGATTCAATGGTTACCCTCCCCAAATAATGTGTTCTCTTCTGCCAACACATAGGATTATGTTAGAACTCACTATCCCAAAGTCCCTTGGCATGGCCTCACACGGTTCCCGGGTTATATCCCTCGATATAGTTTTATTATGTGGTTGGCTATTCTTCATAGATTATCCACACATGATAGAATTTATACTTACACACCAGGACCTCTTGCTTGTGTTTTCTGCCATAAAGCTTTGGAATCTCATGACCATTTATTCTTTAATTGCTCATATACGTCTTATGTATGGCAGGGAATTCTTAATAGGTTGGAAATCTCTTATTCCGTCCCCTCTTGGGATGATCTTGTGACTTGGGTAGCGAACAAGTGGAAAGGAAAGACTCCAAAGCAGGTTGTTCCTAAAATGTGCATTGGTGTGGTTGTGTATAGCATTTGGAAAGAAAGGAATGCTCGGAGTTTCAAACTAGAAGTGAAGCCTAAGGAAAGAGTGTTACAAGACATCTGTCTCCAGATTTCCTTACAGATTCAAACAACATGGAAGAACGATCCCCATCTTCCTCAGTACATTGAAAGATGGGCCATTACTACATAATTGGGGCATTTTGCGTTGGTCCTCATGTTTTGACATGCTTGACCTTGCCTTAATGTAACTCTTGAGTTTGTTTGTTTTGTGAGTTTTGTAAGTTTGCTTAGTGCATTTGGCTGTTAGGATGGGTCAATCTCTGGGTTTTTGGCTTTTGATTTTTTCCTACCCTATGTTGCATTGTCTGGATGCATTTTCTTTTTTGTGCTGATTGTATATCCTGGGGTATGCCCCTTGTACATTTGTACAGTGCCGTTTGGCTTTCTTTTCGTTAAATTAACCTTTTTCCGAAAGGCCTTCAAAAAAGTTCAAATGATCTCTTTATTTGAACAATCATCCATTACCTGATATCGATGTATTGGTACCACAATTACCAAAGAGACCGATTCAATAGCAATGGGGAAAGAATACCAGAGTTGCAAGGGAAAACCAGAATCAAGGGCAAAAGAAAGAGAAGAGAGAATTTTTTTGAGCTAGGAATATTCCTGAGGAGCGCACTTGAAAAAATACTAGAGGAATGGTACTTGAAGATGCTAGAACCCAAGCCAGAACCTGATCCACTTCCACAAAGCTTCAAGACTGAGTACTACTGCGATTTCCATCAGAGCCGTCGGCATAGCACCAATAGATGCTGGAGGCTTAGGCATGAAATTCAGGACTTAATCGAAAAGGGTATCATCATTCCTCCACCTCAAAAGGCCCAAGGAATTAGCCAAAGAATTCAAGAATGAAGAACTTGGGAGAGTTTACAAGGGGCAGTGTTGTGATGTTTGGAATAGCTGCTTGTTGAAGCCAAATGGATGTTTAAAAAGGAATAAGCAAGTCACAGTGACATTCCACTTGAGATCAAGTCGAGTCAGTTTTGAGTCTTGTTGCCGAGTCTGTCTGTTATCGAGTTGTTTTGAGTCTATCTCGAGTACTACTGTAAACCTTCTATTTCTAGTAATGAAATGAAATATTGATTTTCTTAATCTAATGCGCCTAGTCATGAATGAATGAATCACTAAGTTAAAAAATGTCATTTCTCTAATTATTGTGAAAAATACTCTACTGATAAATTTTTTGCATTGGAAAGAATCCTGAAAGAAGCAAAGTTGATTTTTTGCTAACGCCGAAGAGAACTAAGAATTGATTAGTCTTACTTTAAGAATCTTGATATGCTTTTGCTTAAATCATCAAAAAAGACATGCTTGATTACTCAGGACTAGCTTAAATCCCTGATCTTCCCATTTCAAAATCATGAGCCCAGAAAAATGAGTCATTGAAACCTGTCTAAACAGTAAGCCATGTACACTTTGTCCTTGATGGCAGCCAAATATTTCAAATGAACTACTTCTATAAAAATAAAAGCTCACTAGGATGAAAACCCGAAAGGGAACCTAGGCAAAAGTTAGAGCACAAAAGAAAATGAAAAAAAAAAAAAAGAGCTCGTTAGGATTAAAACCCAAAAGCCGCCTAGGCAAAAGTTATATCATAAAAAAAAAAAAAAAAAAAAAGAAAAAAAATTGCATGTTGTTTTCAAGAACCTGATCCTAGCCAATCAAAACTTTAGAGAGAAAAGAAAAGAAAAAAGAGACGAAGAGGAAGGAGAATGAAGAAGATAGAGAAATCGGGAACACAAATTGTCCCAAAGCTTTGATTTGTAATTTCTTTGAGTAAGCCCAAAGATTTGAAGGGCTAATCTTGCTCTGAAAACATGTATAATGTATGATGAGAGATGTAAAATTGGCTGGCTAGTTAAAAGGTGAAAAGAATCAACCGTCAAAGACAAAGAAAAAGAAAAAAGAAAAAGAAAAGAAAAGAAAAGAAAAAGGAGAGGTAGTTTAGTTTCTTTCAAATGCTACCTCAAGTAACCTACTTCAGAAAATCTTTTTTTTTTTTTTTTTTTTTTCGGAAAATGGTAAATAGATTCCAAAAAAGGGATGTACACATGTACAAGGGGCATACCCCAGGATATTCAACAAGCACAAAGCATAAGGACACGTGGACACACAAACCACAGAAAAAGCCCTATCTGGCAAAAAACCAAACAAGGCACTTTACAAAACAAATGAATTTGCCAAACCAAACAAAGCAAACCAAAAAAGAAACACCTAACAAACAAAATACAACACAAATCCAACCAAGACAACTCGGATGGTCAGAGCCAATTAGTCAACAACGTAGGTAGTTGGGCATGTCCTTTCCATTTGATGCTAACTTGATTGTGAACTTGTGATGCGAACCTCAATAACTTGTATTGGGACCCAACAACAAAATTGACATGTTTACCCAGAAAAGCTAAAATCAGATTGTTGTGATAGTGAACCCGTGACCCAACGCCTATAAAGAGACGCAAACCACGGGTATTCCAAAGATTAGTGAAGACGCCACAATCAGATGCGGAAGGCTGATTGATAAGTCATGGTGTGTGAAGACGCCACAATCAGATGCGAAAGGCTGATTGATAAGTAAAAAATTGTGTTCTGTGAAGAACAAGGGGGAGGAGCAAATCCCAACTTCAGAATTGTGTTTAATCCATTATTCTAAATGATGCGAACCTCAATAACTTGTATTGGGACCCAACAACAAAATTGACATGTTTACCCAGAAAAGCTAAAATCAGATTGCTGTGATAGTGAACCCGTGACCCAACGCCTATAAAGAGACGCAAACCACGGGTATTCCAAAGATTAGTGAAGACGCCACAATCAGATGCGGAAGGCTGATTGATAAGTCATGGTGTGTGAAGACGCCACAATCAGATGCGAAAGGCTGATTGATAAGTCAAAAATTGTGTTCTATGAAGAACAAGGGGGAGGAGCAAAGCCCAACTTCAGAATTGTGTTTAATCCATTATTCTTCCACATGCATAAATATGATTAGGAAATATAATCAGCCCTATCTTCTTCAAATTTATGCCCAATTAATAAGATCAACCCAAAAAAATGCCACCTTGATCTTCTTGGATTCTCCATTTATAATCAGCCCAATTCAGCCCATTAAGTGCTTCCTTGATTCTCATCAACTTGTGAAATAAAAACCTTCAACAGTTGCTCTTTTGGAGTTGAGGAATTTTTAAAGGTTCTAGTGTTTCTCTCCCTCCATAATCCGTAAATGGTCACGCCCAAACATATTCTGGGGATCATGTGTTGGGGCGTCTTCCCCTTCCAATGCTAGATCATCCAATTGACTGTACAATCCCAAGGTGTGCCATTCCAATTCAGGTTACATCTTTGCATCAAATCCTGCCAAATAAAAGTAGAGTAATCACATTTAAAGAAAAGATGATTATGAGAATCCAACTGCCTAAGGCATAATGCACAAGCAAATGGACCAGGAGTAAACTGGCAAATTCTATCTTGCGTCGCTAGCCTATTTTGAATGGCTAGCCACAAAACAAAGTTCTGTCTAGGAGTACATCCAGAATACCAGACAAAAGGGTACCAAGGGACAGTCGGATTAGTGGGTCTAATTTGGTTCCAGATATGGTAGAAGTTAAACTTTCCATTAGGGGATGATATCCATTCCATTCTATCATGTGAATCGGTAGGCTTATAAAAGTTGGAAAGTAGTTCCCGAACCTCATTAAGACCAATGGAAACTGAGGCAGGCCATTTCCAATCAAGATGAGAGACAATTGTTGCCACTTTAGCATTAGGGGCTAAAGCAGCATCATAGGCAATTCTGCTAGTGTACTTCTCAAAGAGAGGCCCACAAGGGAGCCAATTATCAAACCATAGGGAAGTGTTTAAACCATTACCAATTTTATGCCTAATAAGAGATCGGGCCAGATATCTAAGCTTTAAGAGCTTTCTCCAATACCAAGAGCATTGACCGGGGCTTTCACCTCCCAGAAGCTTTTAGTTTTAATCATGTACAAATGGACCCATTGTTTCCATGAAGATTTATTTGTTGGATCAAGAAGGTGACCAATATGTTTAAGGTTAAGCACGGTATTAGTCAGGAAAATATCTTTAAAACCAAGGCCTCCTTGTTTGGGTCTACAAACGTTAGCCCTAGCTACTTTAGCTCCCTAAATTTTGTCACTAGTTCCACTCCAAAGAAATCTTCTCAAAGCTTGTTCCACCTGCTTAAGAACACTTTTAGGGAGAATAAACATACTAGACCAGTAAAGTTGGATACCAGATACTCCAAAGAAACATACTTCAAAAAATCTATCTGATGACATGGCTTGAAACACCCCCCCCCCCCCCTCCCCCCCAATTCTTGAATCCTTGCTTTTTCAAAAACTTCCAACCTTCGAGGAACTACGCTTGACCTAATTCCCACTTGGGGATACGTAGGCAACCTACTAAATTCGGTCACTGCTCCTGAAACACTCAGCCACAGCTCAAATACCTTCTATCAAGACTTGGCCGAACTACTTTGGACCTGATTCCCACTTTGGGATAAGTAGGCGAGCCTCAAGATATCATTGCCACATTAGGGGCAAACTGCGTTTGCCCAAATCTCCATTTATCACCATCAAGTAGGGGCAAACACCATTCACCTGTACCCCCTTCCACATTATAAGTGAATCCTGAGCCATCAAGTATATCTTTGAAAACATTTGAAATGAATCATCTCATATTCTATAAGCTAAGGCACTAATTCAGAGCACATTTCAGAGAAAGCAAAGTATTGATTGAGATCCATATGGAGTATTTTCAAAGCATTACTTTATCACCTGAGTATTATCGCACTAAGATGTGAAGTGCACATGAAAAGCAAAGAGATACGTCAAACATGACCAACGTGCATTAAGTTAAGGAAAATTGAGTTTTCTCCTCCAAACTTCTATTTTAAGAATGTCATCTTCCTATCTGTCAACCTCTATCATGGTCTAGTCTGTCGTCGTCTAGTCTGTCATGATCTCGAGCGTGTGGTCCAAAGTGATCTAAAATTGTAAAACTCTAAGAGCATCCAAAGGTGGATACAAGTAGAAGTTTCGAACACTACGTCAATTAATCCTAGTCAAGATGAAGTATCGAGTGGTTGATGAGAAATAGAATTGATTTAGAAGGGCAAATCAGAAGACATGATCTTTAAACCGGGGTCAAGATATTCAAGAAAGGTCGGAATGAACCCAACGTGCATGAGCTGGTCGAAGCACCAATATGAGTCTCAGATCTTGAATCAGCAGAGCTTCTAGAATATGAGCCCTTATCTCTCTTACATCAGAATATACTCAGACCTTGCTTTGTCTGAGGGTTTGTTATATTCTCGCATCTTAGAATTCTAGAAATCTCCTCAGCAAAGAACTATCATCCAAGAATTACCTCAAGAAAGAATGCATATTTCAGAATCCATGAATCAAAATGGGTATCTGCTAATCAGTTTTTTCGCTAGAAATCGGCACTTGTCAACCTTCAGAGATGGATCATAATCTGTGAACATTTTTTAGCATCTATTGCACCTTTATTCAGAAGGAATGTTAGATCGATTGAGCTAAGCATCTATAGAAAGTCATCGTAAGGAGACGGTAACGAAGTCATCGTATGGAGATGCCTTCTACCTTTGAAAGGCATCATAAAGAGATGCCCTCTACATCAGAATGTCATCATAAGGAGATGCCCGCTACTTTAGAAAGTCATCGTAAGAAGATGCCCTCTACTTCAGAAAGTCGTTGTATGGAGACGCCCTCTACTTCAGAAGGTCATCGTATGGAGATGCCCTCTACTTCAAAAAGTCATCGTATGGAGATGCCCTCTACTTTAGAATGTCATCATAAGGAGATGCCCTCTACTTGAGAAAGTCGTTGTGATGGCTGCAAAGTCATCATAAGAAAATTCCCTCTACCTTTGAAAGTTATCGCTTGGAGACACCCTCAATATTTGAAAACCATCATATGCATATACTTTCTACATTTGAAAGTCGTCGTTTGGAGATGCCCTCTTCTTCTTAACGTCATTATAACGATACACCCTCTACTTTTGAAAGTTGCCATTGGGGGATGCCCTCAACATTCAAAGTCATCATAAGGAGATGACCTCTGCTTTTGATAATCGTACCAAAAATCATCCTTCAGTCTCAGCCTCTGCTTTTCGTCAAAGACAATCCCTCAGTCTCAGTCTCTGCTTATCGTCAAAGATAAACACACAGTCTCTGCAGATTATCCAAAGAATATAGACACCCTCTACTTCATATAAAGATCATGAAAGCATCATAAAAAAAAATTGCTGTCTGTGAGAGAGAGTCATCAAATCTTTTCATTAGATTCTGCTCTGCATCTAGAACTCTGGAGGACGATTCCTCCTGCACTTGAACATTTACGTTGTCATACTACATCAGCATCCTAAGATAGGAGCATTTCACCTATATTGTTCTTTGTGTGTGTTCTCTGTCTTCTTGCATATTTGAACTACGCCCTGGTCTGATTCTTGGAAAGGATATGTAGGCAGCTCCAGCGGAGCACAATCAGTAGCTACTTCGATTTAGCACATTGCACTCTTGCTTTCGTAATTTTTTGATTTTCTCAGATTTTGAATTTCTTGATTTTTGTGGATTTTTTTTTCCTAAAACCTCTCAGTATGGTTATTGGGTGCCTTCTAGCTTTGGCACTCATTGACTTTTTTTTGTCCCGTTCTTTTGAAACTTGCAATTCACGTTGTTGACAACAAGCTCTGCCAAAGAGGGGCAAACTGTAGACACCCAATTTTGGCCACACTGATAGGATTTAGGGTGGACAACATTTGAAGGATTCGATGATGAAATGTATTCCGTGAAAGGTACTAGATTCCACACAATTGAAAGATCGAACTTCAGAAAATGACTTCAAGCTCAGAAAAGCCATTTTCCACGCATAAATCCCGGTTTTGTCAAAATCGTCTCTCAGAATTCATATTCACCCAGGTTATATGAACATAAAGTGTTCTAAACACAGTATTATAGGTATCCAGAGATTCAATTTTAAAGAAAAGCACACGTAATATTTGAAACGGGGCTTGTAGGCAACCAAAGGGTCAAGAAAAGCAGGTGGCGGTTTGGGATAGTGGGGTGGTGGTTCCGCCCTTAATCTCCACCTATATATGGTGTCCTCTATTGAGCTTTTTAAGTTCCAGACCCTTCTAGAGGCTTCCCACTGCGAGGAAACGGCCCAAAAACTGTGTTTAGGCACTGAAATGGGGATGATTTTAACACTAATGTTTACGCCAGCTAAAGATCTGGAGATAGTTATTAGTTTAATATTTCTGTTTAGACTACTTTGTTATATTTGGTACTTGGGCATATGTTGCTTCCAAACGTTATAGACTTCCGATGTAACTCTATTGTTGTAATAACTTTGATATTGGTAATATTTAAGGTTTCTTTATATTACTTTGGGATGTTCTTTCTGTTAAGTAGAACTGCGTGGTGTGGATAATTAGTGACTTTCACCCGTCATTCCCTATGGACCCAAAAAATTAATTTATTTTTCTTTATTTTTGCTGTTCCGAGGCGTGACACACCCTCACACAAGCTAATAGATAATTTTATTGAAAATTTAATTTAATACACATATACTTTCAATTTGAGAGATTTCTAGAGAGACAATTATGAATTAAGTTTTCTAAACTAATCTTAGGCTAATTAGATCATAAATTGACATCAATTGCCTCCCTCAACTACCACCATGGATGATTGCTTGAAGAACTTGAAGAAGGAGACCCTTCAAATCAACTTTGATTGCATAATTGAGAATCCTCCAACAGGTAGACATCACAATTCATCTCTAATTCTTACTTTTGTATATAAATCTATAAGGTTTGGATCTAGTGTAGTTTTATTTTCTTTGTTAGAACACTCATCTTGTTCCTCTCTTGTTCTTCACACACTCACATAGCTAGATCCAAGTCTTCCTTGATTTTGTTGATAATTCATAATTAGATATTGATTTTCACTTTGATTTTCAATTTTGATTTCATTCATCTATTTAGTTTTGATCCATGCATACATGATCATATATATATGTATCTTTTTTGAATTCTATGATGGTTTAGAAGTATGATCTATGAGAAGGATGATTCCTATGTTCATACTTTTCTCTTGATCATTCCTATTACCTAGAATTCCTATTGAATTTTATCTCCAAGAGGATATTTGTAAGTCCCTTTGATTCATGATCTAAAGTTCTTCATAGAACTTTAGGGCTAAATTAACTGGGAATTACGATAATCAAGTTGATCCATGAGTTTGATCTCTCAAATAAATTTAAACTATCACCTAAGCTATTTTTCTCACACTTTAAAATGAACTAGTTAAAATTCAGCAAAACTGATTGGTTTTGTCCATAAGATTTGGTCCATCAAAACCCATAGTTTGATAGATTTCAAATTTTCTAAGTAAACTTTGATGAATTAGCTTTTATTCGATCTGTTTTTAGAATCCTTAAGATCCATATACTATTTTTAGAAATTGTTGAGAAGATGTTGACAGATCTGAACATAGTCTCTTTGTATTTGAATTTCAGAAAATCTATGATAGTTATCGATGATCTGCTTTTTGGGGATAATTCCTAACTCATGTATCGATATGTCGATGTAAAATCGTGAGCATATGATCGAGTTAAGATCATTTTCTAAGCATTTGAATTTGATATAACTATTCTGGAATTTTCAAAGTTTAAACTACAATCATGATTATGTATATAAAATGGTCATACCTTGATCACTCAACAATAATTGATGAATAAAACTTGAGTTAGAAATCATCTAGGATAAATGGATGAGAAATTAAAAGCCTAGGTCAACTTGATTAACATGATTCATGAATTTCTATTATGTTTTGTATTCCATTGTCAAATGATACCAAATTTCCAGAATAACAGAATCGGGTTAAAACAATTTTTCAGAAACCTTAGGTTCATGAAATGTCCATGGGATTCTTTTTGTCATAAACTACAATGGAATAGATTTCTTTTGGCACCAAATAGAGCTTCATGTGATTTTTGTAGAATTAATTATGATTTTTACAAGAATAGTGGACAGTCCTGATCCTCTATTCCCAAAGCTCTTATTTCTCTAACTTCAAAAATGGTAATGAGGTCCTACTTTTTGGAAAAGTTCCCTAAGACATGTATCTAACTTTCAGTAAAAGGATTTTAACCCAGTTCATGTTTAAGATCACTTTTGATAGGATTCATTAGAGGTTGCTAAATCTGGAAATTTGATTGATGACATCTTCTTCTTGTTTTTCATGCATATTATTTGTTTGCTTGTATTTTTGCAATACTTGGGTATTCCTTGGTGTCTTAATGCAGAGGATTGAATGTCGTGGATCCAGACTTCGATTAGTGGATTTGCCTCATCTACATGTGGTTTAGTGCCCATGTATCGTGTACTATCTCTATCCTTTCTCTTAGAATTTTTCTAGGTTTAAAACTTTGTTTTCAATGACACGATTCCTTTAGGATAGTCCCCGTTTATGTTCTTAAATGTTAGAGACATCTTATCTAGGATTGTTGCATGATTGCATTACAAGTTTCCTTTCTTTTGCTTTTTGCGACCGTGTAAGTTTTCTTGCTCCCTCTTGCATATCATGACATGTTTCCTTTACTTGCATCGGTCCCGGGCGGGACTAGCCACTGTGAGTATACCTCTCTCTTGTATCGCATGTGCATCTGATTGCGATTTGATTTAATCTCTTGAAATGATTTTAATTAGATGTTCTTTTTGCCTTGTATATATTATATAATATGTTTGAGAAAACAACACTAATTATGAATCAAGAACAAGGATATTTGAATCAAGGTCTACTGTTCGGTAGGGCGAGGAGGGGGTGCTTTAGTCCTACTCGGGCTCCTTCCCCTCTCATACCAAGACCCTCGAACCTTGTTTCTGGTGATGAAGGGCAAATAACCTTATTCAAATTTTGGGCAAGTCAAATTTGGTTTCCTAATTCCCGATAAAAATTAGGCGGCAACTCTTTATCTCTAGGATCGCGTGAGGGAGTTCTAGTTCCTTGAAGTGTGCTCCTTGGATCCATCCCGGGACACTGTCAAGGAACGCCAGGACCCCCTTTTCCGAGCGCACGGTCCACAATCCCGGGGATTGAGGTCTTCTTTTCTCAAAGATTAACATGCATACATTCTCGCTTGCTAGGCATATTTTGTTTTCATTAATTATTTGTTTCAAAAACAACTCATGTCCCCCTTTAGATTAGAAAAAGTTGATTACTTGATATGTGATTAGACGATTTTTGTTAGGTTTGTTTGTGTGATCTTTCACTTTTGCATTGTGTAATACTTGGCTTAGATCTTATGAATGATATCTTATCTTTTGATCTTTTATTTCAAGATTCTTGTGTGATGTAATATACTATCATAGTATTAATTGTTTAACCAAACATAGTATAAGATGATTATTTGGATGCTAATTGAGGCTCGTCGAGAGACGGGGCGAGTTGAGGGTGTTTTAGTCGTGAGAAAGGCTCCTTCGTCTCTCATACCAAAACCCCAAGCCAAGTTCTTTGGTCATAAAGGGCCGGTGCCCTTTATCCATTTGGGTGAGTCAAATTGGGTTTCTTGGTTCCCTAAAGACCAAGTGGCGACTCTGTATCTGTTTTCACATTCTTTCTTTCTTTTCTTCAAACAATTTCAAAAATAAGGAAAATCAATTCTGAAACCTAGGAAAGAACACGGGGGGTGGGCTCCTGGAGGCCGCGTGTCCACACTCTCATGATTACCAAACATGTTAATAACTACTGATCAACAAGACTGTAGTTCTCAGTAATTAACTTGGTGACATTCTCAAGGGAATGCTTACTCTTTATCAGAGGGTAAATTCTATTTTGACAATTTATGTTCACAACCCTATGGACATGACTTACCCAAGATACCCAGGTGTTGATCTTGAAGACCTCACTGATTGGTAAGTCAAAGCAGTCACATCCATAGTCTGTGTCCATAATCGTCTCAAGATTAAGAACACGTTCCTTATATAAGTTATGAGTTCCTATCGACTGATGATAGTTTTAGATATCAATAGGAAAATCTTATGGTCTGTCAATGCACTACAAGTACTAGCATGTTTAACTAAGAGTCTCGCACTCTAGTGATTAAGATTCATCACTCCATACAATGGTAGTTAATTATGCTATAGTATATACCTTATGAGACACCAGTCTCATCATCCACTATGATAAATTCTAAGTATCAAAGAATAGTAATTCATATCTCACACGTATATATCTCATACATACACGAATTACCTACTATGATACTTGAAGATTATAAAACAATCATCTCATGAAACATACATAATGAAATGTAAACTGATATCCATATATAAAACGTCAATGTCTCATGCATATTGTAGTGGTTTGAGGCTACAATCCCAATCGTAGTTGCTCTGAGCAATGGATGTATAGATTTATTTTCTTTCCACTGAACTCTGTTAAGAGGTTTATTTAGTGAAAATGGTATAACTTTTGTCAATTGAAATGGTATTATATTTCTAATGGAGCTTTATTTTTTTTATTAAGAGATGCATGTTTGAGAATGCATGTTAATAATTAAGAAAATCTTTAAAAACAAGATCATATGTCATTATTTAATGAGTATTAAATTAAATTTTCAATAAAATTATCTATTAGCTTGTGTGAGGGTGTGTCACGCCCCGGAACAGCAAAAATAAAGAAAAATAAATTAATTTTGGGTCCATAGGGAATGACGGGTGAAAGTCACTAATTATCCACACCACGTAGTTCTACTTAACAGAAAGAACATCCCAAAGTAATATAAAGAAACCTTAAATATTATTGCGAAAAGAATCCAGTCCACTCTCCCTAGCTTGATTGATCAGGCTCAATCTGCTTTCATCATAGGGAGGAAAATTAGTGATAATATCTTACTAGCCCAAGATTTAATGAGAAACTATCATAAATCTGGTGGAGTTCCCAGAGCCTCTGTGAAAGTTGATTTAATGAAAGCGTACGATAGTGTTAGTTGGGTGTTCTTATTTGACTTACTTGTTGTGCTGGGATTTCCCCCAACTTTTATCAAATGGATTCAGGCATGTGTTACTACGCCAAAGTACTCCATATGCTTTAATGGGGAGTCAGTTGGGTATTTTGAAGGAGCCAGAGGCCTTCGTCAGGGAGATCCCATCTCCCCTTACTTGTTTGTTTTAATTATGGATTCTCTCAGTCAATTGCTTCACCATAACATCACTAACTCTAATTCGTTTAAATATCATTGGAGATGTGAGAAAACTAAGACTGACCATCTTTGCTTTGCTGATGATCTTATGATTTTCTTTCATGGAGATGGTCAATCTGCCAAAATTATCAAGGATACCCTACTTCAATTTCACGACTTCACGGGTCTAAGTGCTAATAATTCCAAAAGTTGTTTGTTTATGGCAGATGTTCTCGAAGAGGAGGGAGAGACTATTAAGCAAGTTTTCCAATTTTCCATGGGGTCTCTTCCTCTAAAGTATCTTGGTGTCCCTCTTATTACTTCTAGACTTAGGAAGTGTGACTGTAATGACCTTACTAAGAGAATCACAGCTAGGGTCCAGTCTTGGACCTCAAAATTTTTGTCATATGCTGGGAGAATTCAACTTGTTAACACTGTTATTAGGGGAATTCATAATTACTGGGCTGGGATGTTTGTGCTCTCTAAAGGGCTTTTGAAGGATATTGAACAGATAATTAGACGGTTCCTATGGTCTGGTAGTGTAGAGAAGACTTATGGGTCTAAGGTTGCGTGGGATAAAGTTTGCTTACCCAAAAAGGAAGGAGGACTCGGTCTTAAACCTTTGGTTGAAATGAATTCGATCCTAAACCTTAAACACATATGGAATCTTCTCTCTCCCTCTAATTCTTCCCATTGGAATAAGTGGATTAGAGTTTATATGCTTAAAGATCAGAGTTTCTGGTTTGTTAAGCCTCCTGCCCAGTGCTCTTGGTACTGGAGGAAGCTTCTTAAACTTAGGGACATTGCTAAACCCTTGTTGAAGTATAAGGTTGGTAATGGCACGTCTACTTACCTTTGGCACGACCCGTGGCTCCTATTTGGTTCTATTTTTGATAAATATGGGTCAAATGTTATTCATTATGCTGCTTTACCAAATTCCTCTAAAGTTAACACTATTATTGTTAGGGATGAATGGAAGTGGCCTGTAGCGTCCTCTTGGGAGCTTATAGCCATTAAGGGAGTCACGGCCTCTCTTCCTCCTCCATCACATGGAAATGATACTAT
This sequence comes from Hydrangea macrophylla, assembly GCA_033977485.1. NCBI lineage: Eukaryota > Viridiplantae > Streptophyta > Magnoliopsida > Cornales > Hydrangeaceae > Hydrangea > Hydrangea macrophylla. Next base: position 47,004,176 of record CM066986.1, read on the forward strand.
CTTTTGGATTCCTTCCCCCAAAGGGAAATTTGAGCTTTCCCCTACCTGGGAATTCTTGAGAGATAAACATCCGATTGTTCCTTGGTATCATTTGACTTGGTTCCCGGGGAATATCCCCAGCCACAGTGTCATTGTTTGGCTTGCCATGCTGAATAAACTTTCTACTCAAGATAGGATTTGGCATTTCACTCCGGGCCCTCTTGCTTGTGTTTTTTGCTTTAAAGATATCGAATCTCATGATCATTTGTTCTTTTCTTGTGACTACTCTCATTTCATTTGGCAGGGTCTCTTGAGCAGGATCAGTATAGCTGGGGCCCCCTTGAATTAGAATTCCTTTGTGATTTGGGCAGCTAGTAAATGGAAGTCAAAGAAGGCCAAAGATATAATGCCTAGGATGTGCCTAGGAAATACCATCTATGCAATATGGAGGGAGAGGAATGCTAGGATCTTCAAACTTGAAAGGAAACCAAAAGAAAGGATATCTAGCGATATTATCATCAATATCCATGCCCAAGTTTCTATTAAATGGGCGAAAGACCCAAAGCTTCATGATTATCTTTCCTTATGGTTATAATTGATTGTATTTGGAAGCTATTTGGCAGTGTTTTCTTTTTTTGTAGTATATGGTAGTGTTTGGTTGTATTGATGGGTTTAGCATGGTAGCAAAGTTGTAGTCCTTTGCTTGTTGCAGATTGTTGCTTTTTGTGAGCTTTTGTTTTTAGCCTGGGCTGATTGTGCTCTCCTTTTTGGGATGCTTTTGGGATGCTTTTGTTTAGGTTGGATGGTCCTCTTTCTTGGCTCTGCTTTAGAAAGGTCACCATCCATTGTTGCCTAGGTTCTCCTTCGCAGTGTTTTTGAGCTCATTGTATATCCTGGGGTATGCCCCTTGCATGTTTGTACAGTGCCGTTTGGCTTTTTCCTTTTTTATTGATTAACCATATTCCGAAAAAAAAAAAAAAAAAAAAAGAAACCTTAAATATTACCAATATCAAAGTTATTACAACAATAGAGTTACATCAGAAGTCTATAACGTTTGGAAGCAACATATGCCCAAGTACCAAATATAACAAAGTAGTCTAAACAGAAATATTAAACTAATAACTATCTCCAGATCTTTAGCTGGCGTAAACATTAGTGTAAAAATCATCCCCAGTATAGTAGTCATTGTGGGGCCACCCTCTGTGTATTCCCTTCCTAGGTAGTAGCCATCGTCGTAGGCTCCGTCACCTGCAATATAAGGAACAGGATAGTTTAGACTGGGAAAGTCCAAGCAATAAAGGCCATCAGCTTACTGAGAGCTGAGTGAATAGAAACTAACAGGGTACCAGTTATCTGAAGTAATAACAAGATGTGAAAACTCGAGTTAAGTTAATATAATAATATCTTTCTCTTTTACTCAACGTCGTTAACTTTGTCGTCTTGTTACTCAAAGACAGATATTCAACATACTTTTGACTAGATGAACAGCATCAATCATTTAACTCTAGGGATACACCCTTATTCCGTCCACCACTTTTAAGAGCATATTCACAACTCATCGCATATCATGGATTCCACGTCAGTCCATCCCCACCTTTTAAGAACATATGTACAACTCACCACTTTACAGGGACATAATGCTTCGAACAAGGTATATCGATCTATTTCCATGACTCAGCGTTATCTACCAGAAATCTCAGTTCACTGCCTTTTAAGATCATATTAATAACTCACTAACATTTAAGCGCATACCATGAATCATCTCGTCTATCTTAGGACTACTTGGTCCAACTCACCGCTTTTAAGAGCACGTTATCAGCTCACCGCTTTTAAGAGCATATCATGACCAAACATCCATCCATGCACCATTCCCAGAACTTACCAAACCTACTTAAGTTTAGTTCTAACATCGACACAAGACAATTCCCATGTGGCCTGACTACTCTAATTGAAATGAACGGATATCAAACTCGTACATGAATCACATAACATCTAACGTTAATATGTTAATCTATTATTCTTAATCGTACTAATCTTTGTTGTCATATTATCCCTGATCCACCTAAAATCGCATACTAGAAGTTCGAATCAAAAATTGAACAACCAAACCATATATACTAAACCAAAGAAACAATCCATGTTCTGTTAAGCTCGATCGATTGAAACCATTTCGATCGATTGAGAAAAATGATGTTCGAGCGATTGAAGTCTCTTCGATAGATTGAACTTTTGATCGATTGAACCCAGTTCAATCGATCGAGGGTCATCTTCTCCAGAGGTTCTGAACAGTGAACGTCCAGAGGTGTTAGGGCGTGTTTGGGTCTATCAATTTACGTCTAAAACTTGTAAAACATCATTTTAAAGGTACCGAGTGAGTTTAGAACTCAGCGAACGTCATAGGGAGAGTTTGGCAAGCTTGAGCTTCTGAGCTCCAATGGTGGCTCCTCTTCTCTCCTTAGTCTCTGTCTTCTCTCTCTATCTCCTTATCTTCTTCCTCTCTTCTCTGATCGTCTGTCTTTCTCCCTCTTCTCTGACAGAATATATATATATGGATATGTGTGTGTATATATATATATGTATAAGTGTGTGTATATATATATGAACATAATCCTCTCCCTTTCTCCTTCTCTCTGGTTTTGTAAACCCACACAAACACATGAGCATAATGTATATATAGAGGGGAGGGATGGGGTGGCCATCTTTGCGTGAAACCTGGAATTCCTGATGATTACAAGTTCGATCGATTGAGACTTGTTCGATCATTCGAAAGCAGATCGGTCAGTTTGATCGATTGAGAAAGGGTTTGATCGATTGTAGTAGGGACCACATCATAAATTCAGGTCGATAGAGTTTCGATCGATTGAACAGGGTTCGATCGCTTGAAGAAAAGAATTCTCGATCGCTCGAACTGACTTTGATCGATTGAAAGTAAGATTTCAAGTTTGATCAAAGGAAATGTATAGAATTTCTGTGTATAACTAATTACTAAAAATACAGGGTATTACAGGATGTCACCCTTGTGGTTTTGGCTATTGAATATTAGTCCGAATACATGCTCTAGGTTGAATAGTTGGTTGTCCAGTAATCGGGGTGTCATGGGTGTCATAGGCCATGTCGTCCCCTCCTTACCTATATATACTAGCTGTAAATTTATCTCTTTCTCTTTTAGCTTATCAGTTTGAGAGAGAGAGAGAGAGAGAGAGAGAGAGAGAGAGAGAGAGATAAGTTTATATATATACACATACATATGCATACACTCACACACACTCACTGAGAAGTGGAAGAAGAAGTAGAAGAAGAGAAGAAAGAAAAGATAAACAAAAAAGAGAAGGAAGAGGAAGAAGAAGAAGAAGACAGAAAAAGATGAGAGAGAAGGAGACACCATTAAGCTTTTCAAGCTTTCACACACCCTAGCCTCCTTAAGGTGAGTTCTAAACTCACTTGGTAGCTTGATATTGATCGTTATGCACATTCAAAAGAAGGAAAGACGCGCAAAACATCTTTCCCGAATTTAATATTTCTAGACTACGGTCTCTGTGAAGAAGACGTAGTCCTAATCGATTGGACATTTTCCCCATCGATTGGCATAATTGTTAACCCAATCGATTGACATTTTATGTAATCGATTGGTATTGTTTGGGACCCAATCGATTGTTACTGTTTTTATCCCAATTGATTGGACCCCTGTCTCAATTGATTTGTAGTTACAGAATGTGGATATTCTCTATTTATATTACAAACTGATTAGTTGTTTAAATGCTATTCCATGTCTCCTATATTGGTCATCGTTCATTTTATCCAGAGTAGTCAGGCCACATGGGAAATGTCATGTATCATTATTAGTGTGGGACTAAGTAGATTTGCTAAGATTGGTAATCTTGCGTGGGCGGTAATTAGTCAATAATATGTCCTTAAAAGCAATGGACTGTGCATATGTCCTTAAAAGTGGTGGACTGGACCAATTTTCCCTAAGATAGACTGATGATCCAAATAATATGTCCTTAAAGTGGGTGGCCCGGAGTCATTAGTACATTATGAGACTGTGCATATGTCCTTAAAAGCGGTGGACCAGAGCAATGGTGTATCATTGGAAGTACTACTGTTGAGTTTGTTCTTTGATCAATACAATGACATTGGTCTTCGTGTAATAAGATGTTGGTAATCGTTTAGTGATGAAGTGATTAAGAGAAGATATTATTAGTAGAACATTAACTTATATCCTTTCAATAACTTGTAATTACTTCATAATTACGATACCCTGTTAGTATTTTTACTCACTCAGCTTTCATGAGCTGACGACATTCATGACGCTGGATATTCCCATGTTGGGCCTATCTTGTTTATGACTATGCAAGGGAAGGACCTACAAGCGGGACTTCTACGTTGGAGATGACACTGTATAACACCCGCATTTGTGTTATTTTTTCGAAAAAGACCGCATTTGTGTTATTGCTTTTGCATTACATTGTCATGCATGATAATGTGATGTGGCGTGTCTTTTGATACATGTTTGGGTGAGTTTTGACTCACGAGTTGATTTGGGTGTCTGTATTAGAGAACCCTTTGAAACTGTAGTGATTGAGGATTTGTTGTTGTGAAGTCTCTCCGAGTATGAGACGGTCACTGAGGAATACTTTAAATGTTTATCTGGAAATAAATGTTTACCTGTGTATTTTAATATCTGTATTATTTTCTGTTTTAGAATTTATATCTGTCGTTAGTTTTAGTATCCTGGTGAGGACGAATGAACACGCTATTATTTGGTAGGCTAATTAGCAACTTCGAAAACGTCATGTAGAAATTCGCGTTTTAGCGACCAAACGAAACTTAGTCAAAAACTTTTATAATTTTGGGTTTTCACTCGTAAAGCTATGAATAAGCTGTATAGGAAGTTTCAGAGACTGATTAGGAGTTTTGAAAACTCGTGGGGAGGTAAACGTAATTCCCGAGAGTTTTGCCTATATATAGATAGAGATGGTTGAGATATTTTCATAAGTCTTAACCTAAAGTTCAAGAAGGAGGCCAAAGGAGATTTTTGGAGCTTAGAGCTTTGCGACGCCAAACGATGACCTTCCGTCAGTCTGTTTTCTCCCATATTTCATATTCGAGCTCCTCGAGGTAAGAGCTTCGTTTTGATATATGTTAGGGCTTGTTTGGCCAAGTTTTTCGAAAAGTTGTTTCCTAGAATTTTTCATAAAAGTTGATAAATGGAATTTTGATTCATAGGAATTGTACTAGACGGACTTCTGCACGTTCTTTGTGCACGGGTTTTCTTGAGATTGAATTATAAGAGCGTAAATCGGAGGTGAGTGATTCAACTATGTTTTTGGAATGGTTTCTTGACATGTATTCATGTTATGTTTGAATAGCATGTATTAATTCTTAGAGATATCTCGTGTAGTTCATATTGGGCATTTATATTGATAAGTAGGCCCAATAGCACGATGAAATGTTTTGATTACCGCGAGCATGGTGATATGTATTTGAGCATGTTAAGTTGCTTATTTGGGTCAGAAGGAGCACGTGGTCACCGTGCCATTTTGTGGAGCCGATATAGGCATTAAGGTCGCACGATTGAAGAAAAGAATCGTGGGTCTTACCCTTTCGCATGGACTTATTGGCGAGAAGTCGCGGATTGGGAATATGGACGGGCACGTGAGTCTCTGGCGACTAGTATAAAATGTAGAGATGTGAATGCGGACATGTTTATCATTCATGTGCATATGTTGTTTTATTCACTAAGCGTTAGCTTAAACAAATTGAATATGTGTGGTTATTCAAATAACCATTTCAGGTGTTAATGCTGGCGAGGAATCGGAGAAGTGAGCACGTGGGTTTAGAGTTCGCTTTGAAGGCAACTTGAATGTTAATCTTGTAGTTTTGGGACAATAGGAATGTTGTAATAAGAATTCTTATGGTTTTTAGTTATGTTTAACTTGGTATGTTAGAACGAATCTAAAATGTTGTAATAATTAGTAACATGTTGTAACTGTGCTTCGGTAATATGTTAATACAGTTAGGATTGCTTTGAAGTACTTTTGTAAGTGTGTGTTTGATCGCCGTTCGAATTCAAAAGCTTTTAAACTTAGAAAACTCTGCAGAATGAGAAGCTGCCATAAATCAGTCGACTGGTTGAGAAAACAGTCGACTGGAGCCTCTGTTTTCAGCAACTCACTGCACCTTTTATTTGAGGATCAGTCGACTGCGTCCTCGACACAGTCGACTGGATCATGTTTTCAATTCAGATATTTTGTTCAGGCTGGACTTCAGTCGACCGGACCGTATCAGTCGACTGAAATTTTGAAGCCCCAGTCGACTGGGTGTAGAAAGCAGTCGACTGGATGGTATTTTAAAACCCAACTTTCTGCTGGACCAGGATCAGTCGACTGGACGGATGGTTTTCAAAATGACTTGTTTTATTCCGCTGCGTGTGTTCTTCAAACTATTTTTTGGGAACGTTAATGAATTGGTTTAGCCTCAGTAGCGTGCCACGGGCTTCGGTTCCGCTATTGTGGGACCGGACTGTAACACACTGCTATGGAGGGCTACACCGACAATGATCCGACGGAGGAAGGCTACTACGCCGATGACTACGTTTATGCCAACTGTAGATTAGGGTTAGATCTTAGTTGCTTTATTTTATGCTTTCAGACTTATTATGTTTTGTAATCAGGCATTTGTTGCCGTAAGATTTAGTTTTTTATTTTATTTTATTTTTATCTCAGACTCTGATTGTAATAGTTTAGTAACTTTACGTTACATTTATCCTGAACTTAGAACTGTTCATTACTGCTTCTTCTTTTTCTATTGTTTAGAACTATGTGGTGTGGACAATTATGTGACTTCATTGGTCACAACCTACGGACTCAAAAAAGAATTTTTATTTTCTTTATTTTTGCTGCTCCAGTGCATGACATTGCCCCTATTTCGCTCGACTTATGTCATGAATGTGAGTCAAAAACTTATGTGACTAGTCCCTCATTTCACATATACATTGGGGGTGCAACATAAAATAAGGGAGAGATGAGGGATCTAGGCTTTTTCACTTAATTAGCTTCAATAGGCCAATTAACCCCTAATTATTTCATACTTTAATTAATTGATCAATGATACTCATTAATATTTCATATTAATTAAATAAAGAGTTTTGAATATGAAGGCAAAACAACTTAACAGTCTCCCCTAATTCGGCAGCCCATCAAAATAGAGATGGCTAAGTACGCCAAAAAAAAAAAATTGGATCCCCTAATTCGACAGCCCATCAAAATAGGGATGGCTAAGTAGGCCCCCCAAAAAAAATAAAAATAAATAAAAAGTTTTGATGCAAATGGATGGATTGGATAATTAGTACATTTTAATTGGACTACACTTGAGATTAGTAGACCCTTACCCCCCCTGGTATAATTTGCAACCCATATTGGAGCTTATTGTCAAAAGGCACTAATATTCCCATACCACTTTGGCAAACCAAATGTCGAATTATTAGTATATTTTAATTAAAATAGTCAATCCCCCTCATATAGGGGTGGAGCAAATAGCTCGATTAACCGAAAATTGAGCCAGTTATAAAAAAAAAATATATATATATATATATATATATAAATCAGTTAACCGAACCGAATAAACCAAAATATATTTCGATTATCAGTTCCGAATTCCTCAAACCGAACCAAACAAAACCGAACCGACTCGACTGAATACCCACCCCTACCCTTATCCCCCACTTAACCTCTGATAACAAACGTGGATGAAAAATTCATTACTCGCTCTGTTTCAATATTTAAAAGTCCCTTGTGTTAAAGAATTTGGAGGAGAACACATCTATTATTAAAGAATTTGTATAACTCAAAACAGTCAGCTCTTATATTCATTCTCTCGTTTCTGTACATACGAGGATTTCAAGGGATTCCAAAACCTGTGATTTATTATCCATACTTTCTGATCATAATGCGTCAGTAATTTCACCCAAACCAAAGCGGAAAATTAAAAGTTTACTTACTGAAGAAAATAAAACCTAAAAATTTTTAGTTATGAAATAACCATTTAAAGCCAGATATGTTTGTTATCTAAGAATAGCATGGCTAGCCTACCAATAATGCTAGAGAATAATGTTATGCTTAATCCCAAATTGGTTTCGAATACATATGGCCATGGGCATACATGATATTGATTAGAGGATGTCAAAGAGGTTTAGCCATTATTGAACCCACTACCACATGTGTTGGAATACAAAATTTGGAAAACATAATATTACTGAAGTAAATAACTCAACAAAGCCATGTTCAGGCAATTGAAAATTTAAGTACATTCAGAACTTTGTGCTTTAACGCGAATTCACTGTGCAAACAGAGATTTTATCAGAACAAGCAATAGCACAACCAACAAATCTTCTGAAAATTTTAGGTTATGCCCCTCACAGAGATATCTGTTCAGTATAAGTGTTCCCCTACTATATAACACAAGAATAACACTTGTATTTATTGTTCTTACACCACCGGAAACACAAAAGGAAATGGAGAAAAAGCTAAAAAGAAAAGAAAAAAGGAAAACAAAGAAGAAAAAATAATCTTCCTCAACTTTAGGACCAGCTCATTCTTGAGAGAGAGAGAGAGAGAGAGAGAGAACAATTTAAACAGAAACAGAGTACTGGGGAGACGGCTATTATATGCAAAATAGTATAAAAGGATGTACAACATGGAGGAATGTTGCCACTAGTTTCCAACTCCCTCGATAAGCAATGTCAGTTCCACCGTGGAGATGTTGGTTTGCATGCAAAATCATTCGAAGTCGTTCCATAGTTTAAATCGAGGTTGTGGAGTTGTTCCATCAGCTGAGAGCGTCGTTCCTTGAAGAAGTCAAGACGCGTGGTTAATTCTACCAAGGTTGAAGATGCTGCAGAGGGATGTCTAGGATATTCCATCATCTGCAGATATATCATTATAACAAATTCAAATTCTGAAACTTGAGACCAACCAGCTGCACTTTTTCCATTATAACTAGGAAAGAAAGGTGCATGATCTCGCAAATTACTTATGAATAAATTCAGAAAATGCAGTGGATTTTAAACCCCCAAATGATCAACCACTAAACCATTGTCAGTTAAGTAAGATCAATGAAAAAGACATGCATTAATCTCTAATAGAATGTTTGTCAATTGAAGCTGAATAGTCTATGTAGGATATAATGGTAAATACATCATCATGAATAGAAGCATTTAGATAAGTAGGATTATAGGTGCTTTCATCATATTTCTCCTTGCACGGGCAATTCCATGTTTTCTTGGAGAAGCGAAGTTTACGATTTTTAAGAATCATCATTTCTGGAATGAGAACAATTGTTTTAAGTACTACGAAAGATCATTATCTTTTTAGTTAAGCGCTATTTGGAAGTATGAGTGCAATTATTGCATTCAAGATGCCCAAACAGGCCCTGAATTTTTCGAAAGAGTTCTTCACCAACCACCCCCCCACCCCCCAATTGAATTAACGTATTGTGAAAATAGAAGCCTCAATATACTCTCATAGACATAAGAAAGTCTTGCCTCTGCTGCCCTGGACGTCGAAGGCACTGATGCGGAATCAACAGCACAAAGCTCATCAATCGACGTACTTGTGGATGCCTCAGTACTTTTAGAATCACTCAAGCTTGGCGAGTCCATAAATTGCTTCCTACCAGGCTGTCTGCTAGTGCTGCCAGATGCCAATACTTGTCCTTTGATATTCCTCAAATCTGCCCCCAATACACTCTCCTGAGCAAAAAAATTCAGGCAAAGATTTAGAGATTGCATTAAGTATACATGCAGAAAAATGACAACAGATCCAATGATTATAGCAAGACAAATTGGACACTGGTCATTGTTCGAAGTCGCAGGATCGGACGCCGTCTCGGAAGGCTCAAAGGATGACATGGTCACGGTCTCATTTCGCGGTATTGGGTGATAGACATCATGCAGAATTGAAATTCAGAAAATTCAAAATAAATAAATAAATAATATCTAAAAAGCATTACGAATAACAAGATTGGTCCATCAAATAAATAGAATACACCATCAACCCATATTATATTGTCTAATTGTTCTATAGAGGCATTACTGAACAAGTCTATCGTCAGATACATGGTAATATATGTCAAAACAATGATGTGGTAAAGCTTAGGGAAGGCAACTTGTCTGACCCCTTTTATATTAAACAATATGAAGGAAAAATAAAATTACATGAATAACAATAAAACATAAAATAACTCTAACACTCCCCCTCAAGCTGGTACGAAAATGTCTCTCATGCCCAGCTTGTCTAGGATAGTGTGAAACGGTCGACTCCCAATAGCTTTGGTAAGAACAACTGCAACTTGATCGCAAGACTTCACGAAGGGAACACAAATAATATCACTACTAATCTTCTCTTTGATGAAGTGTCGATCAATCTCCACATGCTTTGTTCTATCATGATGAACATGATTATGAGCTATACTAATGGCCGCTTTGTTGTCACAAAATAGCTTCATGGAATCTGTCTTATCAACATTCAGGTCCTTCAGCTTCTGCACTCGACCTGGCCACTACATTTTGTTTCTTACTTTTCCAAGTAACGAGATTACCTCCTACAAACGTGCAATACCTTGAAGTAGACCTCCTATTAATAATAGAATCAGCCCAATCTGCACCAGTGAATACTTCCACCCTTACGTGGTAATGTTTTGCAAAAAACACCTTTTCCTGGAGCAGACTTTAAATATCGAAGGTTCCGAAAAACAGCTTCTTGATGTGACTGTCGCGGAGAATGCATAAACTGACTATGCATAAGCTGACTGACAATACTAACGGCAAAGGCAATATCCGGACAAGTATGAGATAGATAAATAAGCTTACCAACAAGTCTCTAATAATTCCCCCTGTCCACTAACTACCCACTGCTGTCATCACCAAGCTTCTGATTCTGCTCTATAAAAGTACCACATGCTATACTGCCTAACATTCCTGTCTCTTTCAACAAGTCTAGGACATACTTCCTCTGGGAAATAAAGATCCTGTTGAAGCTTGATATACATTATTGGGCCCATTCTCTGACAGTTTAAGCTTTTGGAGTAGTTGGTAACTTAACACGGTATCAAAGCCTTATTTGTGGGAGGTCCTGGGTTCGACTCTTCATCCCCGCTTTGTTGTGCATATTTGCACTTTGTTATTTGTCTCCACTATGATGGAGTTTGGTTTGTTTGCTCTCCACGTGCAAGTCGGGGTTACACGTGAGGGAGGGTGTTGAAGCTTGATATACATTGTTGGACTCATTCTCTGACAGCTTAAGCTTTTGTAGTAGTAGGTAACTTAACAGATCCCATGTTTTGATCGAGCAAGCTCGATCCCAAGAAAGAACTTCAATGCCCCCAAGTCTTTTATTTCAAATTCAGTGGTCAATTGCTTCTTCAATCTATCTATTTCCTCCAGGTCATCTTCTGTAAGAACATCATCAACATGCACAATAAGAGCAGTAGTTCTACCCCCTGCGAGGAATGTTTGATGAACAATGTGTGATCTGCATGACTAAACCCAAACCGAAGCAATAGCCTGTGTGAATTTCTCAAACCAGGCCATTGAAGACTGTTTGAGGCCATACAGTGATTTTTTAAGCCTATGCACCTTCCCATTTGTCTTGGAGTCCTCAAACCCTGAAGGATGTCCATGTAAACCTCTTCTTCTAAGCTACCATGCCAGAAAGCATTCTTCACATCAAACTGGTGAAGTGGCCAACCTTGGTTAGCTAGGGAAAGGAGGATTCTAATTGAATTCATCTTCGCAACTCGGGCAAAGATCTCCTCATAGTCCACCCCATAAGTCTAAGTGAACCCTTTTGCCACCAACTGAGCTTTATACCTCTCAATAGAGCCATCAGCCCGGCGCTTCACAGTGTATACCCACTTACACCCCACAGTCCTCTTTCCTTTAGGTAACATAATCAACTCCAAAGTACCAGTCTTTCGAAGAGCTTTCATCTCCTCTATCATGGCATATTTCTAATTGGGATCAGCAACAGCTTCCTGTACATGGTTAGGAACATTAACAGAGGAAATATTTGAAAGAAAGGCTTTATAGGATGGAGAGACGAGAATAAGACACAATAGATATAGGATGTTGAGTACAGGATCTAACACCCTTTCAAACAGTATATTGCATCTAAAATATCTAAGTCAAAAGAGGATGTATTAGAGGAATTACCTGAATCTTCATCACTTAGAGAGAATGGCAGTGGGAGTGGAGGAATAGGAGCAGTACTAACTTTCGGAGTCACTCTGGTCTTTCTCTTACTCCACATCCCCCTAGAATAAACCTTTAACTCAATCTCCCTTGGCCCCTCAATTACCTATTCTCTCTCTCTCTCTCTCTCTCTCTCTCTCTCTCTCTCTCTCTCTTACTGTAAACACCCACTTGCACCCCACAGTCCTCTTACCTTTAGGCAACATTGTTAGTTCCCAAGTGCCAGTTTTGTAAAGAGCATTCATTTCTTCACTCATAGCATGTTTCCACTTGGGATCAGCAAGAGCATCCTGGATATGGTTAGGAACACTGACAGAGGAAATTTTTGAAAGGAATTATTTATAAGAGGTAGACAAATGAGAATAAGACACAAAATTAGAGATAGGGTGTTGAGTACAAGATCAAACACCTTACGGACAGCGATAGGAACATCTAAATCATTTGTTTCTGGAGAGGGTGTATCAGAGGAGTTACCTGAATCTTCATCACTCGGAGAGAATAGTAGTGGAGGAGGAGCAACGGTCTCTGAAGCCTCTCTAGTCTTCCTTTTACTCCATGTCCCCCTCGAATAGACTCTTAACTCTCTCTCCCTTTCAACTCCCTCTCCTTCAGGCTCCCTCGACTCCCTCTCATCTCTCTCTATCCCAACTTCCTCACTCACTTTTTTAACCCTTTCCTGCTCCACCTCAATCATCATTGGTAACACAGAAGCAACAGGTATCTCTTCACACCGTGTCTCTCCCTTAAGAGATGCCTGAGGGTCAACAAAGTAGGACTGAGACTCATAAAAAGTGACATCCATAGACACAAACCATTTTCGTGAAGGAGGATGGTAACACTTATAGCCCTTCTGTGTAGGAGAATAACCAACAAACACACACTTAATAGATCGAGGGTCTAACTTCCCACGATGAGGTGAATGATTATGAACAAAAGAAACACAACCAAAGACACGAGGTGGAATGGAAGCGGAGAGGGAAGGATGAGAAAGAACCTGAAGAGGTGTTTGCTTATTTAGAACACGAGTGGGGAGCCTATTAATGAGATAAGCAGCTGTAAGGACTGCTTCTCCCCAGTAAGTACGAGGAGCATGAACCTGGAAGAGTAAGGAGCGAGCAACATCTAGGAGATGACACTCAGATCACACCTATTTTCTTCGTCGTAACTCCCAAGGGAAGTGTATTATTATCTCTGTTTATGTCGATGATATTATTATTACGGGTGACGATGCTTCATGTATTGTTCAAGTAAAGCATGATCTCGGGGTGTCATTTGATATTAAAGATTTGGGTCCTCTAAGATATTTCCTTGGTATTGAAGTAGTTTGCTCACGTCATGGTATCTCTTTATCTCAGTGAAAGTATGCTTTGGATCTCCTTCAGGATACCGGTATGCTTGGGTGTAGACCAGCCTCTTCCCCTATGGATCCAAACGTGAAGCTATCTACTGAGTTGGGGGAGTTATTACCTGAGTATATCAGCGCCTTGTGGGTTGTCTCATCTATTTGACGAACACAAGACCGGATTTGACATTTGCTGGTAGTGTTGTGAGTCAGTTTATGCACTCACCTCGGACCTCTCATTTGGATGCTATGTATCATATTCTCAGATATCTTAAGACTTGTCCGGCTCTTGGTCTGTTCTTTAAGACAGGAATACAGTCAGATCTTTCCTGTATTACTGATGCAGATTATGCAGGTTCGAAAAGCGACAGACGTTCCACTTCTGGTTTGTGTACTTTTCATGGTGATCACCTAATATCGTGGAAAAGCAAAAAAAAACAGGCAGTTGTCTCCCGTTCTTCTGCTAAAGCTGAGTATCGTGCCATGGCCCAGGGGACGTGTGAGCTGCTTTGGCTCCGTTCTATTCTTGACGAGTTGGGTTTCCTATGAAGGACTCATCTACCTTGTTTTGTGATAATAAGTCGGCTATCATGTTATCATCCGACTCCGTCCTTCATGAGAAAACAAAACACATAGAAGTTGATATTCACTTCATTCGTGAGAAAGTTAATTCAGGAATTATCTCACCAAGATTTGTCACCTCACGTGAACAAACAGCAGACATGTTCACTAAGTCTATTTGTCTTGGTCTTCTTCAGTCATCTCTTCGCAAGCTAGGGCTAGTCGATATATTCGCCCCAGCTTGAGGGGGAGTGTTGGAATTAGGGAATTTTCTGCTGATTTTATTCTTCTATTTTAGGTCATGTTGACCAGTCATTATTTTCTATTTATTAGGAGATATTAGGAGATATCTCTTTCCTTTTTTGTTTTTCTAAACATTGTATATATATACATGGGATCAGTCTAATAAAAATTATTCTTTTCCCAAAACTCTTTTGATACCATGTTGAAAGATTATTTTGGCAAAACTTAGGGTTGACAATTTGTCACACCCCTTTTACATTAATCATAATAAGAAGAAAAAGAAAATTACAATGAGATCCCCAATATAAGACATTATAATAAAACATAACAACTCAACAGACCTTCCATGTCAAGTGATAGGGGAAAAAAGGGCAAGTTTGTGATTTACATATTTGACCCGGGAGGCAATTGTATTTAGTTATTTTATTTATTTCCATGCAGCAGGAATCTTTGTTTAAGGAATAATATACATTAGGAGATTTTATCTTTAGGAAACTATATCTCTAGGAAATCTTATCATATTTCTCAAATTAGGAGATTTTTAATTTTGCTATATCTTTTAGGGAGTTTCCATAAATTAGGAGACTTTTATTTAGCTATAAATAAGGTGGTACAGAATTGCATTCGACAGCTTATAATTATGAATAAAAAAATATTGAGTTTTTTCTTTGAAAGCTTTCAAGGTATTGGTGGACTCCAATAGATCTTGGTGGATTCCAAGAGTTCTTCTCTTTTTCTTGGTGGACTCCAAGAATCTATCTTTTTTCTTCTTGTTCTTTAATTATTCATCAATTTTCCATCCATATTCATATTTTATTCGAGTGTCCTGCGTCAAATTTGGTATCAGAGCGAAGAGTGATCTCTCAGATTTCAGAAGTTTCAATCTCATTGGATAGCAACCATCAAACAACTAGTAACAGCTCTATTTCAAACCCTAGCTTCACAATCGCACATCAGATCTTGACCTAAGCCTAGCCGCAAGGCCAAACAACCTCTAATCTTACCCCATCACCACTGCTTCGATCCAGAAAACCCTAACCTAACCAAATCCATACCCACTCATGAGACCAACCCACATCTGATCCACCTTACCAGCTCGCGAAACCCCATACCAGACCCACATCAGACCACTCCTCTTTTCCAGATCTGTTCACCTCCGTCTCACTAAACCCCTTTGAATCATCACCATCAGCCGCCATCTCCAAACAGAGCTTTATCATGAGCCCTTCCATCACCAGCAGCCACGATCTTGGAAGCTTCTGCAAATTTGGGTTGCCTCCCCTCCGATGCTTAAAGCTTTGCTTTGTGATATAGACCTGGGCTTTTACTTAAGCCCGTTTAGCAACCCAATAGCCAGCCCCTTGTTCTTTTTAAAAGAAAACAACCCAAAACCCATAAACTCAAGGCCAATATGCTCTTTAAAATAGAACCAGCCCACAGCCCAAGCTCCTAGACAGTCACGAACCACAAGACCAAAACAGTAGCTCATTTCAACGGTACACCCAAGCCAAACTCCAATCAGCCCAGCCCACCCTTTTTGTTAAATGAACCCATACCTTGAAAAAAAAAAAAAAAACCCACCATGCAGCCCCAAACCGAAGCCCACTTTCTAATACCCAACCCCTGTTCGAAACTAAAACCCAGCTCATATTTTCACAATAAAAACCAGCCCACTTCCTGTTATTTAAAACAGCCCAGCCGAGTAAGCCAATCTTTTCCTCCATCCAGTTCTTATAGACCTAACCGTCTTAAACCAAAACCAAATCCCACCAGTGCCTTATAGAATCCCATTGTTGAAAGCAATCCAAGCCAACATCCAAACTCTGTAATTTACAGAAAGAGCCACTGAGTTCCTGATATTACCAAACTGCCAGAACTTTCTGAAAATTACCAAACTGCCCCAAACTCTGAAAATTGCAGAGAAGTCCCCTAAACTCCATATATTTTCATAAGCATCTATCTTCCCTTGGCAAAGATGTATGATATTCTCAAACACCTCCAACCACAAGTTGATGATTCTGTTCATTATCCGTGGGCAAGATACGTTTGGTTTCCCGCACTAGTTGCTAATGGGTTTCATACCTACATCCACAAAATGAGCAAATTTGGTGTGATGTGGTACCTTTAGATATTAATTATCTAATTCTAGGTCGTCGATGGATCGATGAGTTTGGCGTATGCAAAGGAAAGGACGAATCATATCACTTTCGGTATTATGGAAAAGTTATTACACTAGTGAACCTCGCCCTTTCTCCGGATGCTAAGTAAGACAATTCTTCCAAATTCGACTGGACCAAGTCGGATAACAAAACATGTGAGTCCAACCTAGAGAAAGAGTTGGTGACTACGGATGTTCCTCATTGTGCACCTCCAAAGCTAGTTGATTCATCACTCAAGGTCAACAACTTACCAACAATTATTCACGAGGACACACCTCAGGAGCTTCCCACTAAGTTGGTTGACTCGTCACCCGAGGTCAATAGCTTACCAATAGTCATTCACGAGGAAACACCCAAGGAGCTTTCGACAGAGTTGCCGCCCCTCAATAATGGCCCACATGTTGCTAGTCTTCACGCCGACAACTATTGTCGGATTATTTTGAGTATTAGACTTACTGGGCTCGTGTTTTCAGCAATGTTCATTCCTCCTCCATTCATTCATTCAAAACGCAGCTGCACATACAGGGGATGTTCTTCACTTTCTCCGGCATAACCACCGTACAAACTCACCAGAGTCGAGTTTTTCGAAGACGAGGAGAGTTGATAGGGAACAAAAGGGCAATTTTGTGATTTACGTATTTGACCCGGGAGGCAATTGCATTTAGTTGTTTTATTTATTTTCATATAGTAGGAATCTTTGTTTAAGGAATAATATATATTAGGCGATTTTATCTTTAGGAAACTATATGTCTAGGAAATCTTATCATATTTCTCAAATTAGGAGATTTTTAATTTTACTATATCTTTTAGAGAGTTTCCATAAATTAGGAGACTTTTATTTAGCTATAAATAAGGTGGTACAGAATTGTATTCGAAAGCTTATGATTATGAATAAAAAATATTGAGTTTTTTCTTTGAGAGCTTTCAAGGTATTGGTGGACTCCAATAGATCTTGGTGAATTCCAAGAGTTCTTCTCTTTTTCTTGGTGACTCCAAGAATCCATCTATTTCGTCTTGGGCTTTAATTATTCATCAATTTTCCATCCATATTCATATTTTATTTGAGTGTCCTGCATCATCAAGCTTTTCCATGGTGACGGTGGCTACATGGGCTTCACTGATGAGGGCTACTATGTACTCCGGGGAGGACTTCTATGAAGAAAGCTAAGGCTTTGCAAGTTGAAGACTTAGTCCATGTTTTTTGTTATCTTCTCTTAGTGTTGTAATAATTTAGACCTCGTTCAGATTTAGTGACACGTGTTGTCACGAGACTGCTTTTATTTACTTATGTTTCTTTTGGATTATCTTTGGCCTGTAATATACTAAATCGTAAGACTGATTATGTTCTATGTTTATATGTTGTTGAACTTAGTCAGGTAGCCAATATTATTATATTCTTGTTATTATTATGCTCGAGGATTATGAGGTGAATCCGACCAGCCACGTGTCCACGGACCCAAAAAGAAAATTTTAAATTTTCCCTATTGTGGTCTACTCTAGGGCGAGACACTAAGTCTTACACCATGAGAAATTTGACCAGGTTTTCAAGACCAACACTTGGAACTAAACCACGGGGCCAAGGGCTTGTAGCTAGCCGAAGCAAAGGCCTCGGATTTTTTACCAACGCATTTGTAGCACAATGGTGTAGGCATGAGATTTTCAATGGATGGCTGGGGAAGGGGTAGTTCGTTCTTACACAAAAAAAGGCTCAAGGTTCAGGGCAACTATTCACCAGTTATTACATGAATAACAAAATGAATTAATGGTATGTGTTCAAATTTGACCAACCGTTTATATGAACTTTGCAATGGAGAAGACGATTACCTCTGCTGCAAATTTTCTTTCCGAACTAATTTGCCTTGGGAAAATTAAACCAGCCTATAACCAACAATCAAAATGAGATAGCAACAGAGAGAAATTCTAGGCTAAAGGATTTCTCAGGGATGACTTGTATAAAAGGAATACGTGGAAGAATCAGTTCCCTTAACTTAACATGCTTTTTCTGAAGACTGCTTGTCCTCAAAAAGCAAGGAAAGTAGGAGAAAAAGTAAAGGACAAAGAATAACTATTTAAGAGAACAAGATGAGAAGACTAGCTTGTCTCGGTTTTACAATTCAACTAAATTATCTCGGTCAACAAAGAATTTTGAATGGAAATATACCTCAGCTCTTTGTTTCCTTTCATGGTTGCAGAAAGCAAGGGTTGAATCAAAATCTTGCTGAAAATATTTCCTGCACACAGAAAACACATGTATAGCGTGAGTACAATGAAGTGCAACTGTGCAATAAAATTCAAATGTACAAAAATACATTGGTTCCATGTTTTCAAAAATACAAATAACATATCCAAATAGAACGTATGGAGAGAAATGTATGCCAACTAAGTTAAGCATGGTTCGAAGTTGTGTTATAAAACACAAGATCTAAGAGGACTCAATGATGGCGTTGCATCATGCTAGCAGGTGATACACATCGAAGTGCTCTAAAAAACTATGGAAGTCGGGGAAAAAAAATTTTTGATCCACCATATAAACAAATTACAGTATCAACCATATACAAAATTCAAAACAAACTAAAAGTGAGAAATATTTATGTGTTTTTGTCCTTTATTTTTCCTTTATATTTAGTGATAGTGCCCAAGGGTATTCTTGTGAATATCTCTTATTTAGTTCTTAATAAAATACAAGAGACATAATCACTCTCCTAAGTTTTGACATAATTGTTGTCAACGTGGTATCAGAGCCTCCCTAAGAGGGATCTCACCATTTCCACCGCCTAAACATCACCTTACCCACGCCGCTGCTTCCCCTGTCCTTCCCAAGTCCAGTCAAAGCCCACCACCTCCATCTCTTGCCCAGCTGAAGTCCTTACATGACCCCTTTCACCTAGATGACAGCCCCACAAGCAAACCTGATCTAGTCGACTACCACCCAGGCATCACACAAGTCAGCCGACCCTACCACAAGCCACCTCTGGCCAAACTAACACCACCACAGAGCCTCCACCAGCCAGCCGCAACCCACCAACGACAGTCCATGTCCAGTTGTCCACCTAAAGTCATCTGAGACCAACCAAAACTTCAACTCAACCTTCTCTAGCCTTCATTCTTCACCACCAATCATTCTGATACCTTGCATTTTGATTGGATATTAATTTCTCCAATTTTTTTTTTTTTGGGGTTCGTATATGGACCATTAATTAGCTATCTGATTTTTAACTCTCTGTATGGTGCTTTGATCTGAAGTAGTGTGTTTTGTCTTTATTGTTTTCACCCCTCTTTTTCCTCCTTTTGTAACTGTTGCAGGTGTTTTTTCGAGTGTTAATCCACAGTGTCGAACGATCCTAGTAAATCTACAGTAAATTCTCAGCCCTCTAGAAGTGAGAGTATTGTTGTTGCTCCACTCGACAACCTGAACCTGAAATCACTACTTCCCTCTTTAATGGTCACAACTACCCTAACCCACCACCAACCCTGCGCCGCAGTATTATCTGAGAGAAGCTCCTCCTTCTCTCTAGAAATGTGAGTGTTAAGAGAGCCTAGGATGGTGAGGGCTCCCACCCCTTGGGTGGTGGTTCCTTGTGCTAGTGCTAAGAAAAGGAAGGAAAAGCTTTTCCCTTTTCCTAGCAATGTTAGTAAATTGAACATCCAAGCTAAGAGAGTCTTAAAGTTGTCTAGTCCTCCTACTGTTTCTCAGGAGGGGGATGAAGACCCATTAGCCCAGTGGGCTATAGATTGTGTAAGTAGTGATGAGGAGGAGGCTTTTCAAGCAGATGAAGAATGTTCGGATGTGGTGGTTTTTTCTACTGTGGCTCTTGATCAAGGTGTGGTGTCTGCCAGTTCGGCCAAGACTAGTGAGTTGCATGATAAGCTCAATGCCATAAAGGGTCGATTTGAAGCTTTGCCTAGTAGTTCTTTCATTGCGGCTCCAAGTTTTGATGCTGCTAGCACTGAACAGATTTTTGACCAGGCAGCCAATGGTGGTGCTGTTCTTAATCAGATGGAAAGTGTGGACAAAAGCTCTCGGTTTAATCCAAAAAATGAGTCTTTTTTCTGTCCCAAGGTGTTTTCTACATGTGAAGCTCACGCGCCTTTGCATTCACTCGCCAGCTCCTGTAACGGTCACATTGAGGATGTGCTGTGCACTGAAAAGCCCGAAAATCTGGAGAAAGCTGCCGTTTTTCACATGGGGTCATTAAATGCGTCCATGTTATCTGGTGTTTCACGCGTAATGGATTCAATTCCGGTGGATACGCAGCCTGGAAACACGCATGATCAGACGCATGTTGATGTTGGTGGGGCCCAGGCGTCACAAAGTGGGACTATTTGTCCCTATAGTCATATTGATGCAAGGGCTGAGTGTTTGACAGCTCAATTGTTGACTTCGTACGCTACTATAGCTGGGGATTCTACCGAGCTTGACATGTGCAGTGGATCCCATGCGGTTGTTGGTGTCCAAGATTTTAAAGAAAACCGTGCGGACAATACCACACTCATGGAGGGGCCCACTGATTCCAATGATGTTAATCCACATCCTCATCAGGGTAGTGATATTTTGGGTATTCAGTATCCGCGTGCAAATAAGGAGATTAATCCCATTCCTAATGGTGGGATCCACGAGGACGTCCGCAAAGATGACCAACAGGTAACCCTTGGTGGGGCCCGGGATTTACATAGTGGTGCTGTTGGACAGACTGGTGATCTACCTATTAATTCAGGTCATTCTCTTGTGGCCCCCACGGCCTTGCTTGAACCTAAAGGCTCGTTTGCCTCTTTATTTGCTACCCAAGGTCAGTCTTCCAATCAGTCTCATGGCCAAAAGAATGTTGAGAAATGTATAGAACAGAACGATTCTGATAAAAGCCATTCCTTGTTGCTTAATACCAAACCTACCTGCGACTTTCATCTGAAATTCATTAATCCAGGGGATAACAGGGACAACTTGAGGTTGAGAATCCCCCATGCAGTTATGGACGCCGGTAAGAAAGACTGGGATAATACTCTTGTGGGGTGTTTCTTGGATAAGAAACTCCCCTTTTCTCTGGTTAAGTCTATTGCAACTAGATTATGGGGTGATCTTGGTCTTGTTGATTTGTTGGCCACAGAATCTGGTGTCTTTTTCTTTGTGTTTAACAAGCAAGAGAATTGTGATACTATTCTCGAAGGGGGACCATGGTTCATGGCTGGGAAGCCAATCTTGTTGAGGAACTGGCAACCGGGTATGATTATTGATAAATACGTGCCTAAGGTTCCTATTTGGGTTAAGCTTCATAATATCCCTTTGGAGTACTTTAATGGTGAAGGCTTGAGCTACTTAGCAAGTATGATAGGTAGACCTCTTCACGTGGATAGAGTGACCGCGAGTCGGAGACGTATCTCCTACGCTAGAATTTGTATTGAAGTGGATGCGTCTGAAGAAAAGATGAGCTATTTCGACTTAGAGGTTGAAGATCCTATCAGTGGAGATATTGGTTTGATAAAAATTGAAATCGAATACGAATGGACGCCTACCCAGTGTAACAAGTGCAAGGTTTTTGGGCACGATTGCTTAAAGAATAATAGTATACCGACTTCCCAGCCCTACAAGAAAACTACTACTGCTCAATGGGTTGAAGTTAAAAATGAAGAGAGAGGCAATCTTTGTGTTGAAGATGGCCAAGAGGGTAAAGGTGACAAAGGTGAGTGGAAATTTGTTACCAGGAAGAATCAAGGGAAAATGAATGCTACAGTTAAAAACAAGACCATTAGTGAAACAGTTCATTCGGATGGTCCCAATAATAGGGGCAATAGGTTTTCAGCTCTTTCCCATGGTCTCTTTGAGGCTGACCGAGATCCAGGGAGGATAGAAGTTGCTATCCATAATTCAACCAATTTAGTGAATTCTGGGGTAACCTTGCAAAATAACCTCCACTCGCTTCCTTCTGAGGATGAGGTGGGGGCTGCAATGGACCTTATTGAGGCGGCCGAAGATACAGAGATTATGGATGACATTGACAAAGAAAGGGAAGAGTTGGATGTCGCCATTGCTAATGGTTCTTCTGTGTTGGATTGTCCTTCATCTTCAAGACAGAGAAAGAAGGAGTCTAAGATGAAATTTAGTGGTAGTCGTCCCAAGGGCCGCCATTAAGCTTAGCTGCTGATTGGATTTGTGCCAAGTGTGGGCCATGTTTGGGTTGTGTTCAATTCTTGGTTTTTGTTATGCTTGTTTGCTTCATTTCCATGTTTGTTCTCACAGTCATAACTTGTTTTTGTGCTTTCTGTAATATCCTGGGGTATGGCCCCTTTTTTGGAATTTATTCACCCTTTTTCCGAAAAAAAAAAAACCCTGCGCCGCAGCCCTAACCCCAT
Organism: Hydrangea macrophylla; assembly: GCA_033977485.1. Lineage (NCBI taxonomy): Eukaryota > Viridiplantae > Streptophyta > Magnoliopsida > Cornales > Hydrangeaceae > Hydrangea > Hydrangea macrophylla. Next base: position 47,027,052 of record CM066986.1, read on the forward strand.
TCCTTCCCTGCGCCGCAGCCCTCCAGGGCTTTCCCTGCCTCGCCAAACCCCTAAATAGGGGTGTAACAAAACCGAGCGGACCGACAGAACCAATCGATTCGGTCCGGTCGGTTTTCAAAAACTTAATGCGGTGTAAAAACCGAACCAAACCGAAAATTTACACTTAAACTGAGCCGAACCGATCTGATCCGTTTTCACCCCTACCCCTACCCAGCCTTTGGCGCAGCCTCTAATGGCTATCTAGAGTAAGCCGACCACTTCCCAATCCCCTACACACCAATCCGACACACATCTAGGGTCACACCACCCAACCGCAACTTCTATGCGCTGGTAACTCCCAGCCGACATTTTTAAATCCTCCCAGTCTTCATTCTTTTCTCCTCTACAATCTGAATCTCTATTTTGATTGAAGTTTAAGCACCAAAATGTTTTTCTGGGTTCTTGACCATGGTTCAAAAACTCGGTTGTACTGAGACATATCGGCCAAGTTAACTCGGTTTCGGAGGGTACAGATACGAGTCAACTCGGCGAGTCAAGGTCGAATCAAAAAAAAAGTTTGTATCATGAGTTATCTCTCGGCCGATACGGACGAGATAATGGGAACTCGGCACAAATCGTCCGAAACGTGAAGGATTGAGGTGAAATAAAGCAAAACAATGTTGGAGACATACCTTTTGCTCTGTCGGAAACTCCCAGAAGAACTCCAAACTTCATTCATCTTCATCTTTCTCTCAAATTGAAGATCTTCATCTTCATCTCTCTCTCAAATTGCAAATCTATTCTTCAGAAGAACTCCAAGAACCGAAGGTATGTCTCCTCGATCTCTGTGTGTGTGTGTGTCGAGTGTGTTTGTGTGTCGAGATCTCTGTGTGTGTGTCGAGTGTGAGTGTGTGTGATCGGACACATCTTTGGTTGCAAGTTTGGATTTGTTTAGCCTCTCATTTGTTCTATTTCACCTTGAGTTTTACTGCTCTTGGGCAGAAATTTGGGGATTTTGTTGTGAGTTTTGTCCCACTTTCTTGTTGTTGGTGATGAATATATTTCACCTTGGCCAATATCATGGACATTGTTGATCCATAATTTCTTGTTGTTCTTGCTGTTGGTGGATGTTCCCACCTTGGCCAATCTTGGGGATTTTATATCCCACTTCTCGATGATATCACCATTTTCGGTCACTTGTTACAGTCTTGTTTTGGTTGTAATTTTCATTACCACCTTTTTTTTTAGGGGGATGTTGGAGCATTTATTACGTATATTGCTGGGTATTTATTGTAAGGGGGGAGTGTTGTACATTGATCCGAGTATTGCAGAGATCTTTGACAAGCTGGGGGTGTTCGAATGGTGATCATCGTTTCACGCTCTCAAATGCAAGTTGGACACTTCAACAAGTTTCCGTGTGCCAACTTGAGGGAGAGTGTTAGAGCATAAATTAGTCATTAGAATATTACGGCTTAGGTCATGAGTGATGTCAACCTTAGTGGGTATTTTTGCATTTTTTTTTTCCTTTTGTGTTATTGCCTATATAGATGCCTCTTATGTAACTCTTTTATATTATTCTGAATACATCAATACAATATTCTCTATACTTTGATTCTCAACTGCATGCAACTACAAATCCATGATATGGAAGCCTAGCGTCGAATACAATATAACTGGATTTTTAGCAACTCACTGTTGAGAATTGCGATCTAAGACAAATTGATAACGGTCACAGGCATCAGAGAGGGACCCATAGTGGTGCTGACGTTGCTGATTAAGTTGATGGTGGAGTTCTGCAACCTTTTGCTTCAACCTGGCAACATCTGCTTCAGCAAGAGCAATCTCCTCGAGCTCAGCCCTTGTCTTCTCACATTAGAGCAAAATCATAAGAGTGTTTTTACAAAAGCACTCATTCTATAGAATATTTAAAATTGAAATCAGAGAAGTAGACTCGGTTATTAACAGTACAAACCTTGGAATCCATACCGCGGGAGCTGGAGAACTGCCCAGAAGACATGCTCAACCCAACCTCCAATGCGGCTCTTAGATCTCGCTCAGCTTGCAACTGCTCTTGCAGTCTCGAAACCTAATATAATAGTCACAGACAAGTCTGTAAAAACATTTTCTGTAGAAGCTCATCAAAGATAATCCTAGGTGTTACTTTTTCCTAATATAGAAATCCAGAGTGGGAAAGTGCTTAAGACACTGAAAAACCATTTGACATGGTACATGTCCCAGAAGAGCATTGGCAAAACCTTTTGATATAGAACTGTCACTAAACGTAATACAACTCAGATAACTATTTCAAAATTATGCAATCACAAAACACGTTAGATGTATATTGCACAAAAAATGTGTAGTATCTATGGAGAGAGAGAGAGAGAGAGAGAGAGAGAGAGAGAGAGAGAGAGAAATAGTGATATTACTCGTGCTACACTTTTGGTCATTGCTAGTTCCTGTACTGTAAACAAAAGCATGTGCATATATATACATGTGTGTATATATATCCACATATATGTATATGTATCTACATGGCCGCGAATAGGACTCATCAATTCATATTACTAGCCAATCGTATCGATGGACAGGGTTTGTCTCAATTAGGATGATCTTAAAAACGAGCTTGACACTCATGATTCTCCAACATATATTTTCGCACATAAATGCCTTCCAAATACAACTCTTGTCAATTGCAGTATTCAAACTGCAAGTTAAGATTGCACTATTCAAACTGCAAGTTAAGAAATTAAAAAGCACTCCACAGCTCAACATATCTACATGGAAATGATCAAATGATTATTTCTTTTATACACCAAAAGAAAATTTGAAATCATCCTTAAAGAATTACTTGAAAACCATATTCAATGAATTTGTGCATGTGGAATTGCAGAACAAAAGCATACAGACTCAGGTGTAACTGATATAGATAATTAATATATCTAGAGATTAATATGTTCTTGCATGATCTTCAATTATTAGATCTATTGCCTACGTGTTTTAGAATGCTCAGTATGGTTACCCAATTTACTTTGTATTGTTAATAGAAGGTAAAGAGCAAACTAGCCAAGTACACAAGCTTTTAGCTCTGCATTTTCATTGTACTTTTATACCCTTTTGATATAAATGAGATAAAGTATACCTGTATTTATCTTTCCTATATTTTCACTTTCAATCGATCGAAGCTTTCTCAAGCGATCGAAGCTTTAATATCTTCAATCGATCAAACGTCCTTCGAGAGATCGAAACTCTGCCAACCTGATTTATGATGTGGAACCCTTTCTCAAGCAATTGACCACGTTTCAATCGATCGAATCCTGACCGACCTGTTCTCAATTGATCAAACTCACTTCGATCAATCGAACTTGTTATTATTAGTATACGCAGACTGCCACCGACACCCTCCCTCTTTGCCTATATATGTTGGTTTTGAGTGTGTTTGGGGTAGCTGAAACCATAAGAGTTTAGATATCATATATATACACACTCATACACATATATATATACATCCATATATATAGATATATCTATATACCCACACATATACACTCCCTCACACACTCTCGGCCAAAAGAGAGAAGAAAAGAAGGCGCAAAAGGAGAAAGAGAAGGAAAAAGAAGAGAGAGAGGAGACACCCCGAGGACCCACGGCCACCCCACACGTCACCAACGTTAACAGTGAGTGTCTATACTCACTCTGTAGCGTAGATTTGTTGCTCTATGTGTGTTTTGGCAAGAAAGAACGGACCACAGGTGTGCATACAAGGTCTAGTTCAATCTGAGAAGAACACTTCTCAATCGATCGAACTGCTTTCAATTGATCGAACACAGACAGACTTCAATCGATCGAACATTACTCAAATGATCGAACTTCAATTTCCTCATTCAATCGATCGAACTTTACTTTTGTCAATCGATTGGAAATGACTTCAGTCGATCGAACATGACAGTTTGTTAAATGTTTTGTTATTGATATCTGATGGACTGCTAAGCCGGGTTATATTATGCGTTGATGGTTAGAAGCAGTATTGGAATAATACACACGTGGAATAATGGGTTAATGCATTAAAAGTGGAACCATTCAGTTAAGGTTGAGATAATAATGAGATTGAAAAACCGTCATTCTTAGTGGTGGGTCTATCAACCGCAGAGGTCGATACTATTTATATTTGTGCGTACCAATGTGGTCACTAAGATCGTGTGACAAGGTTGCCACCCACAAAAGTACATAGCCTGATGTGGATCTTCTGTCAAATACAGAGCCAGCCCATTCTGCATCTATATACACCTCCACTCTAGCAAAAACAAACCCTTACCCGGAGCGGACTTTAAGTATCTCAAATTCTGAAAACAACATCCATATGGGTTGCACGAGGAACATGCATGAACTAACCACACTGACAGCAAATGCAATGTCTAGATGAGTGTGTGAAAGATAGATTAGTCTTCCCACAAACCTCTGATATCTTCCTTTATCTGCCTCTGCTCCAATACTATCATCACTTTCTGATTAGAATCAATTGGGGTATCACACGCTCGACAACAAATGCAATGTCTGGACGAATGTGTAAGATAGATTAGTCTTCCCACAAACCTCTGATATCTTCCTTTATCTACCTCTGCTCCACTACTATCATCACTAAGTTTCTGATTAGAATCAATTAGGGTACACACGCTCGGCTGAATGTTTAATGAACAATGTATGGTTAGCTTGACTTTGTTTGAAACCATACCTAAGCATTGCCTTTGTAAACCTCTCAAACCATGCCTGTAGAGATTGTTTCAGGCCATATAATAACTTTCTGAGTTGGCACACTTTTCCTTCCGTCTTAGTGTCCTCAAAACCAGGAGGAATATCCATATACACTTCTTCATCAAGATCACCGTGAAGAAAGGCATTCTTCACATCAAATTGGTGAAGAGGCCATCCAAAGTTGGCTGCTAACGACAGTAAAATCCTCATAGAATTCATCTTGGCAACGGGAGCAAAAGTCTCCTCATAATCAATCCCATACGTCTGTGTGAAGTCTTTGGCAACAAGTCTGGCTTTGTACCTTTCAACAAAATCATCTGCTCTATGCTTCACAGTATACACCCACTTACATCCCCCAGTCCTTTTGCCCATAGGTAAACTCATCAATTCTTAAGTACAATTCTTACAAAGAGCTTTCATCTCTTCGATCATTGCAAGTTTCTATTTAGGAAATGCAAGAGCATCCTGGACATTGTTAGGAATAGACACAGAAGGAATTGTTGAAAGAAAAACTCTATATGAAGGAGACAAGTGAGAATAAGACACAAAGTTGGAAATAGGATGTTGGGTACAAGCCCTAACACCTTTACGTACTGCAATAAGGACATCAAGATCAGAATCTAACTCAATAGGTATAGGTGTATACAAATTATCAGAAATGTCAAGAACAGAATCAGAATTACCTTGGTCCTCAACAAGAGAAGGAGCCGCCAATGGAAGATTAGAGGGAGTGGTTTCTTTACGCGTGGATTTACTCCATGTACCTTTTGAATAAACCAACTCCTCCTTCCCTTTTCTTGTTGCAGTACGATTCCCGTCATTTTCCCTCTCATTTTCAACTTCATTCTCCTTCTCAACTTCATTCTCCTTTTCATCTTCATTCTCCTTTTCATTTTCCCTCTCCTTTTCAAGTTCATTTACCCCCTCATTACTTTCTCTCATTTCCATAACTGGGACAGGGAGAGTCACTTCTCCCTCATACCACTACTCCCCCTACAGAAGTGACTCCGAACTTGACGAATATTGCAAATAAGACTGAGACTCATGAAAAGTAACATCCAAGGAGAAAACATTTCCTAGAGGGAGGATGATAGCAGCGGTAACCTTTATGGGTAGGAGAATATCCCACAAAGACACATTTGATAGATCGAGGGTCCAACTTTCCCCGAGAAGGAGAGTGATTGTGGACAAAACAGACACAGCCAAAGATAGGAGTAATAGAGAACAAAGGAGATGTATCAGAAAGAACTTCAATGGGCGTCCTTTTGTTCAGAACATGAGTAGGTAGGGAGCCTGTTATGAAACAAGCAGCGGTTAACACAGCCTCACCCTAGCAGGATTTAGGTGCATTAACCGAAAAAATCAAAGAGCGAGCAATATCAAGCAAATGACGATTCTTGCGCTCCGCCACCCCATTTTGCTAAGGGGTGTCGGTGCAAGATGTTTGATGAATAATCCCATTAGAACATAAATAATCGGCTAAACCCGAGTCTATGTACTCACTCCCTTGATCAGATCTTAAAACCTTTAGACCAGTACCAAATTGTGTACACACCATTTTATGAAAAGTTTTAAAGATGGAAAATACTTCTCTTTTTTCCTTCATCAGATACAACCAAGTTGTACGGGAGTAATCATCAACAAATATGACAAACCATCTATGACCTTTCAAAGATAAAACACGAGAAGGACCCCATACATCAGAATGAACTAAAGCAAATGGAACTGAACTTTATTAATACTTGGAGCAAAAGAAGCTCTGTGATGTTTACTAAGTTCACATGTTTCATATAGTAAGTTAGACACATGTTTATTTAAGACTAAAGAAGGAAACAAATGCTTTAGTAAATGAAAAGAAGGGTGTCCTAAACGCCTATGCCAAATATGTATGTCTTCAGCATTATTTCTTGAAACAACTGTATGATAAGCCAAAGGTCCTCCAACATCCAAAAAGTAAAGTCCACTCTCTTCTCTAGCACTGCCAATCGTCCTCCCCGTGGAGAGATCCTAAAAGACACAATGAGAAGGAAAAAAAGTTACACTGAAGTTGAGAAGGAAAAAACGACTGATAGATAACAAATTATGAGAAAAATTTGGGACATGTAAGACAGAGAAAAGAGGTAAGGCTGGAGTTGCACAAATAGTACCCTTCCCTAAAATAGACGAAAAAGTATTATCTACAATACGAACTTTATCTCTTCCTGAACACGGTGTATAATCAAAAAAAATATCAGAACATCTAGACACATGCTCAGAAGCACCAGAATCAATAATCCAAGGAGAAGAGGAGTGAGACAAGTGTGCTCTTGCGGAGTTGATGAATGTACCTGACTGAGTAAAAGGAAGTAGAGACACCTGTCGATGCAGAGGCAGTAGCAAAGGTAGTGCGGCGAGCCATCAGGTTTCGGAGAGCCTCCTCCACCTTAGAGGCAGTAAACATAGCTGGAGCAGATGAAGGTTAATCAACTGAAACTGGGGCAGTAGGATCAACAGTAGTAGAGTGATGAGCATTATCATTACAGCCATTAAACTGTCCTCCACGGCCCCTAGACTAGCCAAAACGACCCCCTCTACCTCCTGGAGCCCCCCTACCGCCCGATGGATAACCAAACTTGGTATTACAATAGTCACAAAACTGTTTGGACTTATCTTCGGACACACTAGTAATGTCACGGCAACGGTTCCCATCTTTTTGAGAAGCCGAAATAAGAGCAGATCGCTCTGTAGAAGCAGGCTGAAGCATAGCAGAATGACTGCCTTTCCTCGTTCTGTACATACGCGAAGGCCTCCAAAAGAGAAGGTAGCGGTTCCATTCCATGAACCCGACTACCTATGAAGCACTGACACTTCAAAAATTGAAGTGTACTCGTGTCAGACACGTGTCAGACGCGGACACGCGCCCGACACGCAAGGGACACATGTCCGACACGCCAAAAGTGTGTCCAACTTTGTGTAATTGAGTTTTAACCCCCAGACACGTCCCCGACACGCAATGGACACGCACGGACACTCAAGGGACACGCACAAGACACGTACAGGACACGCAAGGGACACGCACAGGACAACTAATTTTTCATTTTTTTTTTTATTTTTTTATTTTTTTTTTTAAATTTTTAAAATCCTAACTCTATTGTATACCCTAAAATTATAAAAAGAAAAAAGAAATAATTGGTGTTGCTAACTTTGTGTAATAGAGTTCTAACAGTGTTTGTGCAGGGGTCTCGGTCTGGGGGGGTTTCTGGTTTTGCCTTGAGTTTCATTTTTTGATTTAGAAGAAAGAGATGGGAGAAAAATAATTTCTGATATAATCATTCATCCAACATGTATGTGTTTATATACAAACAATGGAAACCAAAAAAGGAAAGAAAAAGAAAGGAAATAAAAAGATTACAATCAATCATAATCAATCTACTCCTAAAGACCCGTGATTGGGTTTGACCATAATAAGAATACATTCCAACACTCCCCCTCAAACTGGAGCTGGAGTAAAGATATTAATCAGACCCAGTTTAACCACTGATGACTGCAGAAGTGAAGGACCAACGGACTTTGTAAACATATCGGTAGCTTGATCAGTGGAAGGCACAAATTCCGGGACGATGACTCCAGATCGAACTTTTTCTCTAATGAAGTGAACATCGACTTCAATATGTTTCGTACGTTCATGGAGAACTGAGTCAGAGGCAAGCATAAGAGCAGACTTGGTATCACAAAATAAGACAGAAGAGCCACTAACTGGAAAACCCAATTCTTTCAATATTCCACGCACCCATAAGAGCTCACATGTACCCTGGGCCATAGCCCGATACTCTGCCTCAGCGGAAGAACGAGAGACCACAGCTTGTTTCTTGCTTTTCCACGAGATAAGATGATTTCCATAGAACGTGCAGAACCCAGATGTGGACCGACGATCACTCTTAGATCCAGCATAGTCTGCATCCGTAAAGCAGGACACCCCAGACTGTGTTCCTGTAGAGTAAAATAATCCAAGACCTGGAAAAGTCTTGAGATACCGAAGAATATGATGAACAGCATCTAGGTGAGATGATCGGGGCGCATGCATAAATTGGCTCACAACACTAACTGCAAATGTAATGTCTGGTCTAGTGTTGGTCAAATAGATAAGACGACTAACAAGACGCTGATATACCGAAGCATCAGGAAGAAGTTCCCCAGACTCAATGGACAGCTTATGATTGGGATCCATGGGGGTGGAGGCGGGACGACACCCCATCATACATGTATCTTGCAAAAGGTCCAAAGTGTATTTTCGTTGAGAGAGAGAGATTCCCTGACGAGAGCGAGCAACTTCAATTCCGAGAAAATATCGAAGGGAACCCAAGTCCTTAACATCGAAGGATTGACTAAGGGCCTTCTTGACTTTAGTAATACCTGAAACATCATCCCCTGTAATAATAATATCATTCACATACACCAGTATAATAACTGTCCGTCCATCAGGGCGACGATGAGTAAAACAAGTATGATCAGAATGGCACCGGGTGAAACCCACAGATAAAATAACATCACTGAACCGGTTAAACCAAGCTCGAGGAGATTGCTTAAGTCCATATAACGATTTCCGAAGACGACATACCTTCCCTGAATACTCCCCCTCAGCGCGAAAACCAGGTGGAGGATCCATGTAGATAATTTCATCCAAATCCCCAAGCATTTTTTACATCCATTTGGTACAAGGGCCAAGAGTAAGAGGCAGCCAACGAGATAATAAGACGAACTGAAATCAATTTTGCTACAGGAGCAAAGGTAGCACTGAAGTCTTTCCCGGGAATTTGAGTAAAACCCTTAGCCACAAGACGGGCCTTATATCGCTCAATAGTTCCATCAGCCTGATATTTAATGGTGAAGACCCACTTGCACCCAACTGTTTTCTCACCTGGGGGTAAAGGCACAAGTTCCCAAGTCTGGTTACGTTGAAGTGCATCCATTTCCAAAGTCATGGCAGCTACCCACTGTGGATCCTGAAGTGCCTCAGAGACAGACCGAGGGATGGATGTGGAATCAACCTGACTAAGAAAAGAGCAATAGGAGTCTGAAAGGCCCTGGTAAGACACATACTGAGCAATAGGATGATTAGTACTAGCAGAGAAACCATAACGGTTAGGGGGGCGGCGAAGCCGAGTAGATTGTCTAGTAGGTAAAGGAGTAGAAACATTACCAGATTCCATGGAAGAACTTGGAAGTGGAGTCTGAGCAGGAGACCGGCGAGAATACACCTGAGTGGGAGCGGTAGTAATAACCGGAGGAAGGGATGAGGGAGTCTCCAGAGATGGTTCAAACAGAGGAACTGGACGCGGAAGCAACTCACCCTGTTCAGGTAAGACATCTGGAGAAGGAGGAGAACCTGCAAAAAATGGAGTATCCTCCATAAACGTGACATCCATAGAATGATACATATGACGGGTGACTGGGTCATAACACCGGTAACCTTTGGACATAGGTGAATAGCCAAGGAAGATGCAGCGGACAGCTTTATTGTCTAATTTGGTCCGATTGGCACTGCGATTCTGGACAAAACAGGCACAACCAAACACACGGGGTAGAATAGGGAAGAGAGTTTTGTCGGGCTGAAGAAGTTGCATTGGTGCCTTGCCCTGTAAGACACGACTGGGAGTTCGATTTAGGAGGAAGGTGGCAGTGAAAACAGCTAAGTGCCAGAAATATTTGGGTACATTCATCCCGCAAAGAAGACATCGAACAACAGACATGATGGAGCGGTTTTTTCGTTCCGCCACGCCATTCTGCTCTGGAGTATAAGGGCAGGTGAGTTCCTGGAGAATACCATGTTTATTCAGTTCAGCCCGAAACTCATTAGTTATATATTCCCGACCATTATCAGAACGCAAATGACGGACAACTGTGCTAAATTGAGTTTTAATCATTTGCAAAAAATTAGAGAACAAGGAAAAGACTTCAGATTTCTTTTTAAGCAAATAAACCCATGTGCACCTAGTATAGTCATCAATGAAAGTAACATAATAACGGTGTCCAGAAATAGCAGTAACGGGGGAAGGACCCCATACATCTGTATGAATAATATCAAACATAGAGGGTGCACGATGCATGCGAGGTATATAATGAGAACGAGTATGTTTAGATAATTCACACACCACACAACTGAATTTATATTTCTGGCAGGCTTTATTTAATAATGGGAAAAGTTGACATAGATAATGAAGTTAGCATGGCCCAAGCGGGCGTGCCACAATTTTATTGACTCGAAAGAAAAACTAGAAGACTTAGACGACTCTGAATCAGGCAAAACTGATGCTTGAAGACTCGAAGACGACAAACTTAAACTCGTGCCAGGTGGGTCACCGAAATAGTAGAGGCCATCCCGCTCATATCCCTTGCCAAAAATCTTCTTCGAAATCCGGTCCTGTAAGAGACAACAATCAGGTAAGAACACAACTGCACAATTGAGAGATTTTGCAAGACGATTAACTGAGAGAAGATTGTAAGGAAAAGTAGGGACATGAAGAACAGAAGATAAAGAGATACTAGGAGATAGACAAATGTCGTCTTTACTTTTGACAAAGATAGTAGACCCATCGGCAATCCGAACAGATTGGGAGATGGGGACCAGAGAAGAGGAAAATAATGACAACTCACCAGTCATATGATCACTGGCACCGGAATCCAGAATCCAAGAGGGGTTGCTAGACCCAACATGGAGTGCAGTAGAAGATGTACCTGAGGCCAGAGTAGCAGTGGGAGTAGTGCCAGATTGGGAACCTTGCTGAAGTAATGAGCCCAATTGAGACTGAAGTTGACCTATCTGAGTCTGCAGCTGGAGGAGATTCGGAGTAGGTGCAGTTTCAACAATAGCAGCAGTGCGAACTGGGGCCTTTCCTTTATTGCGAGGAATCTTCTCCCGAAGTTCAGGATGAAGCTTGAAGCAACGGTCCTTAACATGACCAAGAATACCACAATGAGTGCAGAATGGTCGATTACCAGAACCAGGAGGACGAGTGAAAGGCCCAGACGGGGCAGCAAGAGCCATCTGGTCTGGCACAGGAAACGACTCAGGTAAAGCAGGGGATATCAAGCGCCGACGATGCTCATCACTGTCAAGAGTGGCAAAAGCCTCAAATAGAGATGGCAAAGGTGAGGTATTTAAAATCTGAGTACGAAGAGATTCGAACTCAGGTTTTAAACCCATCAGGAACTGGTATGTGTGCTGGCGATTGAGCCGTCGAAGAGCAATGGAGGTTGCCTCGGTGGGAAACTCACTAAGGGGCTCATATTGAGCCAATTCCTCCCAACGTGATTGAAGGTAGCCGAAATAATCTGCAACGGAGAGACCCAAAGCAAGCTGAGAGGCGTGAGCAACCTCCTGATAGAGCTCAAATATCCGGGAGTCATTGCACTCATGTGCATACATCTGAGTCAAAGAGGTCCACAGATTGTGAACAGTGTCATGAAACATGAACATATGGTAGATCCGATCCTCCATAGAGTTAAACAACCAACCCAATATGGTACAGTTGTCAATATCCCACTGAGCAAATGTGGGATCAGAGATTGCCGGTTTCGGTTCAGTACCCAAAATCCACCCAGACTTGCCACGTCCTCCAAGGTAAAGACGAAAAGAATGTGACCAAGCAGCGAAGTTCCTCCCATTCAACAACACACTTGTAACCCTATGAGCAGGGGTGTGTTGAGAGAGAGACAGATCTGGACGTACAGGGACAGAAGTTTCCTTATTATTAACCATATTGGGATGTCAAAATCAGGATAAAAACCAACAGAATCACAGAGAATCGGAAGCGAATGGAAGATAAAGAGCACTAAGGCTCTAATGCATCACACGGATGCGAAGGAGGCCCACGGAGGGGCAGGCGGCAGCAAGACAAGCTGCCGCTGATGAGAGGAGAGCCGACAAGTGTCGGCGAGAGCTGTGAGGGGCGAGGGCTTGAAGGTGGCTGAAGAGGGTCGCCGAGAGGTGGAAGGGTGTGTGTGGGTTTGCCGAGGGTGGCTAGGAAGGTGGATGTGGTGCGGCTGGTGGTGGGGGTTGCGGCTGGTGATGGGAGTGGGCTAGGTTTAGCGTGTTTGCTTTGATACCAAGAAGAAAGAGATGGGAGAAAAATAATTTCTGATATAATCATTCATCCAACATGTATGTGTTTATATACAAACAATGAAAACCAAAAAAGGAATGAAAAAGAAAGGAAATAAAAAGATTACAATCAATCATAATCAATCTACTCCTAAAGACCCGTGATTGGGTTTGACCATAATAAGAATATATTCCAACAGATTTGGTTTGCTTTTCCTTTGTTTAATTAATTGGTGTTTCACTGTTTCTTTGTCTTTGAAAGTGATAACTGACAGTAACTAGTAAATGTATAATTAATTGAATAAAATTTAGGTACATTTTTTTAAAAATATAATAGTGCCTAGTGGGTATTTTTTTTAATTTGATAATTGATATTGTGTAGGTATGAGTTCTCATTAATTTTAATTGGTGGTGCTTTCTATTGGTAATGGGAGAATCGGAGATTAGTTTTATTGGTTATTTGTTCAAATTTATGCAAAAAAATTTTAAAAATCTAACAGTGCCAAGAACTAGACTAGTGGGTATTTTAAACTTGTAAGCAAAAAAAAAGGGCACCCCGGTGCACGAGGCTCCTACCATTGCGGGGTCTGGAAAGGGTGAGATGTACTCGGCCTTACCCCTGCAAGTAGAGATGCTGTTTACAGATTCGAACCCGTGCTTGTAATGCTATGCTTGTAAGTACATAGCAATAAAATATATTTTTAAAAAATATTTAAAAATAAACGTATCCCTAGCGTGTTGTGTCCTTGTTTTTTTTAGAATTTGACGTGTCGACGTGGCGGTGTCGTATCGTGTCATGTGTCACGTGTCCGTGCTTCCTAGCCGACTACGAATTGGATCCAAATCAGAGTGAAGTCCCTCTAGGAATTTAAAAATCCTCTCCTCCACAACAAGTTTATTATAAGCTACAAAATCAGCAGGGCAAATGGGCTTGTAGTCTAAAAGGTGATCCAACCATTTCCAATTGGTGGACAGAAACGTGAAATACTGAAGAACACTCTGCTGTCCCTGTTCAGATCTCCCAATCAACCGCCGTAGCACAAAAATTTGTGTCGAATTTCCCTCGAGGGAGTAAGTGTTGGCCATGGTCTCCCAAATATCTTGGGCAGTCGCCATGTCCAAAAAACCTTCAGCAATTTTAGGAACCTTGGAATGGCAAAGCCACGTCATGACAGTGGAGTTCTCCATCTCCTACTTATCATTAGAGGCATCTTCGGTGTTAGATGCTTGAATTTTTCCATTGATATATCCCATCTTTCCTCTACCCTTTAGGGACATGATAACAGATTCCGGACCATGGCAGGTAGTTTTGGCCATTGAAAAGTGACGTAGTGAGTTCAACGTTCAGGCTATCGATGGGAGCAACAATAACATGTTCTCCCATAGGCAACAGTGTATTCACGTCGGATTTTGTTGGATCCGTCATCGTGAATTAACACAAAAAAAATCAAAACCCGCAACGAATACTAAATGAGGAAAAAAAAAACTGGTACCAACGGACACGGAGCACACAATCAGAAATCAGAACACCATAGAGGATGCCAGTGTCAATGTTACCCAGACTCGGGTACGGGTGTCGGGTACAGACTCGGGTACGGGTGTCGGGTTCGTCCAATTTTAAAGATTTTACACTATTTTGAAGGATTGGAAAGAGAATACCCTTATTCGGATGTCGTGTCGGGTACGGGTACCCCATGAATTATAAAAGGTCCGGGTAACATAGGCCAGAGTATCAGTTTGTTGATCAAATGTCCATAAATGGACTAGAAGACAATCAAAATAGCAGGTAGGTAGGAAACTGGGAAGTGGTTGTCGGTTTGGGCTTAGAACAGCATGGAGGGTTGCGACTAGGCAAGGGTGGGCTGGGAGGGCTACGTTTGGGCTAGGTAGGGCTGGTGGGGGTTGCGGCTAGGTTGGGTAGGGCTGTGGCCGGTCTAGGTTGGCATGATGTAGGCTGCGGCTGGTTGGGTTTGTGTTTTAGGAGGTTGCGGCTAGTAGAAGGTGGTGTCTAGGAAGGCTGCGCAGGGGGTGGTGGTAGAATAATAAAAGAAATAAGGAAAACATAACATAAAAATAAAATAAACTCTAACACATGCATCCCACATAGGAGACTTTGCGTTCCGCCACACCATTCTGCTCTGCGGTGTAGGGACAGGTGAGTTGTTGTAGGATACCTTGCTTATTTAGTTCGGCCCGAAACTCATTAGTAATATATTCTCGACCATTATCAGAACAAAGATTGCGAACAGCAATGTTATACTGAGTGTTTACCATGGTCAAGAAATTAGAAAATAAGGAAAACACTTCAGATTTTTTCTTTAGTAGATAAACCAAAGGACACCTAGTATAGTAATCAATGAAAGTGACATAATAACGATGTCCAAACATAGCAGTAACAGGGGAAGGCCCACACACATCAGAATGAACAACGTCAAAAGCACACGGTGCATGATGCATGCGAGGTTTATAACTAAATTGAGTATGTTTTGATAATTCACACACCACACAATGAAATTTAAACTTCAGCAGATTTATTTAATAATAAAAAAAGTTGACAGATATTTAAAGTTTGCATGGCCCAACTGGGTGTGCCACAAATGTAAAGACTCTAAAAAGAAACTAAAAGAATCAGATTCAGGCAAAATAGACGACTAAAGACCAGAAGACGACACATTCCCGCCAGGAGGATCACCAAAATATAGGGGTCACATCCCGCTAATGTCCCCTGCCAAAAATCTTCTCCGAAATTCGATCTTGTAAGAAACTACAACCTGGTAAGAATACAACGGGGCACAATTGAGAGATTTAGCAAGACGGCTAACAGATATGAGATTATGAGAGAAGGTGGGAACATAAAGCACAAATGATAGGGTTATATTAAGGGAAATGCAAACATCGCCTGTACTTTGGACATTAAGAATGGATCCATCAGCAATACAAACAAACCGGAATTTGGGTGCGGCAGAAAAGGAGAATAAGGATGACTCACTAGTCATATGTTTCATTGGCACCGGATCTAGAATCCAAGAGGGATTTCCAGACCTAACATGAAGGGTAGTAGTAGGAGTACCTGAGGCCAAAGTAGCAGTGGGGGTGATGCCAGAACGAGAACCTTGCTGAAGAAGCGACCCCAACTGAGACTAGAGCTGTCCCATCTGAGCTTGGAGCTGGAGGAGATCCGGTGTAGGAGTGGCTTCGACAATAGCCGCAGTGCGAGATGGAGCATTCCCTTTAGTGCGAGCATATTTCTCTCGCAATTCAGGGTGAAGCTTAAAACGCATGTCCTTGACATGACCCAGAGAATTGCAATGAGTGCAGAAAGGGCGATTACCAGAACCCTGACGAGTGGCTAAGCCTGAGGTGGCGGCAAATGCCATCTGATCAGGTACTGGAGATGGCTCGGGTAAGGTTAGAGGCTAAAGCAAGTGTCGACGACGCTCATCACCATCAATAGTAGCAAATGCCTCAAATAAAGAAGGTATAGAGAGGGGTTCAAAATCTGAGTTCGGAGAGATTCAAACACGGGTTTTAAACCCATAAACTGGTAGGTGTGCTGGCGATTGAGGCGACAAAGAGCTATAGTGGCAGCCTCAGCAGGAAAATCACTGAGTGGCTCATACTGAGCAAGTTCCTCCCACCAGGACTGGAAAAAGCCAAAGTAATCAGCAACTGAGAAATCCAAAATTGCCTAAGAAGCTTGAGAAACTTCCCGATAGAGTTCGTATAGACGAGAATCATTGCACTCATGAGCATACATCTGTGTCAGAGATGTCCATAGAATGCGAACAGTGTCATAGAACATGAACATCTGATAAAATACGATCTTCCATGGAGTTGAACAACCATCCCAGAATGGTACAATTGTCAATATACCACTGAGCTAAGGCGGGACCCGACACTGTAGGCTTTGGTTCTATGCCAAAAATCCAACCTGACTTGCCTTTATCCCCAAGATAAAGGCGAAAGGAGCAAGACTATGCAGCAAAATTACGCCCAGTCTATTGAAAAACTAAATATATGGAATATAATGGTATATTACAATGGTTACATAGCAACCCATATATAGGCAAATATAAGGAAAGGAAAAATACTAAAGTCTCCCAAGGCTTACATCATTGATTACCTAAGCCCTAACAAAAACAATGACCAAAATAGCCATAGACGACATAACCCCTAAATACTAATTGATACCATAATATTATCTTCCCAATCTCATTCTTCCATATCTTTCAACACTCCCCCTCAAGTTGGCACACGGATACTTGTTGAAGTGTCCAACTTGCACACAATCAACAACACAGTCAACAACACACTAGTAACCCGGTGAGCAGGGGTGTGCTAAGAGAGAGAGAGAGAGAGAGAGAGATCCGGAATAATCAGAGCACTAACGGGGCAACCGGAGAACAATCGATAGTCCAAAGAGAGATAAAAGAGCTCTAAGGCTCTAGTGCATCACACGAATGCAAAGGAGGCCCACAAAAGGGCAAGAGGCAGCAGGAGAGGCTGCCGCAAGAGATCCGAAGGCCTACAAGGCTGGTAGAGGAGGCGAGGGTAGCAGGGAGGGTGGAGGAGGGCCTGGAGAGGGAGAGTGGAGGTGGGGTCTGGTGGTGCAGCAAAGTTGGCTGGGAGGGGTGGGAGGATCGACCAGGGCTGTGGTGTGTACTGGGGGTAGCAGAGCAGAGAGGTTGAGTTGCTGGTGTGTGGGCGAGGCTGGTGGGAAGAGGGTTAGGGTTGGTTTTGCTCTGATACCATAAAAAAATAAGGTCGAGGGATTGAATTGATGATTTAATTCGTATTGTATAACACCTATTTATATACAAGCTATGAGAACCAAGATAAGGAAAGACAATCAAGGAAAATAAAGAGCAATAAAGGAAAGATTACAATCCAAAATCAAATCCCTAAAAGCCCGTGATCTACAAGATTATTGGCTTTGACTAAATATTCCAACATAAACAAATAGTTAATGTTTGGATTAAAATAAGAATGGCATCAAAAGATATATTTATCTAAACTAAAGAATAAGCCCAAAGTAAATAACTATTGAACTTGAAACAAACTGAAATGTGGTATATTATGACAGTAAGGACACAACTAAATTGACTCGTTAGATCAGAAAAACCAACAAAAAGATGTTCCATAAGTGAAATTTGAGGGAGGCTAGATCAAGGGAGCTGCTTAATGATCCAGGACAGTGCAGACACTTAGTTAGGAAGCTTCATTACCTAACTGTCACAAGACCGGATGTTGCCTTCGAAGTTAGTGTAACTAGCTAGTTTATGGATTCTCCTCGAACAACACATTGGGATGCAGTGATACGAGTCTTGAGGTACCTTAAGGGAGCCCCTGGCCGTGGTTTGTTGTATAAAGATCATGGTCTCACATCCGAGTTGAGAGTTACACAGATGCAAATTGGGCAGATTCCCTATTGATAAGAGGTCTACTACAGGGTATTGTGCCCTAGTTGTAGGAAATTTGTGTCCTAGAAAAGCAAAAAACAAACCTTTGTTGCCAGATCTAGAGCTGAGTCAGAATATAGGGCTATGGCGCATACTACTTGTGAATTAGTATGGATGAATGATTGTTGGAAGAACTTGAGTTCACTCATTCGGAGCCTATGAACCTATTTTGTGACAACCAGGCAGCTGTTTATATAGCTTCTAATCATGTGTTTCATGAGAGGACGAAACACATTGAAGAAGATTGTCACTTTGTTCCTGAGAAGCTCCTTCAGAAAGTGATTAACACAGTTCATATAAAATCTGCAGACCAGTTTGCAGATTTGTTTACTAAAGCATTGGGTTGGGAACTGAGTGAAATATATTAGTAACAAGTTGGGTGCATATGATATGTATGCTCCAGCCTATGAAGCACGAGTACTCCATTCTCAGTGGAGAACCAGTATCGGGTACCTGGAGGGTACCGGTACGCGTACCATACGGCTCGGTACGTACCGGGTACTCCTCCAGCCGTGTCGGACTAATTTTGACTCAAACTTTGTGCAGGGGTACGGCTCCGACACGGTATGGGTACAGTGTCCACGGTCAGAGAAGATGGAAGAAGAAGAAGAAGAAGAAGAAGAAGAAGAAGAAGAAGAAAGGACAAACCTGATCGTCGGCGTGTTGTTCTCCAGCCGTCGTCGTCTTCTTCTCCAGGGTCTATTCTTCTTCTACCTCTTCTTCTTCTCATCTTCTCCATCCTCTCTCTCTCTCTCTCTCTCTCTCTCTCTCTGGCTGCGAATCTGCGATCGAAGCCCTCTTTTGGGTCGATGAAGGTATACGAGTATACGACTAACCTAAAGTGTATATATAATTGATATTTTAAGTTTATTATGAATAGACCCCTAAAACTGTTACAAACATTAAAAACTTAGTTGTAACTTATTTAAAAATTTAAAAATAACACCACATAACTGACATATATCTACTATTAAATCCCAAATTTATGATTATTTCTAAAAGACCCACAAAAAAATCATAAATTTAATCATTTTTATTTATTTAACATTTGTAGTATTGGTATTTGTATATAAATATTATAAAAAATATATTTTATTCAAGGTACCCTAGCCGTACCCGTACCCTACATTTTTGGAAATTGTCGTACCCCCGTACCCGTATCGTATCGTACTCGTGTCACGTGTCAGTACCCGTGCTACATAGGCTCCAGCTTGAGGGGGAGTGTTAAAGGGTAACAATGTATATGTGTAATATAGTGAGCATGTGGCCGTACCACATCGGTTAAGTGTAGTAGTATAGGTTGGTCTAAAGCCTATTAATAGGCTCCTTGTATTCTTATTTCATTATCTTGAATATACAGATTGATATATTCCCATCTTCTTGTATCTAATGAGTTGACCAACAATTAATATAAATATGACTAATTTGAGTATTAAAGTATATACATCTTGTTCAAGTGCCAAGCGACGTTCATGTAGAGCTTGCTTCCTTCTCTCCAAGCTAGCTTGTAATATTGCATTTCCTCTCGCCTAACAAAGGTGATGGCCGAATCCACGTTAGCTATAACATCAATAGGCCGTGATTAAAATTCACAAGACACAACACCATCACAGTGGAAGTTAACATTACCTCCTTTGCAATCCTTTGCCTCAAGTCGTTTTTCGCACTCTCAAGTCTCTGAATTGCAAGTCTGCAAGGAAAATTAGATTACTTAATGAAAGAAGATTTTGAAAACATGACAATAGCATTGCAGAATAGAGTAAATCAACAACGATGAAGTTTTTTTGTATGCAAGTTGCAATATCACTTCAATGTCAAGGAGGTTTCATATGTCAATGCATTACAATGTTTTGACAAATTCTTTATCAACCCAGTACAATTCAGAAGTTAAAATCCTTCTTGCAAGTCAAGTTTCTAATCACAATCTTTGAAGACAACCCCAACCCGACTAATTGGCTATGAGTTCATATATTTTGTCATCTAGGCTGGGGCAGTTGAGTTGGAATACCTTCTCATCTCTAACCTCTCCTCGCGGCTCTACTTCCACCACCTTATATTACGAAATCTTAGGTTCTATTTAGTTCTCTATGTAGGATGCAAACAACCATGACCTATGTAGGATGCAAACCACCACCTTCTATTTCAACGAATTTATTGCAGATTGTTGGAGATATAATTGATAATTAAAATTTTAATTAGATTTAATTCAATCCGATCAAATCCCATTATTTGGGGATCACTTGCTTTTAGGGATTTGATTGTAATCAGCTTTAATTTCTTTGATTTTATTTCCTTATTTTTGGCTCCCTAGCTTGTATATAAATTAGGAACTCCACAATAGAAATACACAAGAAATTTTTCTCCATTTTTGATTTCTTCTTGGTATTAGAACAGAGATCCTCAAGCTCCACCGACGGGTGGCGGCTGCCGCCCGCCGGACCCCTATAATCTTCTTGTCTTCGTTTTGTGCCAATTCATCGATAGTGTTCATCTTTTATCGTTCCCGTATTTTCAAATACACCCCCACTACTGCTACTTTCAGATTCAACCCCCGTCAAACTTTGGCTAGCCCTTAGGCATTGTCAAGCCTCCGACCAGCCCTAGGCCAGCCCTTTACTGGGGAGTCGAAGTGTGCAGCCCCTATGAGGGCACTCTTGATGGGTTTGAACACGTATGCTCTCGCCGATTGTGTTAGTTTACTTGTATTATTTATTTGGTCTTTTACTTTATTATCCTTACTCTTATGAATAAGTCATAGGGGTACTATTGTAATTGTTTTATTCTCATCATATAATAAACAATAGGAGACATCATTTGTCTCCTAAGCTTGCCCTAATCTAAATCTACATGGTATCAGATCCTCCCTAAGAGGGATCTCTACCCACCACCACAAACCACCACCTAGCACTCAGCCGCAGCTCTCCCTGGGCCTCCACCAACCAGCCGCAGCCCCTTAGGGCTCCCTTCATCAAGTCGCAGCCCTTCGCTGGGCATCCACAAGCTAGCCGCAGCCCCCTAGGGCTTCTTCCACTCAGTCGCAGCCCACCCTGGGCTCCTACCAGCAAGCCGCAGCCCCCCTAGGCCTTGCAACCCTAAGGCGCAGCACTTAAGAGCTTCGGCTCTCCCTGTTCAGCCCAGTCACCAAGCCGAGGGTCCTCTAATGCCCTATTAGTCCTTGCCAAATCACCTTGAGCCTAGTTCCAAGAACTTTTTCAGCCTTCGCCTCTCGCCATCATTTTTTCGACAGCAAGTTGATTGGGGTTTAATTTTTTACTTTCAGTTTTTGGTCCTTCTATGGACCCTTGATCAGTGATGACTTATTTTCTGGCATCCTGTACGGTGCTTTAAGTTACAATTGTGTGTTGCGTCTCCGTTGATACAAGTTCTTCTTCTTTGTTATTTCAATTGTTGCGGGTATTTGTTGCGTGTCGATTCAAGATGTCGGATGGAGATAAATCCACTTTGAATACACAGCAGCCCAGGAGTGAAACTATTGTTGTTGCTCCTTCTGAGAGCCCGAATGTTAAGCTTACTACTTCCCTCTTCAATGGTCAGAACTACTTGGCTTGGTCTGGGTCTGTAACCATGTCTCTTAAGGGCAGAGGGAAGATGGGGTATATCAACGGACGAATCACGGCACCTAGCACCGAGGATGCTGCATATGACAAGTGGGAGATGGAGAACTCCACTGTCATGACATGGCTTTGCCATTCTATGATTCCTGAGATTGCTGAGGGTTTTTTGGACATGGCGATTGCCCAAGACATTTGGGAGACCATGGCCAACACCTACTCCCGAAAGGGCAATTCTGCACAGATATTTGAGTTGAGACGGACGATTGGTCGCTCGGAACAGGGAGAGATGAGCGTTCTTCAGTTTTTCACATCTCTGACCACTAGTTGGAAAAGACTTGATCACCTCTCGGACTATAAGCCTGTTTGTCCAACCGATTCCGTTGCCTACAGTAAACTGGTTGCTGAAGAGAGGATTTTTAAGTTCTTGGAGGGACTTAATGCTGAGTATGATCCTGTTCGCAGCCGTGTCCTTAGGATGGATCCTTTGCCTTCTCTTCAGGAGGCCTTTGCATATATACAGAACGAGGAGAGTCGACGTTCTGCTATGCTTCCACCTACTTCCACCGAGAGATCTGCTCTCAGTTCGGTTCCTCAGAGAGATGGGAACAAACAATCCCGTGGTCGTGGTACTTCTAATGAGTCTGGGTCGTTTGAGAAAGCCAAGCAGTTCTGTGATTACTGTAATCGGCCTTATCATACCAGGGAGACATGCTGGAAATTGCACGGCCGCCCACCTGGACAGCCTGGGGGTCGTGGGGGTCGCTCAGGACAGTCTGGGGGTCGTGGGGGACACTCACAGGGAGGTAATTATCGTGCTCATCATACTACATCATTAGATCCTACGGCGCCGACTCCTATTGAGCAAGCCCCATCCACTTCCGATTCAGCACTATTTACTGCCTCGGAGGTAGAGGAGGCTCTTCGTTCCTTAATGGCTAGCCGTACGTCCGCTTCTACTGCATCTACAGGTGCCTCTTCTTCATTTGCCCATTCAGGTAACTTAGTCACATCCGCAAGGGCACACTTGTCTCATTCTTCTTCTCCCTGGATTATTGATTCCGGTGCATCTGATCACATGTCTAGATGTTCTGATATTTTCTCTGTGTACAAGCCTTGTTCAGGTAAAGACAAGGTTCGTGTTGCTGATGGTACTTTTTCCTCTATTTCCGGGAAGGGTACCATTCATGCCACTCCATCCTTGCCTTTATCATCTGTACTTCATATTCCCAATTTTTCCCATAATTTGTTATCCATTAGTCGTATCAGTCAAGACTTACACTGCAGTGTAACTTGTTTCCCTTCTCATTGTGTCTTTCAGGACCTTACCACGGGGAGGATGATTGGCAGTGGTAGAGAGGAGAGTGGACTTTATCTCTTGGATGGTGGAGGGCCGTTAGCACATCATACAGTGGTTTCTGAGAATAAAGCTGGAGACATACACCTTTGCCACCGACGTTTAGGACATCCTTCTGTTTATTTACTAAAGCATTTGTTTCCTTCTTTAGTCTTAAATAAAGATGTTTCTGATTTCCTTTGTGAAACTTGTGAACTGGGTAAACATCACAGAGCTTCTTTTGCTCCTGTTTTTAATAAAAGTTTAGTTCCGTTTGCTTTAGTACACTCTGATGTTTGGGGTCCTTCTCGTTTTAATTCTTTGAAAGGTCATAGATGGTTTGTTACATTTATTGATGACTATTCTCGTACCACTTGGGTTTATATGATGAAAGAAAAAAGGGAGGTTTTCTCAATTTTCCAGGCATTCCATAAAATGGTGTGCACTCAGTTTGGGACTAACTTAAAATTTTTACGATCTGATCAGGGGGGTGAGTACATTGATTCGAGTTTTGCTGCGTAATTTTGCTCCCATGGGATCATTCATCAGACTTCTTGCACCGATACACCCCAGCAAAATGGGGTGGCGGAGCGCAAGAATCGTCATCTGCTTGATATTGCTAGATCATTATTGTTTTCTGTTAATGCTCCCAAGTCCTATTGGGGTGATGCTGTTTTAACAGCAGCATACCTTATTAATCGCCTTCCAACTCGAGTTTTGAACAAACGTGCACCTGTTGAAGTCCTGTCTGACACTTCTCCTCTGTTCCCTATAACTCCTCGCGTTTTTGGTTACGTGTGTTTCGTTCACAATCATTCTCCTACTCGGGGGAAGTTAGATCCCCGCGCGATTAAGTGTGTTTTTCTGGGTTACTCTCCAACCCAGAAAGGCTATAAGTGTTACCATCCTCCTTCGAGGAAATGGTATGTCTCCATGGATGTTACATTCCATGAATCTCAGTCGTACTTTCAGTCCTCGCTTACATCTGAGTCACCTCTTCAGGGGGAGCGTTGGTATAGGGAAGAGGTGCCTTTGTCTGTTCCTGTTCCTTTGTCTTCAGGGGAAGTTGTTATGGATATTATTGCGGAGAAAGAAAAAGAAAAAGAACAAACTGAGGGAGAAAATGAGATTGGGAAGGATATGGAGAAAGAAGACGGTTGTACTCGTACTCCATTAAAAGAAAAGGAGGTGATGGTTTATTCTAGAGGCACATGGAGTAAGTCCAAGAATAAAGAGCTCGCTCCTACTCTGCCACTGACATCTCCTTCAAGTGTTGAGGACCAAGGTAACTCTGATTCTGATCTTGATGTCCCTATTGTTGTACGTAAGGGTGTTAGGGCTTGTACCCAACATCCTATCTCGAATTTTGTGTCATATTCTCACTTGTCTCCCTCCTATAAAGCTTTTCTTTCGAAAATTGCTTCTGTGTTTGTCCCTAATAATGTCCAGGGTGCTCTTGCGGATCCAAAGTGGAAACATGCTATGATCGAAGAGATGAAAGCTCTTCGTAAGAATGGCACCTGGGAATTGACGAGGTTACCTGAGGGCAAAAGAACTGTGGGGTGCAAGTGGGTATACACTGTGAAGCATAGGGCTGACGGCTCTATTGAAAGGTACAAAGCTAGGCTTCTTGTTAAGGGCTTCACACAGACCTATGGAATTGATTATCAGGAGACATTTGCTCTTGTTGCAAAGATGAACTCAGTTAGGGTCCTTCTGTCACTGCTTGCTAACTTTGGATGGCCACTTCACCAATTTGATATGAAGAATGCATTTATTCATGGGGATCTAGATGAGGAGGTGTATATGGATGTTCCTCCTGGCTTCGAGGATTCTAAGACAGATGGAAAGGTGTGCAGACTCAGAAAATCACTATATGGTTTGAAACAGTCTCCTAGGACATGGTTCGAGAGGATCACACAAGCTATGCTCAGATATGGTTTTAGACAAAGTCAAGCCGATCACACTTTGTTCATCAAACATTCATCACAGGGTAAGACTACTGCGTTGATTGTGTACGTGGATGACATTATCTTGACTGAGGATGATCTGGAGGAAATGCAAAGACTGAAAGAGTACTTGTCCAAGGAGTTTGAAATAAAAGACTTGGGGACTCTTAAATGTTTTTTGGGAATTGAGGTTGCTAGATCTAAGCATGGAATCTTTATTTCCCAACGGAAATACGTACTTGACCTATTGGAAGAGACTGGAATGCTCAGAAGTCGAGCGTGTGACACCCCAATTGAGTCAAATCAGAAACTTGGCGATGATTCAGGTGGTGCAGAGGCAGATAAAGGTAGATATCAGAGGTTAGTGGGAAGACTCATTTATCTTTCTCATACCCGACCTGATATTGCCTTTGCTGTGAGCGTTGTTATTCAATTTATGCACGCTCCCCGTGAATCCCATATGGAGGCTGTCTTCAGGATTTTGAGGTACTTGAAATCAGCTCCTGGAAAGGGTTTATTTTTTGCTAGACATGACCACCTTCGAGTGGAAGCATACACAGACGCTGATTGGGCTGGATCTGTGACAGACAGAAGGTCCACTTCAGGCTATTGTACCTTCGTGGGGGGTAATCTGGTTACGTGGAGGAGTAAAAAGCAGAACGTGGTGGCTAGATCTAGTGCAGAGGCTGAGTTCAGAGCCATGGCTCAAGGTGTATGCGAGCTTCTATGGATTAAGTTGTTGTTAAAAGACTTAGGTCTGGATTCTAGAAACTCTATGAGATTGTATTGTGACAACAAGTCTGCTATCAACATTGCCCACAATCCAGTGCAACATGATCGAACTAAACACGTGGAGATTGACAGACACTTCATCAAGGAGAATATCAGTAGTGGTGTGATTTGTACTCCATTTGTGAAGACCGGGTATCAACTTGCAGATATTCTTATAAAGGGGTTGGGAGTAGACCGTTTCATTTTGCTCTAAGCAAGTTGGGAATGAGAGATATTTTTGTACCAGCTTGAGGGGGAGTGTTAGTTTACTTGTATTATTTATTTGGTCTTTTATTTTATTATCCTTACTCTTATGTATTAGTCATAGGGGTACTATTGTAATTGTTTTATTCTCATCATATAATAAACAATAGGAGACATCATTTGTCTCCTAAGCTTGCCCTAATCTAAATCTACAGATTGATGTGTACTGACGTGTGTTTTTCAGCAGTCATGATCCCTTCTGTTGCACCGACTGTCCAAGCAATTGCTTCTCGTTGGTTGATGGAAGAGATGGAAAGATTTAGATTTTATTGTAATCCAATTAACTAAGGATGATTTTATTTTTATATGATTGGCATGTAAATCCAATAATTTATGGGATGTTGTATGATTGTGATATGCTTTGATTTGATCTTACTACTACTTCCACCCTATATATATGGGTGTGAGTCTTGTAATCATGTATCAATTAAGAGAATACAATGCAGTCCTTTGGACAGCTCTCCTTCTATCCTCTCCTTCTCTTTCTTTTTTCCTTTTCCCTACAATTCTATTTTTCTACTGTTGGTTTCCGTTGATTAGGGATGGCAAAATTCCCCGCCCCGATCTGCCCCTAATGGAACGGGTTTGGAGGAGCTATAATAGGAGTAGGAGCGGGTTTGGTATGGGAGAATAAAAACCTTATAGGAGTCGGGGCGGGTTTGGTATCCTCTAAAAACAACCATTTAAACCCCACCCCACCCCCTCCCCCCTCGATTATATGTACATTTTATGTATATACCCCTTATATGCTTACCTTATTACTAATTTACCAGTACATATATAAATCAAAGTTTGGCTTCTAGGGTTTGTTACTCATCAGTTCATCTCCTTGCTCTCTCTTCTTTGTGCGACTGCGACTTCGGTGGCGACTAGGGTTCATTCCCTTTCTTCTCCGGCCATCTCTTCTCCAATCATCTCTCATCTCTTCTCCTCCCTTCTCTTTCCGTCGATGTGAGACTAAGGCACAAATTCAAATCAAGGGGTCTCCAATCAAGCTTCGAATATCCAATCAAGCTTCAAATCTCCTTAAACTCAAGGTTCTTTTCTCTAGTTCTCTTCCTCTTGTCCAGATCTCTTCTTCTCCTTAGAGAAGCTTCGAGATAATATTTGTGTTATTTTATTTGTTAACTAACTCAAATTTTTTGACATTTTTAGAAAATTATACTCTCTTCTATTATGTTATATATGTTGGTTGTGAATTGTGATTTGGTTTGGTAATATGCATTTCATTTTCATTAGTTCCACTAGAATGCATATTTTCTTTCCTTTGTTACTGGTCTTGGCTTGGCGGGGCAGGTCGGAGTACCCGATTATTAGCGGAGTAGGAGTGGAGTAGGAGTTGGTATTTTACTTAGACGGGGCGAGGCGGAGTCGGAGTAGGAGGGAAATAAACAGAGTAGGAGTTGGTATAGGGGGACTTCGTACAAACTCCGACCTATTGCTATCCCTACAGTTGATAAGCTATGCCGTTATTTTTGGCGACCTTGTTCGTTTCTGTTGCACCAAGTTGTCCAGGCAATGTTCGATTGATTTTTTCGCTCCTATTGGGATCGCCACATATCTTGATTATGGTTGTTTGATTGTTCGGTGATATCATTGATGTTCGGATTCGTTGTTCAAGTTCAAAGTTCAAATTAAAGTTGGTCACTTCATCAAGTTTCTGTGACTCAACTTGCGGGGGAGTGTTGGAGATATAATTTGATCCTTAGAAATTTAATTAGATTTAATTCGATCCGGTCAAATCCCATTATTTGGGGATCACTTGATTTTAGGGATTTGATTGTAATCAGCTTTAATTTCTTTGATTAAATTTCTTTATTTTTGGTTCCCTAGATTGTATATAAATTAAGAACTCCATAGTGGAAATACACAAGAAATTTTTTACTCCATTTTTTATTTCTTCTCAGACCAATCAAGCATCTTCTTCTGCCCCCGGTTCAAAGAACTCAAGAGACACAACAACCATAACATACTACCACAAAAGGAGCTAGATAAAAGCAAATTGTAAGAGAAACAAGCCAAATTGGAGATAATGGCATGTGAAAGTAGTAGCCTTTCAATGACCTATCATGAATTGACAATAAGCAAACTTAAACCAAGTGTTGAGAGCATAAATACTTAACTACACCCATTCTAACAGCTCAATCTTTTAGGTTGAATACAAAGTTTCTTGATGGTATTAGAGCAGGCAAAGGTCTGGAGTTCAGTCCTCGTCATCAGCTAGATTTCTAAGAATTTCCACGTGTTTGGCCTTTATCAAAGAAAGTCTGGCCACACGTGAGAGGGCTTGTTGAGAGTACAAATACTTTAGTTACACCAACTCGTGGAAAGTTAGATCCCCGAACGATTAAGTGTTTGCGGGCTACTCCCACTCAGAAAGGCTATAAGTGCTATCATCAACTGTCTCGGAAAAAGTTCGTCTCCATGGATATCGCCTTTCTTGAGTCTCAGCCCTACTTTTAGCAATCCCAGAGTTCTCAGTCACCTCATCATGGGAGCAGTGGTATGAGGAAGAGGTGCATGTGTCTCTTGTTACAGTCATGGATAACACCACTCAGCTAGAGACTAAAACTGAGACTGAAAAGGAGGAAGTTGCCAGGAGAACAAGGATATTCCCTAAAAGATAAAATATTGTCGGTCTATTCCAAGGGAACATGGAGTAGGCCCAAGACTAAAGAAACCATTCCTCCTATTCGTCACTGAAGTCTCCTTCAAATGTTGAGAATCCAGGTAATTCTGATACACCTGTACCTATCGAGTCTGATTCTGATCTTGATGTTCCTATTGATGTATGAAAAGGAGTAAGGTCATATACAGTCATATACCCAACACACAGGCTGATAGGCCTGAAGATGGTCAGCGCGATCCCAACTAGTGGTAAGAAACTAAAAGTATTTGGTGACAGCCATGTCACCTTGTTCAGAACGGTCAATGGAACGGAGCAACTCAAACTCCTGTGCATAGTTCCCTCGCTGAGAGAACGTGGAAAACGGTGTCCCAGATCGCCTTAGCAATCTTCATGCAATAAAAATTCTCACCAATTTCAGGGAACCAAAGAATTAATAAGCCATGCCATGATAACAGAATTCTCAATCTCCCACTTATCGCAGCCGAGATCCGTAGACAGGAGGGTTGTCACATGCCTATCAAGGTGTCCCATCTTCCTACGCGCCTTCTGATACAGTTCCACCGCATGTGACCACTTCAGATAATTCTAGCAATCAAATGGCGTAGGGATAATTTTAACGCTGGGTTCCAAAGGGGCAACCACTGTCTGAATTGTGGAAGAAGTTGAAGTTTTCGGTTTGCATGGGTCTGCCATTGTTCCGGAAATGAATGGAAGTGAAGGAAAACGGAGAAGATGGGAACTAAAAAAAAATTCTTAAATTCAGATCAAGGGTCAATAAAAGGACCTAACACTAAAAAAAAAAAAAAAGGGAATCAAAGCAGTAGCCAACTAATTGTTGTTGAATTAAATTAGCCCCTGTGGGCCTTGAGAAACCAATTGATGAGGTGAAGGATGGCTGGGTAATAATTCCAGGGTGTGGTTGAGGTGGCGCAGGGGTCTGGGATGCTTGGCAAGGGTTCGTCGCAGGGTGAGCCTGTGGGATTAGATGCGGCGCAGGGTTTGGACTGGCTGGAGGCTGCGGCAAAGGGTAGGGATGGTCTGGAGGCTACGGCAAGGGTGGTGGTGGTTGCTGGAGGCTGCGGCAAGTGGTCGTGGAGACTGCTGCAAGGTTGCTGGCTGTGGGGTTTGTCTGCTTCTTATCAGTCATTTATTAGTCAAGTTGATTCGGTCTCCATTCCTCGTTCTGTTCATGAGGCCCTCCAGTAATCCTAAGTGGGTGGCTGCTATAAGAGTGAAAATGGACGCTCTTCAGGGAAATCAGACGTGGGAGCTTGTTGCTCTTCCAGCAAGTGAGCGCACGGTTGGTTGCAAATGGGTTCTTACCCTGAAATATTTGGCGGATGGTTCTATTGATCGATATAAAGCCCGACTTGTTGCTAAGGGTTTTACTCAGGTTCCTGGAAAAGATTTTGGAGCTACTTTTACCCCTGTGGCTAAGTTAACCACTGTCCGCCTTCTGATTTCGCTTACTACATCATACTCTTGGCCTCTTCATCAGCTTGATGTCAAGAATGCATTTCTTAATGGCGATCTGTCTGAGGCCATTTATATGGATCCACCGCCAGGTTTTCGACTTAGGGTTTCAGGGATGTGGTACTCATCTAATTGACGAATACAAGACCGGACCTTACTTTTGTTGTGAGTGTGGTAAGCCGGTTTATGCACTCACCTTGTTCTTCTCACTTGGATGTTGTGTATCATATTCTCCGCTATCCTAAGACATGTCCTATGCTTGGTCTTTTCTTTCAAATAGGAGCAAAGTCGGGTCTTTCCTGTTTTACAGATGCTGATTATGCGAGCTCGAAAAGTGATAGACGTTCTAATTCTGGGTTGTGTACTTTTCATGATAATCATCTCATATCATGGAAAAGCAAGAAATAGGCTGTTGTCACACATTCTTCCGCTGAAGCCGAGTACCGTGCCATAGCTCAGGGCACGTGTGAGATCCTTTGGCTTCGTTCTCTCCTTCAGGAATTGGGATTACCTATAAAGGACTCATCGACCCTATTCTGTGATAATAAGTCTGTTGTTATGTTATCGTCTGACACTATCCTTCATGAGACAACAAAGCACATAGAAGTTGATATTCACTTTATTCGTGAAAAAGTTCAATTGGGGATTATTACCCCGAGTTTTATTTCCTCATATGAACAAACTGTTGATATGTTCACCAAGTCTGTTGGACAAAGACTTCTTCAGTCCACTCTTCGCAAGCTAGGGCTCGTCGATATCTTTGCCCCAGCTTGAGGGGGAGTGTTGGAATTAGGATATTTTTAGGATATTCTATAAATAATATATTTGCATTTATAGGTCATGTTGACCACTTTTATTTCTCTTTAATGTCTTTTATTTTCTTCCTTTTTTGAAACTCTCTTGTAACAACATACTCCCTCTGTCCCATTTTATGTGTCCATCTTTCCTTTTTGGGATGTCCCAAAATTGTTGTCCACTTTCCTAAATGAGTATGCAAATTTTACTTAGTTTACCAAACTACCCTTCCTTGCAATCAACACCAAAACAAAACAAAAAAAGAAAGTACAATGATTATGGGCAATTGTGGAAAGTAGGTGTAGATTCTTTTTGTCCCCATAAATAGTTGGATTCCCCCAAGATGGACACATAAAATGGGACGGAAGGAGTATATAGGTTGGGATACTGTGAATAAAATTATCCCTTTTCCACAATTCTTTTGAGTTTGCTAGATCTATGTTGTTCTCTATGGACAGCACAAAGTCTTATGGGGGGAAGCAGTCTTAACTGTTGCCTACCTCATCAATCGCCGTCCTACTCGTGTCCTTGGTAAGAAAGCTCCTATAGAACTTCTTACCAATCCTTCTTCAATCTTTCTTACTTCTCCTAAAGTGTTTGGTTGTGTCAGCTTCGTTCACAATCATTCTCCTTCTCGATGGAGGTTGGATCTTCGTGCTCTTAAATGTGTCTTTGTCGGGTATTCTCCTACACAAAAAGGCACAAGTGTTATCATCCCCTCTTTCGTAAGTGGTTCGTGTCTATGGATGTTACTTTTGATGAAAAATTGTCCTACTTCCAGTTTTCCCAGCCATCTTTTCGGAGGGGGGGAACCAGCCAAGTGAAGAGAAGTTTGTAGAAACGGTGCCACAGTGCCACTTATTGTAGGAGGAGAGGAGGAAGTAAATAAAAGGAGAGGAAAGTAGTAGTGAGGAAAAGGAAAAAAAAAAAAAAAGGAGAGGTGAGGGTGAAAAAATGAGGAGAGGAAAGTGCAGAAGATAAAAGAAGGGAGCTGTTGACCTATTCCAAAAATAAAAATAGAAGAATCTTTGGGGCAACAGATGAAAGGATCATTTCTCCAATCCCACTACAATTATCTTCTTCAAGTGATGAAGGTCCACATATTTCTATCTATGTAGCACGGGTACTGACACGCGACATGGGTACGATACGATACGATACGAGTACGGTAGTACAGCAATTTCAAAAAATGTAGGGTACGGGTACGGCTAGGGTACGTTGAGGAAAAAATATATTTTTTAATATTTATATACAAATACAAAGACTACAAATGTTAAATGAATAAAAAATTATTAAATTTATGATTTCTTTGTGGATTTTTTAGAAATAATCATAAATTTGGGGTTTATCAGTTATGAGATGTTATTTGCAAATACGTAAAGATTGTAATAAGATTTTAATATTTGTTACAATACAAGGGGGTCTATTCATAATAAACTTCAATATTAATTATATAGATACACATTAGGTTACTCTTTAGTTGCTTGACTTGCTTCAAATCAGACCCAAAAGAGGGGTCTCCTCCAGCCGCAGCCACCAAGACGAGAGAGAGAGAGAGAGAGAGAGAGAGAAGAGAAGAAGAAGAAGAAGAAGAAGAAGAAGGAGAAGAATGAGAAACCGAAGCCCAGAAAGAAGAAGGAGAAGAAGAAGTCGAAGCCCAAAAGAAGGGTCTCCTTCAGATCAGTGGCCTCTTTCTCTGTGAGTCATTGTCACCCCTCTCTCTCTAGTCTCACGATCCCCTTTCTCTCTCTCGTCTACGTTTTTTTTTTTTTTTTCGGAGGAGTCAGCCGTACCCATATGGTACCCACTTACAGAATTTTAATTTAAAATAACAGGACACTGCTAGAGAGGTACCCTACACGTACCCAAGCATATGGTACGCGTGTCGGTATCGCCAAGGTACCTGGTACGGGTACTTCACTCAAAATGAAGTACCCATGCTCCCTAGATCTCTACTCCTGTTCTAGTTTCTTCTTCTGAAAATGAGTTGGACATTAATATTGCTCTTCGCAAGGGCACTAGAGAATGCACCAAACACCCCCTTTCTAATTTGTTTCGTACACTCGATTGTCTCCATCTTATTAGACTTTTGTGTCCAAACCCGACTCTGTTTCTGTCCCAAACCATGTACAGGAAGCTCTCTCCGATCCTAAGTGGAAATTTGCCATGGTTGAGGAGATGAAAGCAGTTCGGAAAAATGGCACTTGGAAAGCAACAAAGTTACCCCGTGGGAAAAAGACAGTAGGGTACAAGTGGGTATTCACTATTAAACATAAAGCAAATGGGACAATAGAGAGATAAAAGCCAGGTTGGTGGCCAAAGGCTTTACTCAGACCTATGGAGTAGACTACCAAGAGATGTTTGCTCCAGTTGCAAAGATGGAACTCCATCAGAATCTTGTTGTCTCTAGCAGCAAATTTGGAATGGCCCTTACAACAGTTTGATGTGAAGAATGCAATCCTGCATGGAGATTTAGAGGAAAAAGGTTATATGGACATACCTCCTAGGGTTCGAGGATGATAAGACTGGAGGAAGAGTGTGTCGCCTCATGAAGTCTTTATATAGCCTCAAACAATCGTGAGGTATTTGAAATCAGCACCAAGGAAAGGTTTATGCCTTGCTAAACATGGTCATATGTTAGTTGAAGCATGTACCGATGCAGATTGGACCAGGTGATTACTGACAGGAGGTCAACCACAGGTTATTGCTCGTTTGTTGGCGGCAAGGCAGAGATTAGGGCCATAGCACAAGGGATATGTGAGTTGTTGTGGGTTCAAATTGTGTTAACAGACCTTGGGATTGGACCAAAAGACTCGATGAAGCTTTACTGCAATAACAAGTCTGCTATTAGTATTGCCCACAATCCAGTTCAGCATGACAAGAAGAAGCATGTGGAGATTTATGGGCATTTCATCAAGGAAAAGCCAACTGATGGAAGCATATGTACACAACCTTTTGTCAAATCGGGGGAGTAGCTAGTTGATATTCTTACAAAAGGCCTTGCTAGTCGGTCATTGCATTTCATTTCATTCTTAGCAAGCTGGGCATGAGAGACATCTTCGCACCAGCTTGACGGGAAGTGTTGAGTGTCGACATTTTTATTTTATTTTATTTCTTATTTCTAATTTATCTTATGTCAGGGGACTTCTATGTAATTTTATTCTTTTATCACTCTCTTCTTTAGGAATAAAAGAAAGGGTCTCACTATTGAGAACTCTAAGCCTTCTATAAATTCAACACCCTTGTCAATGTCTATAACCTGAACTAGAAAAGAGAACAAGATTATGTTTTAGAAAATAAGGGGCTTTTGCAATAAAGAAAAAGAGAATACAGGCACATGTAGGAGTAGTTCCATCAAAGTGATCACAGACGAATAGTCTATCATAAGGTCATATAGAAACCTTCAGCTAATGAATCATGTGGTGCGAAATATACCAGATAAGCATGTTCATACCATCAACAAATGAATCATGTGGTGCCTAAACAAAAAATACCAGATAAGCAATATACAAAGTACATGAAAAAAAATCTTACTCTTCCTCTCCAGAAGAATCGATTGATTCCATTGAGAGTGTTTTTCTGGCCTGGAAAAAATAAAAATAAAAAGACTAGATTCAGATCCAATTAGATAATACTTTCTTGCCACTAATCAGACAGGCAATTAAACACTTTTGCTGGCCAAGATAGGACATCATCCCAGGACAAGGTAGAAACTCTAGCGGGAAAGAAAAATGTAAGAGTTAGGCATGGAATACAATTAACATAAGATGTGAGACACATGAAAAAAAAAAAGATAACTCACAGCGCCTCTTCCCCAAATAGTCGTTTTCTTTGCATTGAGATTGGAGGTTGGAAGTTTGCTCGTTGACTTCTCAACAGATGATTCGGGACCAGGGATTGGCTGAGGTAAGCCTGGATCCATAGATGACAATATCTCCCCCACAGACAGACGAGACTCGTTGCCATGTAAAATGTCAGGAGTACCCATCTCACTGTCACTTGCCTTCTTTGATCTCCCTTGTTGCTCGTTAACTTGATTAGAATCTTTTGGCAGTTGAGAATCAACATAATCGTTCGATTTAGTTGCTGAAGTGAGATTACCGGTAGGTGATCCGACATCATCATCACCTCCAAATGCCTAAATTTACGAAATCAGTCCATACATCAATGACATTGTCAATACGGGTGAGACCGAGTAACTATATACATCAGGAATTTGAATTATAAGTTTTACAAGCAGGAAAATAAAAGCAATATTATTCTGATATTATAATGGCAGATCATCCAATCATATTGTAAATGAAGATGTAGAAAAAGAACCAACAGTTTTTGGGGATAAAGAAGATATACAAAAATATGAGATCTTAACATCAGTCACTAGGCGAATTCGAGCAACAAAATCATCTTCATTTACTTAACACAAAAATCAACCAACTAGGAAGCAAGGACACTTCTAGGAAGGCAACATGCTGCATGTCGTGTGCGGCACACGGGCCCGACACTCCGCAGACACTTTGCCTACCGTGTACACATGCAATTGTTTTAGGATTTTCTGGGTCTTGATGTGTTCGTTTTCATCCAGAAAGTAACTGGCGTGTTTACTTAATGATGCTGAAATAGGAGCAAGAAATTTTTCCGAACACCTATAGCTTTAATTAGAAAAATTCAAATTTGTCAAGCACTGCATATTTCATTTGTGGATTGCTTTAGTAGTCCTTCCTTCCATCTTCTTGCTCTCCTTCCAGTCTCACCCCAAGATCCAATGATAGATTCTGTGACTTTGATGCCCGTGTCTTTTGCCTTTTCTTCCTCTTTTTCACTAAGGTAGACCCTTCATTTCCCCATTTACTCTTTGAGATTCAGAGTGATACATCTATTTCCTTTAACGAAACAACGATTACTTGGAAATATTACAAGTAACATTGCGGCCAATGATTCTCCATGATGAAATGCCATGATCTAATCTACCTAATTAAAATTCCATGGAATTGATCTTTTTTCTTTCCTGTTCCAAACACACCTCTTCTCATGCAGGATATGATTCACCGTGTATTTGGTCGCACTTATCAGAATACATTTGTTTTCTAGTATATGTACACACACACACGGAGGGAGAGAGAGAGATATAGATAGATAGATAGATAGATAGATAGATAGATAGATATATATATATATAGAGAGAGAGAGAGAGGACCTTGTAGTCGTAAAGATCACTGCCAGCATAACCACTGCTTTCACTCAATTTTCCACTGAGTACACGATCAGGATCGATATCTTCATCAGTATCAGGATCAACCTCATTCTGTGCATCATGGTAACCATTATCTTTTGTATCCAGATTTTCATCATCTGTTGAATCTTCACTCCCACTGTTTTCAATCCGAGAATCAGCTGAAATAGAGCATCTATGTAGATTATCCTCCTGAAAGATGAAGACGTGACCAGTAGCTAAGACCAACAGTTGACATGAAACGAAATTCAATAAATGAACATTGTCACTCACATAGCTCTAATTGGCCAATGATCCATTGGTGGGATCCACGTAAACGTTTATCTTTTTTTTTCCCCTCTATCCAATCATCTACTATGAGTAATGGATCCCCACAATATCCAAAAGACTTGGTTAATAAAAGGAAGCATGTCCTCTAGAATCCTGATGACCGGTAATGTATCAAGACAACCTACCATTAAGATGTCTGACATACATCTATATTTGAGATCCAACGTTTTAGAGAAAAGTCCTAATCCATTAAACAATGATGGAAATAACCAAAAATATGAAGCCACTATTCCTTGATTTATCAAATTAACAAACCAACAGATCATTAGCATCATACATCGAAGATATTGTCAAAATCCTCCAAGAGTGTTGTAATGATTGCTTGAGCATTGTTTGCCGCATTTGCAGCAGCAAGAAGCTGAGCAGAGTTGTCACCATTCATATCAAAATCATCCTCCAATTCACATTCACCAGCTAGTAGAGGCCGTAAGAGCAATGGTGCCATACAAGCGGCAACAGCAGATGGGGTCATCCGATTCTCAGAAGCATGTAAAGTAATTGTGTGCATCATCTTTAGGATTCTGCAAAAGATGGGGTAAATCAAAAGAGAGAGAGAGAGAGAGAGAGAGAGAGAGAGAGAGAGGTTAGAATTAAACTGACAGATTATGAAGGAATTCTTTCACCTACAAACGATTCAAAATGGAAACTAAAGCAAAAATACTCCCATGAGCCAGTACTCAAGTAAATAAATATTCCAGTAAAATGATGTGGCCACTACTAAATCTTGAAATACTTTATTGGCCCATTCTCTACCAGCTTAAGCTTTTGGAGCAACTGATGACTTGACGTGGTATTATAGACTTGTTTGTGGGAGGTCGTAGTAAAAATCTCCATCCCTGATTTGGTTTCAATACAGCACTTGTTTTTTTGCCTCCACTATGATGAAGTTCTGATTGTAGTCTTTCCACGTGCGAGATGCGGTCACAAGTGGGGGAGGGTGTTAAAGCTTCATATACATCATGCCAAATGATTCTAATTCAATATGGAATCCAAATACAATAAAATAACCAACTGTAAAATGGTTTGTATATTGTATGAATTGAAAAGATATTACAAGGACCTAACATTTAGGCTTAGCCAACCTAAATTATTTTCCAGTAAAGAGATGTGGGACAACATATACATATTAACAGCTACTTACAAAACTACCCTTCAACACTCCCCCTCAAAAGGAGCATACTTGTCACATGCACCCAGCATACATATCAAATGCTTTTGTGATCGAATCAGACTTCACGTGCTTTCTCCAGAAGTTTTTCTCGAACAAAGTGACTGTCAACCTCAATGTGTTTTGTCCTCTCGTGAAACATAGGATTAGAATCAATATGAAAGGGCCGCGTGGTTGTCACAAAGTAAATTCATAGGACTAGCTTGAGTGAACCCAAGCTCTTCTAGCAAGTGGTTCATCCACACTAACGCACACTTAATGTGGGCAATAACCCTGTATTCTGACTCGGCACTCGATCTATCAACAACTTGTTAAGTTACCAATTACTTCAAAAGCTTAAGCTGTTAGAGAATGGGCCCAACAATGTATATCAAGTTTCAACACCCTCCCTCACGTGCAACCCCTACTTACACGTGGAGAGCAAACAAACCAAACTCCATCATAGTGGAGACAAATAACAAAGTGCAAATATGCACAACAAAGCGGGGATGGAGAGTCGAACCCAAGACCTCTCACAAACAAGGCTCTGATACCATGTTAATTTACCAACTACTCCAAAAGCTTAAGCTATTAGAGAATGGGCCAAACAATGTATATCAAGTTTCAACACAACTGTCTGCTTCTTGCTTTTCCATGACACAAGATTACCGCCAACTAAAATACAATACCTTGTAGTGGATCTCCTATCACCAGGGGATCCAGCCTAATCAACATCACTATAACCCTCAACTCGTACATGACCACGATCCTTGTACAATAAACCACGACCAAAAGCTCCTTTGAGATACCTCAGAATTCAACCACTGCATCCCAATGTGTTGTCCGAGGATAACTCATAAACTTGCTAATTACACTCGATGCAAAAGCATTGTCGGGTCCGATAACAGTGAAGTGATTAAGTTTACCAACCAGAAGCTTGTACTATTCAGGATCATCCAATAACCCTCCTTGATCTGGTAGTAGCTTGGTGTTGGGGTCCATGGGCGAATCTGTTGGAATTAGGGGCTATTCCAGCCTTTTATTATTAGTATCATTATTTGGCCATGTGGACCTATGTTTTAGTCTTATATTAGTTCTCCTATTATTAGGAGTTATTAGATATTACTACATCACCTTATTTTGCTCTAATCCTAGATTATATATGTAGATTATTGAGAATCAATAGAATATACAATTTTTTTTCCCGATCAATTTGGTATCAGAGCCACATACGACACCACCATTGCAGCCCACCATCTCCGATCACCCTCCGACCACCACCCTCCCTACACACCTCTCGAGGACACCCAACCAACCCACCAGACACCTCGCCGATCCCTCTTCTCAGTCGGTCAGTCAGCGATCTCCCACAGAGCCTCTGCTCTGTTCTGCCGTCTTACGGTCACCTATAATGCCCTCTTGGACCTGTTTATGATGACATAGAGCCCTTTGTGCTCTTCTGTCACGCCCCAGAATAGCAAAAATAGGAAAATTTTAAAATTTCCTTTCTTGGAGACGTAGGGAATGGCTTGATTGAAAGCCGTCTTGTCCTCTAACACTATAACAACATGGCAAAAAAGGGGAGAAAGCTAACCGTAACTTAAAACTTCAATCTGAACAATTTAAACGATTACAAATCATTGGTCCCAATACTAATACAATAGACTATTATAAATACACGATGATGGCGGCTATCCTTGATCTTCAGTCTAGCTCTGCACTTCCAGTGTTCCGTAGCATCTTATTCTCAAGTCAGACCAGTCGTCTAACCAACCTACAAAGAAATCTAGACATTGAATGTCCAAGTGTAACATGTCGTCAGCTTTGCAACAAAGCTGAGTGAGCGTTCACAACCATATTCATTACCAATATACATACACCAACTACTCATCTCACGTCATTACTTTGCATCCTAGAATGCAGTTAGTCTCTTATCGATTAACGTCGCTTACACGAACATAACAAAGGTATCAACCAACATATAATGCAATTACCAAACATCCACCATTAACCAATTAACAGGATTAATATGATTCCTAACATGCTTATCTGGTTCTTGTGATCATAACAATTTATCTCATACCATTTCATTTCTCATCTCCATTATGTTCGTGCATGTAAATGCGTACTCAATGAATCCAAAAACCATGGATTATAAAATCCCACGAGCAATGCAACTCAATAACGTCGGGTTATAAAACCTATAATGACAACTTACTCTGAACTTGCTTTCACAATAAAAACCATGCTTCCACTGCGAACTCTGACACTCATTTCATACTTCGTTTTGTCACGACCCACGGGCAATGGCACTGGGGTGTGTATCTCCACTTAATCCAAAATAGCACGATAGCGGAATTGGCTCGATCGTCTATACCCTCGCTGGTGAATCACCACCAGACGAGTTGCACGTCAGAATACTAACTGTGAATAGGCAAGCATGGCGGCAAGGGCACGCATCATGTGTACCATCCCGGTAAGCTCATCAAGGCGGACGGCACATTAGTAACCAACTAGCGCATGATATACAGCACAATGGCAAACTCACACAACGTGTGTACTATCTCCAGAAACTCCCTCGAACGACTTGTACATTAGAACGCCAACTGCTAAGCAGCACGATGGCAAGCTCACTCAGGCGTATATACCATCCCCGGCATTTTACACGGATGACTAGCACAACAGCAGCTCTATCTGTTCTCTTACTATTACAATCACAATATTCTGTATCTCAATCATATTGTTCCATTATCACATATCTTTATCATCTCGAAAGGTTCCAAAAACTCATGATACAAGGATCTCAATTGTATCTACTCACAATTCCCATGGTTCCCAAATACTTCAACTCACGACCTCAAATGGCCGGAGCCACTGACATTGACTATGTGTACTGAAACCGTGATGTGACATTCAGTTACATGAATCTTGATAACATATCTACCTTAGGCAAGACATATAGATAAAACCCTTTACATGCTCTTTATTCTCAATAGCACATTTAGACATGGTTATCAAAGCAATAATGACGACGTGTTCATATAACCAACATTGATATATAAAACTTGCATTCTAACGTCCACAATCAATTATCCATCACAACATACACATGGCTCTACAGTCTTTCACATATGGTTCTTCTCTTTTACTTCTTATAAATATAACATAGTAAAGTCTAACATGCTTGTCTCATAGCAATCGATTTCATAACGTACTCCACGTGTACATTAAAGTACATCATTGTACAGTCATAACATAACAATCATAAAGACAACTTATATATATAAATCACATACAATTATACAAATGCTCTAGTAAGTTTTAGACATTATTCAAAGACTCTGGAACTGACCGCATAATTTTATGAGCTACGGTTTATTTAATACGAATTATTGAAGTCCTATTTATATCATTATAGACATAGAAGTCCTTATAATTATAAAATATAATTTAGAAAGAAAAACGGTCCTTAGAAACATTTTTATTAAATATTAGACCTTAAAATAGGCTAGTGGTATTTTTCTCATAATTTTCGGAACTCGTTTGGTATTCAAAATAATTAAAGGATTAACAATCGGATCCTTATTAATTAAATAAAAATATTAAAGTTTGCATTTTATAAATAATAAATTTATAAAACAAAGGCATTAGGCCTTGGGGTAATAATACAATTTTCTACATTTTTAAAATGGCCATTAGGTATTTGTTACCTAATTATTATGATTTAAAACTAACTCTTATTATTTATTTAAGTACAATAGATAATTAATAAATATAAATTTCAGAATATAATACATATTAAAGCATAATATTCCATGATATTAAAAACGAATTTAAAATACTTGAAAACTATTTTTACAACATTTAACAATTACTAGTATCGATTTTATTGTAAATTAGCTAACATTCATTATTTATTCATAACCAGATAAATAATAAATATAATTTTAGAATATAGGAAATATTAAATCATAATATTCCAGAAATTAAAATAGCTCAAAAACTATTCTTTCGCATAATTTAAAACAATCATAAACATATATAACAACATATTAATAAAAACAGATTAATAAATAAATAAACTAAAATCTACTTAAACCCAAAACGGCGCCGTTTCATTAAAGGGGATCCGACCAGGCCCGACCACTAACGGGGTACCCATTTACACTCTCGTTTAAACCCGACTCACATACCCACGGCCCGACCCAACTTAATTAAAATAGGTAAACAATATAACCCTTTTTCCTAAATGGGTATGTACATCAAATCAAGCCTGCGGTATAACATTTCTCTGCACAATCCTCCTCTGGTCATCATCCCCGGTGACTGGTTCGCCGCCGGCAACTCGTGGACGCCGGAAATTCTCTCTCTTCATTTCTTTGTCATCTCCCCATAGAAATACACCAAACCGATGCCAAAATGACCGGTTTGGCCTCCTCTACACATCCATGGGTACGAGGCAGCCTGGTTATCTCGTTTAGGCGTTCAACCGTAGCATTATTCTTTTAGGTTTAGAAAACAATAATGAACTGCATTTCAGGCTTGGTTCAGCCAAATTGAAAGCTGCTTCAATGGGGATCTATGGGGATTGGGGATCCTTAGGGCCTGCTTAATCTAGCTTTTAGGGAGTTTGGTGATGGTTTGAAAATCAAAGCTCAATGGAGCTTTAATGGCAGCTCAGTCATCTTCACAGCTTAAGGCTCTGTTTGGCTGCGTGATCTGAGTGTGTGGGTGATTCTTGTGTATACAAAAATACAAAGGGGATGTGGGTGTTACAGAAACGTAGAGGGGGTTTGGAAATCTTACCTCTTCTTCTTTCTCTCTGTCTCAGCTTTCTCTCTCTCCTTCCTTCGTCTTCTTCTCCTTCTTTCTTCTGTGTTTGGGTGTGGTCTGTGCTTGAGGGGGAGAGGGGGTGGTGAGGCAAGGGGTGTTATGTTGTTTTTCTTTTCTTTTCTTTCTTCTCTCGGCAACCTCCCTCTCTATCTCTATCTCTATCTATACATATATATAGAAATACATGCACACATATAAAAACATATATATACACACACAATCTCAGTTGAGGAGGGATTTGGAGGTGGGAAATCCGACAGGGTGGTGAGATTTAGGAGGGATTTGGGGGGTTTGTACAAGTAGGTGTAGGTCTAGGTGTACTTATGCTAGATGTAGGTAGTACTTTGCATCCTCAAAACGTGGGGATGTTGTCCATGCCTCGAACTACGTGCCATCCAGTCCGGGTAACTACTACGAATCCGCGTGAAATCATCATACCGGGTCTAAGAATTACAGGTTGGGCCTATAATCTTACTTCAAGTCTGACACGACTGTCCGGGTTTAAAATAAAATGTCGATATAATAATATAATCACGATTATAGTCACGGAACTATCGGGTCCGAATAATATAATAACCTATGGTTATAATTTCTAGTGACCACGAAATATATAATAGAATCGATAGTTTATAAATTCTAAATGATATCTAATATTAAAACACGTAATACTAATATACGATGTCGGGTTTGTATAATCCAAATTTAGGCGACAACGAAAATATATTTTATAACCTATAGTTTATAATACTAATGCGACAACCAAATATAAGTTGATACGCCCGAAATTGGCTCTACTATATAACCAGACGGTTCAACTTTGTAACCGACACCATCCCGAGCAGTCCGGACTACCTGAGGCTTCCCGAGCGGTATATGCACGAGGCCCGACCAACTGGTCGGGAAGACCGCGCAAGCATGGCTCGTCATAGGGACAGCTCACCCATGCCCCAAGGCATGATCCAGAATGTTCCAGTCAGATTCCTACTCAAGCTAGAAGACTAATGGAATGTGTAAAACGTTTCCTAATACAATTAAGAACTCACTTGATAGTTTCCTAATACAATTGGGAAACTCACTTGATTAGTTTCCTTGTACGAGTAGGTCTCTTGAATCTATAAAAGAGACCACTCACCCCCTTAAGGGGGATCGACTTTTCAGTCTGTATAGCACCCCTATAGCAATCATAATCGTGCCCGGCCGACCTCTGGTAGCTCCAAACTATTGTTGGTTCATCAAAGCTCCCCGGCTCTTTTTTACAGTATAGTGCACGTGCTCAGACACACCCGTGGACGTAAGTTCCTTCATTAATAGGGCCGAACCACATACAACTCTCTTGTCTATTTCTTTTTACTCTCTGACCCAAATTTTGGCATCATCAGTTTGGCGCCGTCTGTGGGAACAACAAATTTCTCAAAAAACAAATCTCTTAATTGACAGTCATGCCTCCCAAGAAGGGTAAAAAGGCTGCGCAGCAGAATAACTGGGGCGTTCCGCTAACCCCAACGCCGGCTGCGACAGTCCTAACACCGAAGCAAATCACCGCGACCCTCACACAACTCTTGGAGGGCCAACATCAAACTCAACGGCAAATTGAAGCCCTACTAGCCCAACAAAGCAATTCTCCAGTGCCCGGGGAACAGTCCGAGAACTTTGTGCGTGGTCGGGAACCGATCCTGACCAAACAACGTGCCCGAACCGATCTCCCCCGT
This sequence comes from Hydrangea macrophylla, assembly GCA_033977485.1. Taxonomy (NCBI): domain Eukaryota; kingdom Viridiplantae; phylum Streptophyta; class Magnoliopsida; order Cornales; family Hydrangeaceae; genus Hydrangea; species Hydrangea macrophylla. Next base: position 47,071,357 of record CM066986.1, read on the forward strand.
GTCAAGGATGCCAGAAATATTATCAACATGCGTGCTGCAAGAGGAGAGGGTCAAGAACGCATGGCCCGGGATCCGGTCCACGATCACTCGGCCAGGAGCCGAGATGATCTTAGGCACACGATCAACCGGAGTTATAGCCGAGCCTCGTCCCAGAGTACAGCACGCCACGAGGAGGAAGCCTTTTCCACCAACCAGACCAACACCCCGGATATCGGTCGGGAAGGTGCAATGGCCCGTATCAAAAATTTGAAGAAACAGATCGACGGAATGGCCAAAGAGCTATGCCAAAATGCTACTCAGGACCATGTCAAAACCGAGACAGAGTCACCATTCTCTAGTTGAATCACGAGGTTTGCCATCCCACGAAAATTCAAGCAGCCTCACCTGGATTCATACAACGGCTCGGGTAGCCCGGTAGACCACGTCCGGACCTACAAGGCCCAGATGGCTGTCGCCACCAATGCTGACGAACTGTACTGCCTGGCCTTTCCCGGCACTTTGAAAGGCCCAACCGCTCAATGGTTCCACTCCTTGAAACCTCGATCGATCAAAGATTTCAAGGAGCTCAGCACACTTCATCAGTCAGTTCATAGGCATGCTTAACCGGCAGCAACCTGACACCCAGCTACTCACTGTTACACAGCGTAGGGGAGAGTCATTGAAAGATTACACCGATCGGTTCAACCAACAAAACTTCAAGTCCACAACCTGACGAGACCGTCGCCATTACAGCCTTCTGCTCGGGAGTTCAACACACCAAGTGCACCACGTCGTTTCACCTAAACCGACCCACAACGCTGGTTGAACTCGCAGAGAGGGTTGGAAAATACATTGACACTGAAGAATTTCTGAAGACCAAAGACCCCGGGCAAGAAAGCAACGAGCCTACAAGAAGTAAGCGGAAGCTGGATCATCCCGAGAAGAATAACGTAAAGAAGCCCGTGGTTCTAGCACTTCCTTCACTATCCAACAGCGGTCTGAGTCCGACAGCCCCGACTTGACCTCCAGTTTACAGCGATCTTAGTCCGGCAGCCCCGACCTGACCTCCAGCTCACAGCGGTCTGAGTCCGGCCGCCCCAACCCGACCTCCAATTTGCAGCAGTCAGGATCCAGTGATCCCGACCTTGCCTTCAGCTCAGAGTAACCAGGATCCCAGTGATCCCGACCCGACCTCCTACCTCTAACAGTCCGGGCAAGCCCAACTACAGTGTTGCTTTTGCCTGATCGTAGCATGAGGCTCCAAAGACTATCAAAGAGCCCTTACAGAAGACCTCCGGATGACACCCGAGGAACCCAAAAGGCCTCGAGATCACACCCGAGGCATCCAAAAGACCCTGGAACTACCAACGTTCTAGACCGGCTGCCTACAGTAATTGTTCCTACAAAGCCCACCTCAACAAAAGCTTGGGGGGCAAGAGGGAACAAAAACTACAGGAGGTCACACCGAGTATTTAAAGGCCTTGGGGTTAACTAAGTGAAACCCTTAGACAACCCGAGTGCCTACAATACTCAGAGGCACTGACTCTGCTTAGGTCCAAACCAACGATCGAGGTTATCCTTTTAGGTTGGCCCACAATACAGGAGTAAAATAAATCCCGAAACGTTCACACATTTTTGGGTCTCCGCTTAGGTCCAAACTGACGATAGAGGTAACCGAAACCTCTTAGGTTGGCCCACGATAGAGGAGCAAAAGTACCCTAAAGCAATACGCTTTAGGTCAGCTTTTCCAACATGGTCAAGCTCTTCTCCCAACAGTCTTGACGAAGGCTGGCTGGGCGGAAGATAACCATCCTGGAGGATTAACATAAAAGGACCCTAAAGCAATACGCTTTAGGTCGGCTTTACCAACATGGTGAAGTTCTTCTACCCAACAGTCTTGACGAAGGCTAACTGGGCAGAAGACAACCATCCTGGGAGCTAACTTAAACAAAAGACTCCGCATTAGGCCAAGTCCTAACACTTAACCAATTCCCGAGCACTCAGATAATGACAAGCGGCATCAAACAGATTTCCAAACTTGCCCCGATATAGCATCCAGCCAACCTTGGAAATGGGGGGCAACTGATACGACCGAAATTGGCTCTATTATATAACCAAACGGTTCTACTTTGTAACCGGCACCATCCCGAGCGGTCCGGACTACCTGAGGCTTCCCGAGCGGTATATGCACGAGCCCGGACCAACAAGTCGAGAAGACGGCGTAAGCACGGCTAGTCATAGGGATAGCTCACCCCGGCCCCAAGGCATGATCCAGAATGTTCCAGTCAGATTCCTACTCAAGCTAGAAGACTAATGGAATGTGTAAAATACAATTAGGAAACTCACTTGATACGTTTCCTAATACAATTAGGAAACTTACTTGATTTGTGTCAATCACATCCTAATTGGATTGTCTAACCTAATCTGATTAGTTTCCTTGTACGAGTAGGCCTCTTGAATCTATAAAAGAGACCACTCACCTCCTTGAGGGGGATCGACTTTTCAGTCTGCATAGCACTCCTATACATGGTTGTCAAATCGTGAATCGGTTGGCCAAAATTATGAATCGTGAATCGAATCAAATCGTGAATCGTAAGATTCACACTTTTTTCAAAAATCGAAGTTTATATATATGTATACACACATTAAAATACATATACATTGCTTAAAATGGACAAAATAGTGTTGAAACATTAGATTCCATGCAAATAGTGTAATTCTCTAAAGATAGTATACTGGTTAACATATTAAATGGTTAAAGCAACGGTCTAATGTTATACCTACAATCTATATATATATATTTATATTATATACAAACACAGACTTCAAGGTTGAATATTACAAAAGAATATCAGAAAGTGGGTTAGATTATTATATTATATATACACACAAGACTCCAAAGTTTTCTAATATATTTACTTAAATAATGGGAAAGTGGGTTTTACTATTTACAGCTTCACATAGCAACCCAGCAGTGAAGAGAGAGAAGGGAAAGTGGGTTTTACTGTTTACAATTTTACATAGCAACACAGCGGGGAGAGAGCGAGAGAGAGAGAGAGAGAGAGAGAGAGAGTCATACCTTCGCAACAAGAGGATGATGACGACAGCAAGGATGGCGACACCAATCGATGACGGTGACGACAACGGCGACAATCAGTCGGCGACCAAAAATTGGCAACAAGGTTAGGCGACGAAGTTAGGACTTTCACAAAGGGGTTTTTTGCGATTTTTATTTGTGATTTTGCGAATTGGTTGAATCGTTTGAATCGATCCATTTGTATGATTCACTACAATTCTGAATCGATTTATGTCGATTCAGTTCAATTTGCGAAGAAGCGAAGCTTGCTCCTATAGCAACCATGCTCCTATAGCAATCATAATCGTGCACGGCCGACCTCTAGTAGCTCCAAACTGCTGTTGGTTCATCAAAGGTCCCCGGTTTTTTACAGCATAGTGCACGTGCTCAGACACACCCGTGAACGTAGGTTCCTTCATTAACAGGGCCGAACCACATACAATTCTCTCGTCTATTTCTTCTTACTCTCTTACCCAAATTTTAGCATCATCATAAGATATGTCCTATAGTTATAAAATTAATGCGACAGTGAACTGTAGAATATAACATGTAGTTATAATATTACGCGACAACCAAATATATTAAAAATATAATATTAACATACAAGGTCAAGTTCAGAAATTAGGAAATTTCATTACTAAAGGGATACGGATTTTACAGGTACATCTTCGTTTATTGTATGGGTGACGGAGTGTCCGGTTACCCTTCTTTCTTCAGCCAAGTTTGTCCGGTTGTGTGTGGATGTCTTGCCGTATTAATCCGGCTTTGTTTTCGTCTCTGTGCGCCGCGTTTCCAGGCTGTTTTTTCATTCATCCTTCACCTCTAGGTGCTTGAGTTCATGGCTAATTCAGGCAAAGAAGTTGTTCCCACTGCTCCAGTCTGGATGTCTCCGGAACCGTATGGCTCGCCGTACTTCCTCTGCCACTGCATCTACATCTACAGGTGTCTCTACTTCTTTTGCCCAATCAGGTACATTCATCACCTCAGCAAGAGCACACTTGTCTCACTACTCTTCTCCCTGAATTATTGATTATGATGCTTCAGAGCACATGTCTACATGTTCAGATATTTTTCTGATTGTAAACCGTGTTCAGGAAGAGATATAGTTCGTGTTGCAGATGCTGCTTTTTCCCTATCACAGGGAAGGGTACTATTTGTGCGACTCTAACCTTACCTCTATCCTCCGTGTTACATGTCCCAAATTTTTTTCATAACCTGTTATCTATCAGTCGTCTTATACAGGATCTTAACTGTAGTGTAACCTTTTTTCCTTCTCATTGTGTCTTTCAGGATCTCTCCCCGAGGAGGACGATTGGCAAGGGTAGAGAAGAAAGTGGCATTTATGTTTTGGATGCTGGAGGACCTCTAGCTCATCACACAGTTGTTTTAGGAAATAAAGCTAAAGACATACATCTTTGGCATAAGCATTTAGGACATCCATTAAGCATTTGTTTCCTTCATTAGTCTTAAATAAAAATGTTTCTGATTTCCTTTGTGAAACATGTGAACTTGGTAAACATCGCGGAGCTTCTTTTGCTCCAAGTATTAATAAAAGTGCAGTTCTCTTTGCTTTAGTTCATTCTGATGTACCTTCTCGTGTTTTATCTTTGAAAAGTCATAGATGGTTTGTCAATTTTTGTTGATGATTGTTCCGTACAACTTGGCTTTATATGATGAAAGAAAAAAGGGAAGTGCTTTTCATCTTTAAAGCTTTTCATAAAATGGTGTGTACTCAATTTGGGACAACTCTAAAAATTTTATGGTTAAATGCATTTTGCACCATCAAACTATACTTTGTTTGGCACTTTGGTCCCTAAATAAAAATATATTGCATTTTTGTCCCTCAACTAACATTTTGTGGCAGTTTGCCCCCTCTATCACTTTTAGTGACGGAAAATGTCACTTTTAGTGACGCCAAAAAGTGAGGCTAAAAGTGACTTTTTCCGTCACTAAAAGTGACTTTGGCGTCACTAAAAGTGACCGAGGGGGCAAACTATCACAAAATGTTAAAAGGGACCAAAATGTGAAAAAAAAAAAAATTTGTTTAGGGACCAAAGTGCCAAACAAGGTATAGTTTAAGGGTGCAAAAAAATGCATTTTACCCAAAATTTTAAGATATGACCAAGGGGGTGAGTACATAGACTCGGGTTTGGCAGATTACTTCTATTCTCATGGGATCATTCATCAAACATCTTGCATAGACACCCCTCAACAAAATGGGGTGGCGGAGCGCAAGAATCGTCATTTGCTTGATATTGGTCGCTCCTTTATTTTTAGGTTAATGCACCTAAATCCTACTGGGGTGAAGCTGTGTTAACCGCTGCGTATCTCATTAACCGTCTCCGTACTCGTATTCTGAACAAAAGGGCGCCCATTGAAGTATACATCTCCTTTGTTCTCTATAAATCCTCGTATCTTTAGATGTGTCTATTTTGTCCACAACCACTCTCCTTCTCAAGGAAAGTTAGACACCCGATCTATAACCGTCTCCCTACTCGGTCTTACTTTCAGTCTTCATCTAGTTCAAAGTCACTTCTTCAAGGGGGAGCAATGGTACGAGGAAGAAGTGACTCTCCCTGTCCCAGTCATGGAAAGGAGAGGAAGTAATGAGGGAGAAAATGCGGGGGAAATTGGAGTTGATAATGAGAGGAGAGAGAAAGTAATGAGGGAGAGAATGAAGTTGAAAATGAGGGGGAAAATGAAGGTAATCGTACTCCAACAAGAAGAGGAAGGAGTTGTTGGTTTATTCAAAGGTACATGGAGTAAATCCAAGCGTAAAGAAACCACTCCCTCTACTCTTCCATTGACGTCTCCTTTGTCGTGTTGAGGACCAAGGTAATTCTAATTCTGTTCTTGATATTTCTGATAATTCGTATACACCTGTACCTATTGAGTTAGATTCTGATCCTGATGTCCTTATTGCAGTACGTAGAGGTGTTAGGGCTTGTACCCAACATCCTATTTCCAACTTTGTGTCTTATTCTCACTTGTCTCCTTCATATAGAGTTTTTCTTTCAAAAATTGCTTCTGCGTCGGTTCCTAACAATGCCCAGGATGCTCTTGCGGATCCCAAATGGAAACTTGCAATGATCGAAGAGATGAAAGCTCTTCGTAAGAATTGTACTTAGGAGTTGATGAGTTTACCTATAGGCAAAAAGAATGTGGGATGCAAGTGGGTGTATACTGTGAAGCATAGAGCAGATGGTTCTACTGGAAGGTACAAAGCCAGACTTGTTGCCAAAGGCTTCACACAGACATATAGGATTGATCATCAGGAGACTTTTGCTTCGGTTGCCAAGATGAATTCTGTGAGAATTCTAAGATTTTTCTTGACAATATATCTTCACAACCCTAAGAACGTGACTTACCCAAGATACCCAGGTGCTGATCTTGAAGACCTCACTGATTGGTAAGTTAGAGCAGTCATATTCATAGTTTGTGTCCATAATCGTCTCAAGATTGAGAATACGTACCTTATACAAGTTATGAGTTCCCATCGACTGTTCACAGTTTTAGATGTCAATAGGAAAGCTCATAGTCCATCAATGCACTATAAGCACTAGCATATTAATATTAACTAAGGGTGACACTCTAGTGATTGAGATACATCACTCCATCCAATGGTAGTTAATCAAGCTACAGTGCATTCTTGAACAGATATCCATTGTCATAATCTATTGTGACAAATTCTAAGTATCAAAGAATAGTAATTTGTATCTCACTTATATGTATCTCATACATACACGAATTACCTAATATGATACTTGAGGATTACGAACAATAATCTCATTAATCACACATAATTAAATGTATAAATGATATCTATATATAAAATGTCAAATGTCACATACACAAAGACCGGGTTTGAGGGCATAATCCTAACAAACTCCCACTTGCACTCATAGCCCACTACATCAGAGACCTTTTTGGTGAAGAGTAGAGGGAATGTAGTAATTTGGGTGAATCCAGTCTTAGCTCAACAACACATTGTATGAGGCCGAGGTTTCTACCACAAAAAAGGAAGCCATCGTAGTCCTACTGCCTATTGTCAACTCTACAAGCAGTATCCCTTTGGTTTATGATATCAAGCTTGTGAAACTTTACACGTTTAGCTCTGTTGGGATCAAATCTACCTCAGAATTTTGCAAGCTTTTTACCATCGCATGAGGCATAATGTTGATGGTTGATCCTACTTCAATCAAAATCTTATTCACTGGAACCCCTTCAACATGGCATTAGCAACCAACTTTGGATGGCCTCTTCACCAATTTGATGTGAAGAATGCCTTTCCTCACGGTGATCTTCCTCCTGGTTTTAAGGACACTAAGACTGAAGGAAACGTGCCAACTCAGAAAGTTATTATATGGCTTGAAACAATCTCTACGGGCATGGTTTGAGAGGTTTCCACAGGCAATGCACAAGTATGGTTTCAAACAAAGTCCAGCTGACCATACATTGTTCATTAAACATTCATCATTGGATAAAGTGACTGCATTGATAGTGTATCTGGATGATATTGTTCTGACTGGAGATGATCTGGAAGAGATGAAAAAATTAAAAGAGTATTTATCTAGTGAGTTTAAAATAAAAGATTTAGGAGCTCTAAAGTATTTTTTGGGAATTGAACTTGCTAGATCTAAAATGCTCAATGTTTAAATGGGTTCTAGAGAGAGAAGCTCTACCTTCTCTCTAGAAGTCTCAAGATGATCCCTTGTGTAAGGAGTGTTAGTGCTAAGAAGAGGAAAGAGAAGCTCTTTCTTTTTCCTTAGCAATGTGGCAAGTTGAATATCCAAGCTAAGAGGAATGTTACGATTCCTTTTCCTTACGAGCCTATAGAGGAGGTTGTTAAGTGTGCTGAAGATGAAGTTAGTCCTGGCGCTGCTTCAAATGTAGAAAGCTTGGAGGAGGAAGCCAGATCTGTTAGTCCTTTGGAGGCTGTGGAAGCTACTAATGGGGTAGATGGATTTTGTTTTGCCAAACAAAATATGGGTGGATCAGATGAAGAACTTGATGTGGTGGATACATCCTATTTCCGATCTACTCACGATTCCTGTGAGCTTGCAAAAAAGAAAAGAACCCAAAGTGAGCTGGACAGGCACACCAAGCAAATTAGTGCTATCCTTGATGAAACAAAGGGAGAGGACTTGGAGTTTTCTAACCAGGGTGATGGCATTACAGATGGGTCAAGTGTTATTGATGCTGGCTCAATGTCTCCTCTAAATGGTTCAGTTATTGTTCCTTTTCAACTTGGAGAGGCCCTTATGGAGACCTGCCAAACTGACCCATTAAATTTAGAAGACAAACAAGATGTTGATGCTGGTATCAATGGTAGGCCTCCTTCTACTTCATTTATCTCTGCTATTGATAGTTTGAATACCGCAAATGAGGGTGAAAGTTTACCCTCTGATCCATTTCATGGGCTGGTTACGGAACCCGAGGTGTTTATGGAGTGTGACTCTCACGCACAAATCTCCAACGGTCCTAAAGCAAGGGTTGATACTGGGCTTGGTGCTCCCTACGCGCCTTCTATTGATTTGGGGATTGATAATGCGAGCACACTTATGGTAGCTAACCCCACTGTCATTCCGTCAGACTTACTGCTGATGAACATTATGCAAGAACAACTGGGCCCCATGGCTATTAATGTTATTAAAAAAAAGGAAGCCCATGTAGTCCCTTTTCCTCTCCACACGCAAGGTACTACACAGGATCAATATTCTCTCTCCACTGTTACGCCGAATATGGAGATACCATGTGCTGTCATTACAGATTTTAGTGGGCCTTGTTCTAATGCCACCTACCCAAGTCCGGATATTTTGGGTAAGGGCAAGACTAAAGGGCCGGTTGATAAGACAACAAATGATATAATAGTGGTAGGTAAGGTGGTGAGCTATGAGGGGTGCTCTCACGTGGATCCTGGCGGGCCCCTCACTCAGGCCAACACGCAAGACCCTGAATTTGCTGCCCGAGAAGCTTTTTGCCCTCCTAATGGTTCCTTAATTGTGAATGCCACTTGTTCTTCTTATGAGCTGCCAAATGCTAATCAAATAAAAAGAGTTGATGAGAATAAAGATAGGTCTGGTCAACTCTCGGGTGTGGGCCCCGTGGCCTGCACAAATCCTGCTCATCCGAATGATCATGTGCTTGCTGCTACTCAAAACAAGGCTACTCTCTATGATGTCAATTCGGCAACTAATGCCTCTTGCCTTTGTCATACTAACGGTCAAATTGAGAATGAGGTGTGCATTGTGAAGCCTAAAAATCTGGACACAGCAACTATTTATCATATGGAGGTTACACAAGGTCAGGTGTATAGTGTACCTGGTGGGGTCCAAAGAAAATCATGGGCTGGGTTATTCAAAACTGAGGGTCAGAATGGCAGCTTGGCCCAAACTGAGCTCGGCTCAAAGTTGGAAATTGATTACAGTACAACAGTATGTAATAAGGACTTTAAATTGGAATTTGTGGACCATGGAGGGATTGAAGATCATTTTGTCCTTAAAATCCCGAAGGACTTAACTGAAGCTGGGAAAGACGAATGGACTGCTACCTTGGTTGGCCGATTCCTAGGCAGGAAGCTTCCGTTTTCCCTAGTCACCAACGTTACTGATCGGCTATGGGCTAATGAGGGACTTATTGATACGTTGGCCAATGATTCTGGATACTTCTTCTTTTCTTTCTCAAGTACAGAAGCTAGGGATGCAATTTTAGAAGGAGGACCATGGTTTGTGGCAGGTCAACCTCTCCTTCTTAGGCCGTGGAAGCCTCATTTCTCCTTTGAAAACGAGGAGGTTCACTCCATCCCAATCTGGGTAAACTTCTATGGTATACCGCTTGAATACTGGAATCCGAAGGGTATCAGTTTTATATCTAGTTTCATTGGGAAACCAATTCGAGTTGATCGCATCACTGCAAGTAGAAGGCGTATAACCTATGCCCGTGTTTGCATTGAAGTTTCTGCAGATTTTGAATTCTTCAATGAATTCCATATTGAAGCAGAAAATGAGGAGACTGGCAAGACTATTAGAACAAAGATCAATTTGGAATATCAATGGACCCCGGTTCGATGCAAAAAGTGCTCCCAGTTTGGTCATGATTGTTCTCGGACTGCGTCTCCAGGCCTGAGCCGCCTAGATCGCCACCCTCTCAGGAGGGACGGTAAAGATAAGGGGTCCTGGCAAGTTGTTTCAGGCAAAGATAGAGGAAAAAAGACTACTGCTGACCACACTTCTGACCGTACTAAAAGCATGAATGGCTCGGAGGCTCCGTTAGCGAGGGGCAACCAATTTGATGTCCTTTCTCAGCCTTTGGAAGACCCTGATCCTACTCCTGCCAAAGATGATACCATTGTTTCTCCTTCCGCCAGGACATCTTGTCCGGAAGCTTGCTCTTCTTACCATACAGATGTTCCTCGCGGAGAGACCAGAGAGGAAACCACCCCCCCCCCCTTTAGTGTGGATGACATTGATGAATGTGTTAGTGAATTTGGCCAAGCTAGTGAGGTCGGGACCCCTACAAGGGGTAGTCCCCTCTCCAACAGACAGAAAAAGAAGGAAGCTAAGATGAAATTCAGCGGGAGTCGGCCCAAGGGACGACAACGACCCTGAGGAGGCCCTTGCTTTGGGTGTTGGGGTGTCTCATGTGTTTGGTTCTCTCCATGATGCTATGTTTGTTTGCTTGTTGCTCTTCTTTCAATTGTTTGGTCTGGCTCTCGTAGCATGATTTTTGCGCTTATTGTAATATCCTAGGGTATGGCCCTTTTTTGGAATCGATTTACCATTTTTCCGAAAAAAAAATAAAACTTGCTAGATCTAGACATTGGAATTTGTGTTTCTCAGAGAAAGTATATACGTGTGGATAAAGAAAAAAGGAAAGCCACTACTCTGTCGGAGGAGACTGGAATGCTGGGAAGCAGAGTATGTTGTTGAGAGACATTTTTATTATTTAGTCCGTTTTTGTTTATTTATTTTTATCCTTGTGTAGGAGTCTTAAATGTAATTACTCTTTTCTTAATTCTGATTTAATAAAAGAGAGAGTCACATTGTGCTCTCTATGCTTGCCATGAAAAAGCATTCTAGCAAATCTATTCATACCCTCATTTGTTCGCTGGAAGTGCTTTTACCATGTTAAATTGGAGCATCCAACTCAAAACCAATTGGCAATGGATAGAGTAGCCCCTTGAACTTATATATTGAGCAGCTAGGTTATAAGTCCCCGATATGCGACAATCTCAACACTCCCCCACACGTGTGGCATGACTAAGAGCCAAACACGTGGATTACTTAGATAGGGTGACGTGGAGCACACGTGGACAAATTGGCCCAACAATATCCTGCTGTGATACCATGTTAAATTGGAGCATCCAACCCAAAACCAATTAGCAATGGGTAGAGTAGCCCCCTGAACTTCTTTTTTTCAGAAAAAATAGCCCTTTGAACTTATACATTGAGTAGTTAGGTTATAAGTCCCCGATGTGGGACAATCTCAACATACCATATCTAAGAACACTGGCGGACCCAAGTAGAGTTCAGGGGTGGCACAGGCCCCCCATGGATTTTTGGAAAGTACAAAATTATACGTAATAGTTTACAGATTTTAGAAATAGGTTCTTTTAAATTTTCACACAAGCACCCCCCCCCCCCCCCCCCCCCCCCCCGAACTTCTGAAAATTCTAGTCTTACATGTAATATTTTACAAGTTTTTGACACAGGCCCCCTTGTACTTTTGAAAATTCTATACTTACATGCAATATTTTACATGTTTTAGATATAGGCTCCCTAAAATTACATGATTTACCCCAAATTATGGGTGTTAAACCAACTTTATATACGATTCTACCATTTTACACATAATTATGTATAGATAGACCCAAAAAACATCGCCTCGGGGGGCGCTGCCCCCGAACCCCCATATAAGCTAGGTCCGCCCCTGTCTAAGAAGTACATTACCATTGTACTTATGTGCTGCTGTCAGGAACAGCTAGACTATTTAATTACCAAACAAAAGCACACAGTACGACTAACTTCCAAAACATAATTAATGATCTATACACAAAGTATCATAGTCAAATATATGGTAGTAGCTGGAATGCGAAACACCATGTTGCGTATGTGATACAAATGTGAAATTTAAAACTCATCAACGCGCATGAGAGAGAGAGAGAGAGAGAGATTACCTCTGTAATAAACGCCTATTCGGTTCAGGAAATGTCTCCACTATTGCAGAGCGCATAGCATTCACCCGAGCTTCTTTCCTATCAATTTCTAGTATAAGCAACAACAAGACGCATTGTCAATTTTAACTAACAATGTATGTATATAATTTCCATCCAAAATTCCACACGATAACTCTACTAGAAAATGAAAAGTGGTGCACGTGTTTAACAAAAATAGATTCACCAATTCCAGCATTCTAAAATAGGAACATCATAAAAATCATTCTTGCTAGAGAGACTGTGCATATGCTGAATCAACTTATAAAACTAGAGGTGTAACATAAGAAGTGAGATCACACGCATAGAGCTCAATAGTCAAAAAGGCCATACTCAACTTCAAAAAGTTTGCGGACATACAGGACTGCTAATGCATATGATGCAAAATTTCCAATGGAAATAGTATCAGTTGATAGAACACACACACACGAACCAACACCCACACCCCAAAAGAAGGGAATGGGGGAAAAATTAGCAGAAACATTCAGAGAACTTATGGGTTCGAAGGAGCAGAAACAATCAAAGAACTTACGGGTTCCAATACCTAACTCTTCGGCATTGATGAGAATCTACATCTCACATGGGAAAAAGTTGTTTGAATTTATTCTTCGTTCTCCCACAGCTCTTAAACAGCTATTGTGCTCATTTCAGTTTTAAGAATGTAATGTAACCCAACCCCAAGAGTTTCCCCTACTCTTTATAAACATTGCTACAAATACCAATCGTCAATGCCAATTAGCATAAAACCACTAGTCGAACACTCTTCATTTATGTAAATCCTGCGAATATAAAACAAGTAATTTCGATAACCTTTTGTATTATAAGTTGGATATGTTAGAAGTCTACTTGTTTTATTATTTTACTTTATTCTCCTTACTCTTATGTATTATACATAGGGGTACTTTGTAATCTTATTTCCTTTCTCTTCATATAATAAAATATAGGAGACATCATTGGTCTCCTAATTTTGCCCTAATCCAATTCTACATGGTATCAGAGCTACCCTAAGAGGATTCACCACTACCCACCGTCTCCACCACCACCAAACCACCACTCTCAGCCTTGCGACTCTACTCAACCCCACCCCTTACCTTTGCAGCAGCCAATACAGGCCCCCCCTAGACTGCGCCACAAGCCACCAAGGCCACCTGGCCTGCGCCGCAGCAACCAAGCCAAGCCTAGCCCTTCGCAAGCCTCCCAGCCACCTGACCCAATCTTCCGACACCACCCATTGCCATTTTGGCCTAACCAACACTGCTGCAAGCCTCTTCTCACCCAGCCGAAAGCCATACATCTCCTCTCCTAGCCGACAGCCACATGCAAGCCTAAATCTATCGGCGACTCCCCGAAACCCTCGCTACACCTCCTTAGCTTCTCTTCTTCTTTGTTGATACATTACGATTACTTCGTTTTGATCGACAGTTAATTCTTTCGAGCTTTTTGGTCCTTATATGGACCTTTGATCAGCTTTGGCTGATCCGAAGTCTTTGCATAGTGCTTTGATAGATACTTAAGTTCTCCATCACCATTGGTACCGATTCTTATTCCCTTTTGTGATTGTTGCGGGTATTTTTTGCATGTCGATTCAAAATGTCGGATACAGAAAAATCCACTATGAATACACAGCAGCCTAGGAGTGAAACTATTGTTGTTGCTCCTTCTGATAGCCCGAACGCCTAGCTTACTACTTCTCTCTTCAATGGCCAAAACTAACTAGCTTGGTCTCAGTCTGTGATCATGTCTCTTAAGGGCAGAGGAACGATGGGATATATCAACGCACGAATCAAAGCACCTAGCTCTGAGAATGCTACGTATGATAAGTGGAAGATGGAAAACTCCACTGTCATGACGTGACTTTGCCATTCTATGATACCAGAGATTGCAGAGGACTTTTTGGACATGGCGACTGCCCAAGACATTTGGGAAACCATGGGCCAACACCTACTCCCGAAAGGGAAATTCTACACAAATATTTGAGTTGAGGCGGACAATTGGTCGCTCGGATCAGGAAGAGATGAGTGTTCTTCAGTATTTCACATCTCTGACCACTAGTTAGAAATGACTTGATCACCTCTTGGACTATAAGCCAGTCTGTCCAACCGATTCCATTGCCTATAATAAACTTGTTGCTGAAGAGAGGATCTTTAACTTTTTGGAGGGACTTAATACTGAGTATAATCCTGTTTGCAGTCGTGTACATGGGATGGATCATTTGCCTTCTACAGAACGAGAAGAGTCGACATTCTGCTATGCTTCCACCCACTCAAGGATCAAAATTTAGTTTCGGTCTATTGTTTCGGTCTGCCCAGAAACGGAAACGTTTCGGAAACATGTGGAAACAACGGAAAAAATTGGAAACATTGAGAAACATGGGGAAACATAACTTCAAACTTAACTATATGCTTGTACAAAGCTAATAATTAATTAATTGAACCATTGAGAGGTCTATGTATATAGAGATACATTAAAATACGTAGTTCAAATTGAAAATACATGAGGATTAAGTCGCCAATATACTGTCAGACTCTTCATAAAATTCACAAAACACTTCATGGAATGCAAAAGATACATATAAGTACATAGTAAGCTAATAAGTCATCTCTAAAATAAAATGGTTGTTCATATGACAAGTACCCATCCACATGATTTTCTCGATGGAAACAAGTATGTTTCGTTGGAAGCAAATGAAACGATGTGGAATCATGGGTTTATTTCAATGAAAACAAAAGAAACAAAGTCGTTTCGATGGAATCCATGGAATTTCGAGATTCCATGGCTGTTTCGTTTCCATGACCTAGGAAACGGAAACGTTTCGGCTGTTTCGATGGAAACAGAAGGAAATTTTGATCCTTGCACCCACTTCTACTGAGAGATCTGCTCTCGTTTCAGTTCCCTAGAGAGATGGGAACAAACAGTCCAGAGGCCGTAATTCTTCTAGTAAGTCTGGGCCGTCAAAGAAAGCTAAGCAGTTCCGTGATTATTGCATTCGGCCCTATCATACCAGGGAGACATGCTGAAGACTACACAGTCGCCCACCTGGAGGACGTAGGGGTTGTTCAGGGCAGTCTGGAGGTCGTAGGGGACACTTCCAAGGAGGTAATCCTCGTGCTCATCACACTACAGCTTTAGATCCTCCAACACCATCTCCGGTTGAGCAGGCTCCATCCATTTCCGACTCAGCTCTATTTACTGCCTCAGAGGTGGAGGGGCTCTTCGTTCCCTTATGGCTCGCCATACTTTTGCTTCTGCTGCATCTACAGGTGCCTCCTCTTCATTTGCTCATACAGGTAACTTAGTCACCTCCGTAAGAGCACACTTATCTCATTCTTCTTCTCCCTGGATTATAGACTCTGGTGCTCCTGATCACATGTCTTGATGTTCTGATATTTTCTCTGTTTATAAGCCTTGTTCAGGTAAAGACAAGGTTTGTATTGTTGATGGTACCTATTCTTCTGTTTTCGGGAAGGGAACTATTCATGCCACTCCATCCTTGTCTTTGTCATTTGTGCTTCATGTTCCCAATTTCTCTCATAATTTGTTATCCATTAGTTGTATCACTCAAGATTTACACTACACTGTAACTTTTTTCCCTTCTCATTGTGTTTTTCAAGACCTTACGGTCCTTACCACGAGGACGATTGGCAGTGGTAAGCGTTCTTGTACTACTTCTCATCCTATTTCTAACTTTGTGTCTTATGATCTTACATTTTCTTCATTTGTTGCTTCCGTGTCTACCATATCAATCATAATGTTGCAGAGGCACTTGCCCATTCTGGTTGGAACCAAGCTCTGCAAGATGAGATGTGTGCCCTTAAAGAAACTGGTACTTAGGACTTGGTCCCTCTACCGCCAGGGAAATCTGTGGTTGGTTGCCGTTGGGTGTATACAGTTAAGGTTCATCCAGATGGCACTCTGGATCGGTTAAAGGCACGCCTTGTTGCCAAAGGCTATACTCAAGTCTATGGACTTGACTATTCAGAAACTTTCTCCCCAGTGGCCAAGATTGCATCGGTTTGTCTTTTTATCTCTCTTGCCACTACTTATCACTGGCCCCTTCATCAATTGGATGTTAAGAACGCATTTCTGAATGGTACTCTTCTTGAGGAGGTTTACATGGAGCAACCATCTGGGTTTGTTGCTCAGGGGGAGCCTAGTCTGGTTTGGAAATTAAAAAAGTCCCTCTATGGTTTGAAGCAGTCCCCTCATGCTTGGTTTGGCAGGTTCAGTGATGTTATTGCTGAGTTTGGTCTTCAGAGATGAGGTGTTGACCGTTCTGTTTTCTATATACAGACTGTAGCGAGGAAGATTCTGTTAATTGTTTATGTTGATGATATCGTCATTACTAGTGATGACTCTAAGGGCATTCAGGAGTTGAAATCCTTTTTACAAGTCAAGTTTCAGACCAAAGACTTGGGCAGCTTAGGTATTTCTTAGGCATTGAGGTGGCTAGTCTAGTGAAGGGATCTGTTTATCTCAGAGAAAATATATTCTTAATTTGTTGACTAAGACAGGAATGTTGGGATCAAAACCTTTGGATACTCCTATGGATCCTAATTCCAAGTTATTGCCAGATCAGGGGAGCTTCTTGAAGATCCAGGACAGTACAGATGCTTAGTTAGGAACTTAATTACCTAACGGTCACAAGACTTGATGTTGCCTTCGCAGTTAGTGGTGATTAGTCAGTTTAGTATGGATGAAGCATTTGTTGGAGGAACTTGGGTTCACTCAGTCCGAGCCTATGAACCTATTTTGTGATAACCAAGAAGTGGTTCATATTGCTTCTAATCCTGTGTTTCATGAGAAGACGAAACACATTGAAGTTGATTGTCACTTTGTTCGTGAAAAGCTCCTACAAAAAGTAATTAATACAGTTCATGTTAAATCTGCAGACCAGTTAGCAGATTTGTTTACTAAAGCATTGGGTGGGACACGTGTGAATATATTTGTAACAAGCTGGGTGCATATGATATGTATGCTCCAGCTTGAGGGGGAGTGTTAAAGGGTAAATATGTATATGTGTAACGTAGTGCTCAGTGAGCATGTGGTTGTCCCACATCGGTTATATGTTAGTAGTGTAGGTTGATCTAAAGCCTATAAATAGGCTCCCTGTATTCTTATTCATATATGTTGAATACAAGATATTCCCATCACTCTATCTGTACAGGACCGAACCACATAACTTCTTTGTGTTCCTCTCTTCCCTCTTCCCTATTTTCTATGTTTTACTCTTCTACGAAACTCTACTGCTAACAAATAACAAAGCATATTTATAGGCGAAGAAAACAATAAAAATGACAAAAATGATCTAAAACTAAGATTAGCCAAATTATAACCACCTACTATAGCTCAAGTTCAAAAAACACATCCATCCAAATCCTAAAACTCAAAAGCATCATTATTCAAAAATACTTATTGTAAAACTAAACTTTCTAACAATATACATAGCCACATAATCTTATTGAGGGCCCCACATAAAGAATCTGTCAATAAACCACAAATGTGAAAATTATTTGAGCAGACATGTTAATTATAAATAAAAAAAAAATGGCCTTATGCACCAACAAATTTTGTAAATAAAAAGGTACGCTTACTATAAGCCTCCAGCAAAGCAGTGCAGCAAGATGCAGGAACAGGGGAAGAGGGTAGCTCCCGAAGAACATGCTGCAGATTAATAGGCAAAGATGAACATTAATCTAAAGGTGAACCAAGAGAAGAACTAGCCAATTTGCATCAGATAACCACAGAGTACCTTAACACAGTCACCAATAACATGAGCATCCTCGTCAGGCGCAAACTCATTCTTACCTGAAACAAGTACAGCTCAGTAGGTAAATTTTGTGGGAATAAAAATGCGCATAAAATAACGACAAATGAAAATGTGCAGTCCTATCCACATTGTACAATGTTGTTCACTATGGCCCACAGGAACGCACTGTCAAAAAATAAGAACTTTACATTTAATAGTCATGGCCACATAGTAAAATATTTTCCGCTTTGGCACACTGGACTGCACTGCTTTGTCTCTTGGCGACCACCTAGTACATTAGACGTACCTTCCCGCACTTATGAGTACCTCCACCTTCTCCTACAGACCATGTGGGATCCCCTACACCTGCGTCTGAGGCTAGTATCAAGAGTTTAATATTGTTAATTGTGACTTCTCATTCAGTTTTGGTAAATCCATGGGGAGTTTAGGCTGTTCTGCAGACCGTCTAGTCATTAGCGGACGCTCTCTGTCTAAAATACACCCCTTTTCTCTCTAGGATTTCACTACATTAGAATTAGATTTTGGGGTTTGTGGAGAGTCGTTCATCTCGACAAGCTCTTCAATTTAATCATTGCAGGGATTTCCAACTGAACAAGTTGAATTTTCTGAAGTCATTTTCCAGCCCCTTCAGCAGGGAGTTTTCCAATTCTCTCTATATTCTTGTGAATTCCTTCCCCTCTATTATCATTGTTAAAGCCTAATTTTTGAAATTCTTAACCACTTTGCAAATGATACTTATATGGGTATATAAAGCATATTGATGCGTGAAATGGTGAGTTAATTTGTGCTACGTCACTAATTAATGGTGTGCGTACGTTTGAAACTTGTGCTTCATGCATTCATAATTTTATGTTTAAATCTGGGAGGGAAATGAGTTAGTGACATTAGAATATGAAGAAGTCGCATATTCCGATAGTTAGAACTTGAATTGCGTGAATTATAATTGTAGGACTCAACTTCCAGCACTATCCCACTTAAAAATGTTTTTTACTGTTGGTTTACAGTTATGCCCCTCACCCCTGAATCGGGGATTTTTTTTACAGTTAACCTCACATTTGTTTGTTTGTTTGTTTGTTTGACCATTGATCTACAAATTTTATTTACTGCTGGAACCCAGTCATGTGATATGACTATTTTACCCCTTGCCTGGGTCATGCAATTTAAGGTGCAATATATTGGTATCAGCTCTTTATCTCCAAAACTGAGGGACTTTGGCAGGAGGGTGGGGCATTACACTAATGTTGAGATGTGAGAAGTGTGCACTATGCATGTCATGTTTTATAGGTAGCATGATGTTTTTTGTGATGTGCACAATGAGTTGAATGTGGCTTATAATTTGAGATGGGTATGGGACTTACATGGTGTGACTTAATGTGCGTCGCCGTCAAATGTGGGTGATATGAGTAATGTGACATGTTCTTTGTTCACATGTTATGCGATTTTGCAATGTGATTTGTGTGAGACATGACTTGTGTGAGACATAACATAACCCATGCTACATGTAGCGTGAAATGTGTGAAAAGATACACTACATCTATGAAGCATGGACACGGATACGATGACACGGACACGGCACGACACCGGTACGGCGATACGACAAATCCCAAAAAATGAAGACACGACACATCGGGGATACACGACTTTTTTTTAAAAAAAAATTAGTTCAATTTTAGGTTCATTTCCTATGTTTTTCACAAATACAATGCAATTATTATCTGCAAGATGTTCAATTCACATTTTCCAAATGTTATTGTCTGATATTAAGAGAATGAACAAAGGGAGACGATCAAAGAGGGAGAGAGAGATACGACCGGAAAAGAGGGTCTTGATTAGACTAATATCGAAAAAATGTGAGGAGATAACTGATGTAAAGGTTGAAAAAATAAACTCCATTTTAGATTTAAACATGTTAAAAACTAACAAAAGGCAGCATTTCGGTCAAAAATGAGTTTCCCTCCATGCCCCTTGAAGTGTCACGCTATGTCAGTGATGTGTCCGCCTCTAAAAATTGCATAACAAAAATAAGACATGTATTTGCCACGTCCGATATGTGTCGGAGGTGTGCCGAGCAAGTGTCGGTGTCCGATACGTATTGGACACGGGTACGGAGCCGTTTTCGAAGTGTCAAAGCTTCCTAGCACTACATGCTACAATATTGTGTATTATGTGCTACATGACATGATGTGTGCTGCGTGCTATGTGATGTGGCCCAGTGTACCAGCGAAAAATGCAAAATCATGAAACGTGTTTTTGGGGTGACCAAACAGACAAAATCGTGCAGTCCAATGGGTCAAAGAGGACAGTACTGTACAATGTGGTGCGAACCGGACTATTACAGAAACTCTACCAACTAAGACAAAATCACATCTAATATTGTCTGATTAATCCATAATGAATGATCAACTGAAACAGGTGACCCGATAGGGGATTTGTGGAAATGTATATCCAACAAGAAAATGACAAAACCATGAAGACAGAGAGAGAGAGAGAGAGAGAGAGAGAGAGAGAGAGAGAGAGAAGTATGACCAAAGATTAGCTTTCCCAATTCTATTCAAAAATGTTTACTAGTTATCACCCAAAAAAAATGGCTGGAACTTCAGTTAGAGAAATGGCAATTTTAAGGGTAAAAACCTTGTTCATATTCTTGAACTCTGCGGTCTACCTCCTCAACATCTGCAGACTGTCTCAGAATTCCCTCTACTTTAGTTCCTGCCAGAACCCCAAAAAAAAAAAACAAAAAAATAAAATAAAATAAAATAAAAAAATAAAGATGCAATTAGATGAGATCATAAAGGAGAAAATAAAAACGGAACTTTCTTCTTTGGCAATTAACTTGCATCTCTTCTAGAATTAGTTTTGAAAGTGTGCTCATTTTCCTTTCAAATAAGGCCCTCACATGCCAATAATAGATACTACCATCCATAACGAGAATATAAACAGTATGTTAATATAGATGGAAGAGACTCGTGGAATACCAAAAGCGTATTGCTTGCAGACCACCTAACTTTGACCATACAAAACCAAAAAAGGACCAAGAGGTACTCAAAAAAAATAAGGTGTGACCACCAACACACACAATTCACCAATCACATCACACAGATAATACTTAACAATTCATTTTCAGAATTTTGTGAAGAAAAAAAAAATCATTCAACCTGGAAAGAACACCAAAAGATTGTGTCATGACAACAGGGCTTCAAGACCCCAAAAGATCTGCAGGCAAAAAGTTAATGCGCCAGAACAGCAGATCCCTATCACAAATGAAATAAAAACTTACCATATTTCTCGAGATATTGAAGAGCTTTCTCAAGGAAGGATGGGCCTCCATCTATATCTTCTAATGCTAGCAAAATTGGTCGTCCAACAACCAATGATTTAACAGGACGCTTATCCCTCCCTAAATGGAAAATGCGCAATTAAGAGAAATTCAATATAAAAACTACGTTATTCAGATCATCAAAGAGTATCAAAAAAGAAAAAGAAAAAAAAATCCCCCTCAACGAGAACAAAATAAATACTAATTGTTAAAATGAGTTGAACCACAAAAATATAGATACAAACATTGATGGAAAGACCCTTCAATTGTATCATTAGTGTCATTCCTAAAGATCCCATTGTGCCCCATCACAAGGGCAGCACTTGGCGCTTGAGCAAGAGCATGTTCTAGGGCTGTCTTCCACTCATACAAGTCCTCTGATGACTCTGCCTGAGTAAGAAAAAAAAGACCAAAAAATTTAGAATACTAGTGCTCGAGAATCAAGAGACTGCAAAAAAACGAAGAAAAGAGGAAAGGATAGTAGAAACTATAACCATCAAATAAATAACCTTAAGGGTAAACGCTCGCCCATCACGTCCATCGGGAAATAGTACAGTTAAGAGCTTTTTATCTTCTCTAACCACCACACTGCAAGGTTAAAAGTTGCCATAAGCCACTGAATTACTAATACTCTTCCAATCCAAAATGCAGAAACCACCCATACCTTCCTGAATTGTTCAAGTCAATACCACCCAAAGTCAGATTTACTTCACCACCTCTCAGGGGAAGTGCACTCTACAAAAATAATAAAAATAAAAATAAAAATAAAAATAAAATAGCATCAGTCCCTAATACAGCTGAAATTGTATTTATGCATGGTGTCCGACATGAGATTCAAATCAAATGAGAGATTTATATCAGCAAAATGCATTTTGTTTAACTTCCACATCTGAAGCAGAATATCAACAATACAACCAAATGCAAAACGAATGAAATATCATTCTACTCGTCCAATTTAACGGTAGAGTCAATCACATGCAAGATTTTGATGCTATGACGGAAAAGACAAAAAATGACGTGGAACACAAATTGGACACAACCGTCGAGCCATTAGTTGGGAGGAGAGGGTGTTTTTGCCTCCTATCGCATGTGGACGGGAAAGAACTATGCCAATACAATGTACGTTTCTTCCCCACACCCACCTTCCCTAACCCCCAATCCAAAATCAATCATCTTTTCTTTTGAAAATAAAGAAGTTATCAAGAACAGGGATTAAAGTCACGTGCTAGGTTCACACAAACACCGGAAAATAAAAGTACAATTAAAGACATCTAAGTGGGTGATGGCAGAGCATGCCTATGAGAATTTGGTAGCTTGGTTGGAAAAAGTTGAGAAGATAGGTACGGATATCTAGAACGTCGCTCCCACTTTTGGTGGTGTATAAGAAGGGAAAGAAACTAAAGATCCAAAGAAAATTCTTCAAAAGACTCCTCATCACAACTTGAAGCAAAACACTTTTTCTTTGGAGACCAAAGAAGTTAGATGAACTCCAATTCATTTTCATCTCATTTACTTAGGTCTTCATCAGACCCACTTCCATTCCATGCATCAAATATCGGTTCTTCGTCCAAGTGTTCATCAAATTTTGGTTCATCATCAAACTCCAACTTAATGGAATTGTGTATCAACTCCGCACATTTGATTGGAATGTAATTAGAGTTTGAGAACTTTTCCCCCAATGTCTTCCTCATTCTTTTCCAATCCTTGATTTTAGCTTCCCCTTTTCTCTTTCAAACAGCTTTAATTTGCTGCCACCACTTCTCAGCTCGCCCTTTCAAAACTTGTCCCACCAATTTTACTTTCTTTTCTTCAATTATATCATAAAAATTGAATGTAGCTTCAACTTCATTCAATCGACAAACTCCGATTCTTGACCAAAG
Source organism: Hydrangea macrophylla (assembly GCA_033977485.1). Classification (NCBI taxonomy): domain Eukaryota; kingdom Viridiplantae; phylum Streptophyta; class Magnoliopsida; order Cornales; family Hydrangeaceae; genus Hydrangea; species Hydrangea macrophylla. The sequence goes on from CM066986.1 coordinate 47,094,586, forward strand.
AATTCTGGAATTTGGATAGTGATGCTTGACGAATCAATCCTATGAGTAGGAGGTTACAAATGCTGCTACACCATCTCGGCGGGTAGCAATTTGCCTTCTCAAGTCTTCAATCTCACTTCTATTGAATTTCTAAATAATCAAACTTATCATTCATCACAATATGAAGAACCTTTATGTAGGCTTTACAACCAACTAATTAAGGTATAAAAATAAAATAAAATCTTTTCTAATATTATCAAATCTCCCCAAATATCTTCAAATCATATCTTTCCATATCTCAATATTATCTTCCCATATCTCAATCTTTCATATCTTCCAATACTACCCCTTAAGTTGGCACACGGACACTTGTTGAAGTGTCCAACTTGCACACGAATATGGAAGACAATCTTATACTGAACTATCCTCTCTAAAACTCCACCTTGTAGACTGTTGCAGTGCCCCCCTTAGATAGTCTCTTGTCCACGTGCGACTCCTCTTGGATGGTCCACATGCGGCTCCTCTTAGGTGGTCTCGTCATACAAGCGTCCAAAGCTCCAAAATCACATGGAGAAAGGTGAGATGTGCCCACGGAATAATCCATCGTGTGACACATAAATAGAGGTAGTTGTCTTGTCTTCAACACTCCCCCTCAAGTTGAAGGCGGGTTGTGTTCAAACACACCAATCCATGCGGTGTAGCCAGTCCCTCTTCGGGTGGTCTCGTCGCCCATGTGATATAGCGGGCCCCCTCCTCGGGCCCCGTCACATGGTCCTGTCACCTTATATTCTCCTCAAACTGAAGGTGGGAGTGAATACGAACACCGAAGTTTGGAAGACTAAAGAAACAAGACCCCATTAAAGCCCAAAGCCAAAAATGGGTTTAAAAAAAAATGAAATTTTGAAAAAAGTGGGGTCTAATTGTAATTTCTGAAATTTTTGGGGGCAAAAAAGGATTTTTCAAAAAAGGGGGCAGACCTGAAATTCCAGAAATTTTTAGAACAGATTTTAAATTCAGAAAACTGTTGGGCTGATTTGAAAATTCAGAAAATATTGGAATTTCTTTGTAAATATCAGAAAGTATGGGCCCACAGATCAGAAAATGAAATGGCAGACATCTTTACTCAAAAAACAAAAACAAAAAAGAGATCCAACCCACTATCCTTAGAAATACCAAAAGATTTGGGGCTAATTTGCAATTTCAGACAATATTGGGGTTGATATGCAATATTTGAAAAATGTGGGACAAGTCTAAAAATTAAAAAGGTAAAGAGATCAAGGACTCATCCACGACTTCTGACCAAAGGAAGCAAAGAATTCACAAACCAGATTGGCCATTACATAGAGATCCTTAGCCAAACAGCCCTTAAAGGGCCCATCAGCACATGCGCCCATACAGAGCGTGCAGATCTTGGACATCATCTTCAACCTTCTACACTGGTACAAGATCTGCACACCCAAACAGTCAGCCGCACCACTATTTGAACGAACAAGTTGACTTCGGACAACACAAATGGCCATGGATCCTTCAAACAAGCACTTCTAGGGCCAAATCGCACCCCTCCAAGGAACAAAGCCAAGCATAAAAAACTGGTTGGTACCCTCTAAATCTCAGATCTGGAAATATAGTTTAAAAAATTCGAAAATACTAAAAAAAATAGATAAGGCGATGCAAACATCAGAAAACGAAGAACACCACATCAAGAGGCGAAGCTTGGCATGTCAACTTTGGCCGGAATCTCACCGGAAAATGATGACGTCATCATGACATCATCGCCGGAAAAGGTCATCAGTGGCTGCCTGTAACGACAGCAACTTCAGAAAGAGAGAAAAGGCAAAGAGAAAAGAAAATGGAGGTCCAGCGAAGCGGCAAGATGGCCGCCCGCCGGCAAAGTGGAAGACTCACAAAGACACCAGAACCTTATTGCTCTGATACCATGTTGAATTTCTAAATAATCAAACTTATCATTAATCACGACGACTCTGAATTTGGGACGGCGGGAGTATCACAAATATATCCACATATTGGGTGAAAGCATGCATATCTGCAAATATCTAGATAGTTTATTATCTCAAACTAAGTCAGATGACTGTATTTCCAGTATGCCACAACCAATAAGGTTGGGTACATTCAAACTTGCAGGACACAATCTGATGCCAACACTGAAATAAAATATTCAACCGACTACTACTATTGGCAAGTGGCACTTTTTCACTGATAGAAAAAGTAATCGGAAAGCAACACAATAAGGTTGGGTACAATCTTGCAAGACATAGTCTGCCACCCAACATTGAAATAATATATTCAACTCACTACTACTATTGGCAAGAGGCACCATTTTAAATGACAGAAAAAGTAATTGGAAAGCAACACAAGAAGGCAAACTTGCCCATATAAAAAAACAGCATTTACGGAAAGAAATACTTATACATAAATCTAAATTACTAAAATTGGATACAGAGTTATACATACAGGATCATTTTTGAAAAAGACCAAAGAAGTGCGCGTGAGGATAAACCAACGCTTCTTCCAAGACTTCCAACCTAACCCTGCAAGAGTTTTTGCAATGGTTCAGACAAGGATGTTATAACAGTAAGGGTTGAGATTCATAAGAAGATTGTTTTAACGATAACTCAACTTTAACAGCTAAGCAGAAATATAGTGTAAGAGCAAAAGTTCCTTGACAATGTCTAGGAATTTAATTTCACAGTGGCTCTACTAAATCACAAGTGTGTATCTGCAAAAGGAGAAAATGCCACAGTAAAATATCAAAATTAAAAGATACTACTCAAACAAGATTTTGTTCCCCCAGCCTACCTCATCTCTTTTAGTATCTCCCATAACTTTCACACGAATAGCTAGAAGTACCTTTCCGTTTTCACATAAATGTGTACATATGCTCCTTCCCGAAATTTTGTTAGGTATGGAGAAAATTATCATGTCTTTCAGATTGTGAAATAGCCATTCGATCAAAGAAAACAAGAACTCAAGTTTCTCGCTCTTCTAACTAGCCAAAATATCAAAAGTTAATACCATTACCATGTTCTTGGATTTTTTTAGACATAATTGTGGAGCAATAATGGTCCCCAATCACACGAATCACAAACCCTTTATAGTTTATAATAAGAGCTTGATACACATTGCCAGGCCATTCTCTAACAGCTTGCCCACTTGGAGCAGCTGGTAACATGTCGTATGGTATCATAAGCTTATTTCTATAAGGTCTTCGACTCAAGTCTCTGCCTCATTCCACTTTGCATATTGCACTTTCTTATCAGTCTCCTTTACAATAGTGTTTGATTATTGCCTCTAAGTGCAAAACAAGGCCAAACACGAGGGAGCTGTGCTAGAGATTCATATATGTGTTAAAGATTGATATGTCATGTTGGACTCATTCTCTAATACCTTAAGCTTTTGGCGCAACTGGTAACTTAAAATTTTATCGAGGAAATAGATCAAGGGTTTATGCATTGTATTAAAAGAAGATCAATGACCACCAATCCAGGACGTAGATCAAAAAATATCTACACAATCGAAGGAAACACATTAGGAGAATTCATTTTATGCTTATATTATTACATTTCATCTTCACATACTCCTACAATTAGGTCATTGTAATAATATCTATACAAATCCACAATCAGGTTGGTCAAGCTATGATCTATAGAACTTAGCTTCTCCATATGGTATCACTTATCAGAGCCAACAATCCACCAGTACTGAGCCTTTCCACGAACTTTCACTTCCTCGGCAGGTGGATGACCTTTGATGCCCGTCCAACACAGCTATATAGAAGTTTCTCTCTTCTTCAATCTAGACATTTACCACCCGTCTACAGTCCAATTTCTTAGTTTCACTTTGTATACTTTTGATTTTATACAATTGGATCAGACGGTTATCGAAGAGGATCAACGATGACCTATACTCGGTCCACTTATTAATGGATTTATCTAACCATACCATAATTGAATCAATTGATCAACTTTCAATTACCATAAATCCACAACCATCTAAACTGGTTGGATACGGATGTAAATCCAACCCATCGACAGACGCAACTATCTCTCATTTCTAAAACAAAACGAAGCAAATTTCATCCCCAAACCTTACTCCTCTTTATCTACCATATAAATACCTACACCTACTAGCTTATTTCATCAAAATCACCAATATTCATTTTTGTTGCAAGTTTTCAGAAACTGTTCGAGTAATTTTGGGGTTAGGGTCCTACATCAATATTGTAACAGAAATCGAGGATTTTATTGTTATACAATTATTCAGCAATTATGATAGTGACAGAGAATTTTTTTATAAAAAATAAATGATAGAGATTGTTGTCGTAAACTTGAAAAAAAAAAAAGTATCCACACAGAAGATTGATGAAATTGCCAAAGATGGAGAACTGAGTCATGAAATTGTGAGGCTATATTTGTCTAATGTGGCTAAACCCTTGCAAGGGTGAAGAGTGAGACTTCTACACTGTTCTCATAACTCTGTTTTAGCAAAAGCCTTAATACCCTCCCTATCTGCCCTAGCCGAACACCCTACCATTCACAATCTTCCTTAATCAAGACCATCATCACCCGTAATCCAGTACCCTACCCTTTCAACCTTTATTCCAATAGTACAACGTTAAAATACTTGTTCTGTGGATTTGTCAACATAGGTCTTTCTGAATTTACTGTAATATGTAATACATCACTTGTAGAATGAAACAATTTTCCTCCCCTTTTCATCCCAAACCCTCTTGCTCTTCTTCTCTCCCTGCAAGCTTTCTTTCATCAAAAGCCACTATAGAACCTTCATGGATAGCCTTATTGCAAATATCTAAAGTTGTGTTGGAGATATTATTTTATTCATGGAGATTTAATTAGATTTAGATTGATCCACTCAAATCCCAGGAATTGAGGATCGCGAGGGATTTGATTGTAATCAGTATTTATTTTCCTTTTATTTTATTTCCTATTTTTTATTCCCTAGCTTGTATATAAATAGAGAACCCCCCGGTGGAAGAATAGAAGAAAATACTTTACCCCATCTTAGTTTTCTTCTTAGTATCCGATCAGGTTGATTTGGCCAAAAGTTCAAGTGCTTCCGCTTTTCCGGCAAACGACCTTCAGCCGTCCGGCCGGCCTTTTGAATTTTTCTTAATTTTCCTTTATGACTCCTTTGGTCCGTTCTCCTATATCACTTCCGCTGCTGCGACGAATTCAGCTCGGCCCTACGGTCACTGTCCAGTCGCCGGCCAGCCCCCAAGGGCACCATCCAGCCACCGACTAGCCCTTCTGGGCCATGTCAAGCCACCGGCAAGCCCTTTTCGGCCTCGGCCAGCCACCGGCCAGCCCTCCCGGGCCTTGTCCAGCCGCCGTCCAGCCTTCTCGGGCCATGTACAGTTACCGGCCAACCCTCTCGGGCCATGTCCAGCCGTCCGCAGCCCACTGGGGCCTCGTTCGCTCATTTTGGCCCGCCCATCCGGCCGTCCTGTGCAGCCCATAGCCATCCGCTGCCACCTCTCTCTTGCACAGCCTATGTATGGTGCACCTCTTTTCTTTGCGTAGCGTTAGTGCTGCCTTGGCCGTTGAGAGTCTTCTTTGCGCAAGTTGGACACATCAAAAGATTTTCGTGCCTCAACTTGCGGGGGAGTGTTGGAGATATTATTTTATTAATGAAGATTTAATTCGATTTAGATTGATCCAGTCAAATCCCATGATTTGAGGATCACGTATCTTTAGGGATTGATTGTAATCAATATTTATTTTCCTTTGATTTTATTTCCTGTTTTTAATTCCCTAAATAGTATATAATTAGAGAACCCCCTCAGTGGAAGAATACAAGAAAACATTTTACCCCATCTTAGTTTTCTTCTTCCTCCATCTTACAGTCGTTAATTTTTGTTCCATATTCATTGGTCTTCGTCACGCATGCGCAACAAATTTTACTTAGTTTTATCCTACCTTGTTCAATAACAATGTTGCTCCATCATCTCACAAAATTGTCATTTTTGTCAATTGAAGCCTAGTATCATTGGTCAGTTCTCTAACATCTTAAACTTTTGGAGTAACTGGTGACTTAACATAGTATATAGAGCCCTGTTTGTGGGAGATCTTAGGTTTGATTCTCAATCCCGGATCCGGTTTACATATTGCAGTCCGTTGTTTGTCTCCAATGTAATGAAGTTTTGTTTGCCTCTCCACGTGTGAGACTGGTCGCACGTGAGGGAGGGTGTTGAAGCTTGAAATACATTGTTGCGTCCACTCTCTAACAGGTTGCACTGTTGAATCAACTGGTGAATTAACACTATCTTTTCTTGTTTTACCATACCCATCTCAACATCCACATTTCCTCCACACTCATCTTGTTACATTGTTTATTAACTGCTAACATCACTGCTCATAAAGCATAGCTAGTACAATAGCTCTATACAATTTTCTTCTATTTTGATTAATAGAATCATATTATATTCTAGGAGCATTCTTCCATTTTTACAATACGATGCCAGAAGAATTCTTCCATTTTTATAATATCAGATGCCAAAGCATGAAAGAATTCTTCCATTGATTTTGCTACTCTAATTTGAGCAACTACAAGTCCAGTCTCTCCCTCATTATAGATAATACGGCATACATATTTGGAAGCGTTCACCTTTTACAATCTCTTAACTCTCAATTATTCATATTTAAATTACAGTCTTCCTAATTTTTCATTCCATATATTCGTTTCTTGTCCTAATTATCTTATTTTAGAACTTCTGGACTCTACGGCTTCCCCAAAATTGGCACTTAGCATGTTTCCCGTTTCACATAGCATGTATCAAGGAACCCCATCATGCATATGTCTAAAATGGTTCAACCATGATCTGGGTAAAACAAAAGGCTGAGTTTATCCCTGACGTACATCCATAGTAACTAGAAATACACTTGTTTGTTGTGCTAACATTCTTAATATGATTATGCTCCATCATGGTGCAATCAATAGTACCAAAATATCTGTTTAGACCCGTTTTCTTAAACCAAAAATCCACCATCTTGAATCTCTAGCGACTACAAATCTATAAAGCATATAAAAAATCTTCTCTTCTCTCTGTCTGTACCTTTCAATTAATTAGGCATATCTTTATGTTCTCAGTAAATAACTTAGAGTCAAGACACTTCATCATCCACTGAACACTTCCAAGGCACTTACTGCAAGTGCTTTTAATTTTTCTTTTCCCATAATATCACTCCTCGAATCATTAGCCTAAGGAGCAAGTTCAAGACACTCGCAAGCGTGGTGTCCAAATGAATTTTAGTGTGACAATATATAACTAAGCTGGTAGATAAGAAGACATACACGAATCTATATGAGAGCTTGGTCACTTGAGAAACACCAAAATTCAAGAGAAGGTTCTCCACATACCAAAGTACAAAATTGTGATCTATATCTCTAGATTTTATAGTCGGGTCTATAGCAAGTGCAAGAGGAAGAACATCACAAAGTTAAAACACAATATACTAGTAGGTTTGAATCATCTCCAAGTAGAAGTATCTATTTGCTTTTCTGATCATAGACATAAGTTTATTTCTAATTATGCCAACGCTTACTCATTGTTACAACAGTTACAGTCACCATTTCATGCCAATATGTACAAGTATGTCTGTAAAACCCATTTCAAGCAAAAGTATAAGTCAACTGGACAAGGGAAAATTAAGAAGCGCATTGGGTCCAAAAGGTTTGGAATTTTGTAGGAGTGTGAATGGATCAAGAACAGAAACTGATGTGGTAATTAGGGGTGAAAGTTTTTGCTAAAAAACCGAACCGACCGACCGAAACCGACCAAAACCAAAGGTTTTGCTCAATTTTACACTGAACCGGTCGGTGGTCGGGGTTAAAAACTCAAAAACCGAAGTATCGGTTCGGTGGTCGGTATATATTTTCGGAAAACCGAAAAAACCGAATCGACCAAATGTATCTTTAATATAATACTAAACCCTAGATATAAATATCACTTTTTGTTTTTGCAGCCTCAAACCCTCAAAGTCTCAAACTCATTTTAGATCTGGAGAGTCCGACGAGAGAGAGGCGCCGCTCACTAGTCACCACCACTCATCGCCGCTCGCCAGTCGCCACCACTCATTGCCGCTCACCAGTCACCACCATTCATCGCCGCTCACCACTGGTCACGGTCATCTCTCTCTATCTCTCTCTCTCTATATATATGTACTCTATATGCTCGATCTCTCTCTCTCTCTCTCTCTCAGTCTCTCTCTCTCTCTCTCTCTCAGTCTCTCTCTCTCTCTATATATATGTGTACTCTGTTTTTATAGGATGATGAATCTTATAAGTTATACTAGGATAGAGGCCCGTGCAATGCACGGGTCCGTCAAAATTGGAAAATAAATTAGATGTATTTATTGTTGATGCATTTATAGTTGTCACTTGAAAAAAAATTAAATCAAACAATACTAAATCCTAAAAAAAAAAAAAAGGGAGCTTCGGCCATAGCCCCCTCAAATAAAACTCTTCAAAGCTAAAACACATGCTAGTTTTTTTATCGCATTAGGCCCTTTTTTACACTCAAATTGCTATAACTTTTGTTATATAAGTCTATTTTTGGTAAAATTTGATATTTTGAAATCAGCAAAATGAGATCCATCAAACGAGTTCAATATTGACCATGAAATACAGGAACAAAAAAAACTAAACATCAAACAAATATGAAAAATTGTATTTTTTCGCATACATATAATAAAAACATATTTCTTTCTTACAATTGGGACCATAGATGCATAGATCTTAAAAAAATACATGAAATCAAAAAAAAAAATCACCCAAAAAACCCAAGAATTGAGAAAGTTATGGTAGTTTAAAGTTAACAGATAATATTATCTGTTAGACACACAGATATAGATAATATTATCTGTAAAACCTCAAAATCAGGATACAACTTAACTTTTTTTAGAAAATTTCTACTCCTATTGCGTAAATCTCAAAGAAATACATGAAATCAAAAAAAAAAAAAAAAAAATCAACCAAAAAGTTTTGTTTGGGAAAAGATATGAATTGTATGAAAAAATAATTTTATAAAACAAATGAATTAAATTTATTTAGTGTAAATTATATGTGTGTAAAGCCTTGTTTGGGAAAAACCAAAACAAAAAAACAAAAACCAAAGCACAAAATCGATTTGCCAAACAAGGAACCGAAATTGTTGACTTTTGATCCAATATGTGTGTAAAGCATTGTTTGGGAAAAACGAAAACAAAAAAACAAAAACAAAGCACAAAATGGGTTTGCGAAACATGTTAGCCGAAATTGTTGACTATTGATCCATGGATTTAGTGCCTTGTTTGGGAAAAAGTGGAAACAAACAAGACAAACAAAGCCACAACTGATTTGCCAAACAAACCCTATTATTTTTGGAGTGCCTTGTTTGGGTTTAAAAAAAAAACACAAACACAAATAAAGGCAAAATTTGGTTTGACAAATAAGGCATAGCATCTCAATGTATTAGTAAAGGCAAAATTACATATAAGGAGCAAACAATTTAAAGAATTTCAAATTAGGACAAAATTGAAATTGAAAACTACCTAAGGCGCTTTTATAGTATAGTGTTGATATATGTACTCTGTTCTTAGTTCTTAGTTCTTAGTTCTTAGTTCTTAGTTCTTACCTCTTTCTTTTTACGTTTTTATTTTTTTAATTTTTATTTTCATATTCTACTCATACCTTTGAATCTTAAGTTTGTAACTTTGATAAATTGATACCCTCAAAAAAATATATATGTACTCATACCTTTTTTTTAATTTTTATTTTCATATTCTACTCATACCTTTGAATCTTAAGTTTGTAACTTTGATAAATTGATACCCTCAAAAAAAATATATGTACTCATACCTTTTTTTTAATTTTTATTTTCATATTCTACTCATACCTTTGAATCTTAAGTTTGTAACTTTGATAAATTGATACCCTCAAAAAAATATATGTATATGTACTCATACCTTTTTTTTATTTTTATTTTCATATTCTACTCATACCTTTGAACAGATTGGTACTTTGGAGTTGATTGCCATTAACTTGAACTACTTGAGGTTCTTTTAGATTTTGTATGTTGAAACCAAATATGTCATTGTTTAATGTTTACCCAAAACCCAAAACAGAATGATGAATCCTATATAATGAGTATTTTCGTTTTTTGTTTTGTTAGTTTTTTTTTTTTTTTTCTCTTGTGTATTTGTTTATTTATGTACTCACTACTCAGATCTCCTGCTTTGTTTTTTTTTTTTTTTTTTTTTTTTACTTTTCTCTTGTGTACTCAGATCTTTTGCATCTCAAGTTGACAAGTTCCCATAATGGGTGATGCGGCTGATGTCAATCCAACTACAACGGAGGCCAATTCAAGACCTACACCCTCACCACCTGTAGCCGAGGTGAATAAAGCTTCGCAACCTACGGTGGAGGTGAGTAAAACTACAAAACCTCCTTTAAATCCGGAGGGTCGAGGTAAGAAAAGGTCATTCGTTTGGGATCATTTTACTAAGCTCAAATGTAATGCCGAAGAAAAACCAAGGGCTTCTTGTAACTATTGTGGGATTGATTATGCTTGTGATACAAAGCTTAATGGGACTAAGTCCATGTTAACTCACCTTAATTTTCAATGCAAAAAAAAATCCGTTTAGGAAACAAGATAAGTCCCAAACTATCTTAGGTTTCAAATCGAAAGATGAACCTAGTGGGAGTGTTAGCCAACTTGTAGCGATGACTTTTAGTGCTGAAGCTTGTAGAAAAGCACTTGCAAAATAGATTGTAAAAAATGAGTTGCCTTTTAGATTTGTAGAGAGCGAGGGATTCAAAGAATTTATGCTAGTGGTTCAACCAAAGTGGGTTAAGATACCATCCCGTATTACGCTTGCAAAGGATGTTATGACTCTTCACGCAAATGAGAAGAAAGTGTTGAAGTGTATTGTTAGAGGTCAACGTATTTGTCTTACCACCAATACGTGGACCTCGGTTCAAAATTTAAACTACATGTGTCTTACTGGACATTTTATTGATGCTGATTGGAAACTTCACAAGAAAATCCTTAGTTTTAATTTAGTTTCTGATCACAAAGGTGATACACTTGGAAAGGCAATTGAGATGTGCTTATTGGATTGGAGAATTGATAAGTTTTTAACTATGACGGTTGATAATGCAAGCTCTAATAATGGTGTCATTAATTACTTGAAGAGAAAAACAAAATATAGTAAAGGGATTATATTAGAGCATGATTATTTGCACATGAAATGTAGCGCACACATTTTAAATTTGATAGTTTCTGAGGGGTTAAAGGAAATAGATGAATCAATTGTTAGGGTGCGTAATGTCGTGAGGTATGTGAGGTCATCACCATCTAGGTTGGCTAAATTTAAAATATGTGCCGCAAAAGAATCCATTGAAACCTAAAATTCTGTCTGTCTAGATGTGCCAACTAGATGGAATTCGACTTACTTAATGTTGGAAAGGGCTGTGGTATTTGAAAAGGCGTTTGAACGTTTAGCGGATGAGGATTTATCATTTTATGCTCACTTTAAAAGCGATGGAAATCGAAATGATGGTGTGGAAATGGATGATTGTGGGAGATATGGAGGGAAGGAAGATGTTAGAAGCTCCAGATAGTGTTGATTGGATGAGAGCTAGGTTGTTTTTGAAGTTCCTTAAACTTTTTCACAAGGCAACCTTGCGTTTTTCAGGCACTTTATTTGTCACTTCCAATGCCTTCTATGTGGAAATTGTTTTAATTCAAAATGCGATAAACAAGCTGTGTACAAATGATGATTTAAATTTGAAATTGATGGCAGAGGGCATGAGACTCAAATTTGAGAAGTATTGGGGTAGTTTTGAAAAAATAAATTTTTTGTTGTTTGTTGCCGTTGTGCTTGATCCACGTCGTAAATTGCAGTATGTTGAATATTGTTTTAAGAAAGTGTATGAATCAAGTATGGTGAATGCACTTATGGATAAAGTGGAAGCTAAGTTGACTGTTCTATACGAGTGTTATGCTAAGAATGATCCTAATGCAAGTGTGAAGGTAAATGTGAATGAATTATCGGGGGTTATGGATGTTGATGAGGATGATGAAGAATCTAGGGCGTCTTTTGATTTAGACTTTCAGAGGCACTTGGAAAGTGAAAGTGATATGGGATCCAAGAATGAATTGGAAAGGTACTTGAACGAAGGATATGAAGTTGATTCTCCTAATTTTGATATATTGAGTTGGTGGAAGACCAATTCCAACAAATACACCACTGTTAGTGAAATAGCTCGAGATGTCCTAGCGATTCCTGTGTCTACTGTTGCCTCAGAGTCGGCATTTAGCACGGGAGGCCGCGTACTTGATCCCTTCCGTAGTTCATTGTCTCCAAACATGGTTGAGGCACTTATTTGCACACAAAATTGGTTGCGGTCTTCATCCGTTGGTCTTCGTGAAGCTATGGAAGATATTGAGCAACTCGAAATGCTTGAATCAGGTAATTGTGTCTTTTAAAATGTTTGCTAGTTTTTTTAATTTCTATAACTTGTTTCAATTTTTTTTTATTTAGTTCATGTGGAGGGGCCTTCATCGGAGTCTATAATCGTTGATGATTAAGCATCTTATTTGTAGCACGAGAGGTAATTTAATTGTTGGCTTACTTATTTAAGCCTTTTTAAATGTAGACATTGTTGAGTTTCTAAATTTAGTTTTTCTTCTCTTCTTGATCCTTTCAAGTTTGTCATCTTAATCAAGTTAAGCAAAGAAGCAGCAGCCTGGAGTGGGAATTCAGTTTTTAGTTTTGGACTCTGTTTGTGCCTTGTGGGACTTTTTAGTTTTTTTTTTTTTATTATTGTTTGGACTTATGACTGTTTCTACTAAGTTACTATGGACTATGGAGTATGGACTTGGATAGTTTGTTTCAGTATTACTTATTATTGGCATTGGACAGTGGTGAACTGGTGATGAGATCTTAGATCTACTAATTGACATTTTAATTTAGTATTTTTGGGACAATCATAGTTCAAAAGTGTGTAATTTTTTTGTTGGAGAATGGTTTTTGTTTGGGCCATTTAATAATTTTTAGTTGACATTAAAAAATTGGCCCAAATCCACGAACATGACTTTAAATTACTGGCCCAAACCCAAAAAATAAAAATAATAAAACAGTTGGGCCAAAAAAAGGTGGCCCAAATCAGTAGGCCACCTTCCCAGAAGCCCACCCCGAACCCCGACCGAAACCGAAACACCCCGACCCCGACCCCGACCAAACCGAACCCACATCAGTCAGTTTCGGTCACCAATTCTAGCACCCCGATACCTTCGATTCGGTGGAAAATATTGGACAAACACCGACCGAACCGACCGACTTTCACCCCTAGCCGTAATGCAATGCAAGTAAATGAATTGTAGATAAGCAATGCATGTAAATGAATCAACGAGCTAAATTGTGCATAGAGCTTATCTACAAAAGCCACGTGTCATGTATCAATTTGCATTCAAAAGAAATTGAAGAAGCTGGCTAGAAGTAAAACTTTCAGGAGAAAAAGAAATTTTCACTAACCTTTTGAAGATATGAAAAGGGGCCCACTCTTGAAAACCTGTAAATAAACTCATGAGTTGAAAAGCGTGATTCATACCACCTTCCTAGTGTAAATCGAAACCATTTGCAAATTAAGAGATAGAAGCCACAAATGCAAGCAATTACAGCAACTTCTTACACTTCAAGAACTTACCAAATCAGCAGAAGCATTAATGGGAGTGCTTTTTACACCCCAAAAAAAAAATTTCAGAATTAAGTTTCTCAAAATTAAAAACGCTAAACCTTCTTTTTTTTGTTATAATCACATTTCCTTCCAACACTTAATGCTGATGTATTTGCACGGATTTGGCAATCAGCTTTAGATTTGCCTACAGATTATAAAATTCATCTATCATTGAAATTTTTCAAGAACTACATTAGGTTGAAAGTTGAATGGTCACTTGACAGAATCTAAAATTGGCAAGCAACCTTTGGACTATGTAGCACGATACGTGACACGGAGACGCCACGATACGAAGACGGCGATACAGCAAATTCCAAAAATGTAGGATACGGAGACGGCTAGGATACATCGAATAAAAAAATATTTCTAAAAAATATAATTTAGTTTGAAGTAAAAGAAGAAGAAGAGAGAATTAAATATCAATATTACATTACAGATTCTGATATTCACCCATAGAAACTAGGCAAATAGAAACTAGGCAAATAGAAACTTACAACATACACTCATAAAATGATTACAAAACATAACAATTAAGAGGATATAGGCACAGTAGGATACAACGATAAATCATTATATCTTTGATTTAAACATACAATTTGCAGTTCCATGTCCACCAATGTTTCCATAATTCTCAAATAAACCAATTACTTATCCCCACTTTTACAATATTAAGATTATTGCCTCAAAGTTTTAAAATGCATTTCTAATGAGAGGCCAGCATGCTGCATTCACTTGTGTGTCCGACTATGTTGGCTGCGTGTCCGACACGCGATCAAGGTGTGTCTGATGTTAAAATATTTAAGACACGTTTTATAGTGTGTCTGACACGTGGTGATGCATGTCCGACGAGTGTCGGTGTCTGACACGGACACGATACGAAGACGGCACCCAAAATGAAGTGTCCGTGCTACATAGCGTTTGGATTTTCGCATAGTTGAGAGATTGAGAGTAAAAGCCTCAAGAATATAGCTAAAATGTTAAAGCTATGATAAAGAACAAAAAATCAAATTGAACTTCCAAAGAGTTCAATTAAGACCAATGTGTTTCCTGAAATCATGCAGGATTTAAAAGCATTATTTACTTTTGTGCATTTAGACAACGAATCCGTTAACATGTTTTTTGGGCGCACTATGTGATAAACAAACCTAAGAACAAGGAAACATTCTGCTCTATCTGCCAAAAAAGTGTTCCAATAGTATAAAATTTCAATACTTAGAATATTAGCTCATTAATATCAAAATTTAGATGGACGCTTTATAAAATCGTCTCAGGGGCCCGAACTCCCGTATAGTTTTGCCATTGTATGCACGCCCTTCCAATCCCAGCCTCCCCTAATAAAATAAAATCCTGGCCCCGCCTTGGGCGCAAGCACAAATAACTACATTGGTTTTTGTATTCCATATACACTTTTTACATTACACAAAATGTAGCTACCATAATGAATGATAAAACAGAAACGGCCAATGATGATATTACAAATTGAACATCATTAACATCATTGAAATAGCTATATAAAAAAAAAAAAAAAAAAAAAATTACTAAATTAGCAACAGAAAAACCAGGCAAAATATCAGTTCTGTCAGAGTCCAGTATTTAATTCCCATAACTATTGAGGACTGGTCTCGTAAATAAATTACATGTTAGGGTTGTGAAGGCAATAAATTTTTGAACGGAAGCACCAAAAGTCTGATCAATAAAGTGCAATTTAAGTACTCATATCAAACTTCAACCACCAAAAATTATAACTGAGCAGCAATGTCTTGATTGATTTATGAGAAAAAGGGAGGAACAGAGGGAAACTTTGATGCCTTAAAAAAAATAATAATAAATAAATAAAAAGAAAGACGCTAATTTGGTGATTGGCTGGCTCACTGGCTGCTGAAAAAATTGCAATCAAAGATGGAACTTGAGATCGTTAGATTCCTGATTAATAGGAAAATTTAACGTAATTGGAGTTGAAAGATTCAAATCTTTACTTTCTTTCCAATTACTGTAGTAATTACTGTAGTAAGAAAATGTAGGAAAACTGGAAATTTTCCAATTTTGAATTCTTAGACCCTGCGCTTAATAATACAAGTACTTGACTTATAATTGAACTGGAATAACCAACCAGAGGCTGAAAGTGAGTGGGAAACAAAGTAAACATATGTATATATATATATATAAGAAGAAGGAACATACCGTGTTTGTAGGTCCAATTCTCGGGCGCTCAAAAGCGGCCAAGGACGCTGACATTTTCACACAATACCACCAAGACTACTTTAACATTGAGAATGTGATGAATCCCAGGTGAAACAACAACTCCAGAGTATGCAAACACATTTCAACCAATTGCATCACCGGAGTCGCCCATTGAGTCAACTCCGGTGGAGAATCGCCAAGATCTGAAGTGAGAGAAAACAGATTTAAAATCTAGGGTTTTGAAAATGGATAGATGCAGAAGAAAGACACACCAACCAGAGCTACTACTTTTCTCTCTCTACACACTTTGTTTGTTTGATGAGGTTATGTATAGTGCAATAGTGGTTGTCGTAGTAATATGGTAAGGTAACGTGGTTTTGTTTAGTCTTTGCTTTTCACCTACTCTGTCTCGTTGGCCCTCACTCACTGTGGATTTCAGGAGAGAGAGAGAGAGAGAGGAGTGTGTGCGCTCTTCTTTTTTCAGTAAGTTTTTAACTCTAACAAGTCTCAAGTCCCCCCACCACCCCCACAATCGTAAAAAGACAATTAAAAAAAAGGGTCATTTAGTATAAAATTCAATTTATTAGATTTTTTTTAGTAATTAATCCAGTTTAATAATTTTTTTAGTAATAGATTCTTCTTATTTTATTTAAATAATTTTGTCCTTATTTCATAATAAATTTACCCTAATAAATGGCTTATATATACATATAAACTAACTTTATTGTTCTGATTTGCAAAATCATATTTGAAATTCAAATAATTTCCAACTGTATTTCAACTTCGTTCAAGTAAAATCAAATCATATCTCCATATTTCAAATACACAATCTTCATACATCTTTCTTCTTTTTAAGAATAGACCTCCATTGAAGCAGTTTCGTTACAGAAAACTAGTACTTTGCGAATTTAATTGCATCAACGAAGCAATAGAAATCTCTCATGAAATTTAAATATTCAAAAATCAAACTAATGAAATTTCACAAAAATAAATCTGTTATGAAGATGCGAAATTTTACGTGTTGGTGATGTGAAATTTCACAATCAAACTTACTATTATGGAATTTCAATTGAAAATTCACAAAAAAATAAAAAATACACTTTTTATTATGAAATTTCAAAAAATAACTTACTGTTATGAAAATTTCAAAAATAGCTTACGGTTATGAAATTTCACAATCTTCAAAACACAGAAAAAAAAATGAAAATTCACAAAAATAAAAAATAAAAAATACTTGTTGCTATGAAATTTGACATGTTACGGACGTGAAATTTCACATTCAGACTGCTATTATGTGCAAGCAAAGAATCATCAGATTCTCCATTAAAAACACAGTGTCTAGCGTTAAAAAATAAAAATAAAAAAATAAAAAAATAAAAAATAAAAACTGCATTTACAAACATGTGAAAAATCATGATGTGTCTTCACCGCAACTCTACTGGAATCCGTCGCCGCCAAACCGGTACAAGCTAGGGTATTTTTGACGGAGGAAACGAAATCACGTTTAGAAATTCCATATGGGCGATGAAAGAAGTCGAGATTGGGCGTAGATGACCAGAGGTATTGCCATCTCTTCGACAAGACGTCTATTTTAAGGGCGTCCGGTTTGAGAATAAGGACTTTGTTTGTACTCTTCATAGCCTTTGTGTTGATCTTTGGAACTCTGGAAGCCAATGAGAATAAGAGGATCAGCCGTGGGCTACTAGGTGATACAAATTTTGGTCGGAAAGTAAATGTTGGATCAACTCAAAGTAGTAGTACTACTGGAGATAAAAACAAGCAAGGAAGCTGATGATTATGAAATAACTCAGTGCTCCAATGATACGCGTTCGTCTAATACTGACACTCACCACCGTTACACAGATTCTTCTCGACCTTCTGGGCCCTGAGTAAGCTCTAAATGGAAAATGAAACCCAATAAAAGGCACTGCATTTGTCAATGAGAATGACCACCACGTTAGCAATCTAATCGCTATATACAATGAGCATGACCACCACATTAGCAATCTAATCCTCCAATCGTTGCTCAAGACTATGTTTGGCGAATTGCATGCAATCACATAAGCAGAGACAAATGAGGCCTAAACGTGCAATGGAAATTTAATTATGGAATCACTGATAATTTGCAACGTCCCTTAATTTGTGGATATATATTGACTGTAATCAATGAAGGATTTAAATAGGCTTAAATCATGGAGAAGGTGTAACAAATTCCATAACATACTTTGACCAAGTTTAATGACATAAATATGTGTAAGTATATACATAGTCTCTATATATAATCTAAGGGTAAAAATGTCATTAAAAAATGGTAATTGAGTGGGTCAAGGGACCTATTACTACACACATATGGGGGGCGGGGACATATTTCTATGCTATGGGGGGGGGGGGGGACTAAGGGTTGTATGACCAGGGTAGGTAGGGATTTATCACCAAATTTCAAAAAAAAAAAAAAAAGGCATTGGGGCAAGATTATTTTTTAATTTGGGCATTTTTTTTAGGTAAAATAAATAAATTTATTGGTTTTTTTAAGGACACCTTCCACAAATTATATATTTAAGAAATTTAAGTTTTTTTTTTTTTTTTTTTTTTTTCTAAACAAAGTTTGTGTTTGTTATTCAACTGATATTCAATAAGTCTAAATCGTTCTTTCTTATTTCTCCCTAACTTTTGATCTTCTTCTTCTTGCTTTTTCATTCTATGTGAATCTCTAACCATGCACTATTCTAGGATTTATTATAAACAAGAAAAAACCTATGTCTTGAAACCCTCGCTAATCTGTAAATTCGACTCTCTGAAATTTTGATTTATGATTAATTTAGTTTGTACATATAATTGAGAAGAAAATATACTACATGAGATGTAGACTAACTGCTTGAATATGTATTTACATGAAATTGTAAAAGAACCATTACAGCCACGTTTTGTTTTTTATTGTTTTATAGTTTTTTTATATTGTCATATTTCAATGAATTCATGAACATGGACTCTGCTACCATCTGATCTCCTATTGTTTGTGTTAGAATCAGAGTTTGTCACTTCTCGTTTGGTTCTGGGCATGTAATCTTTCATATTTGGTTCTGTTTGACTTTTAATTGCTTGTATGATGTCACGCCTCGGAGTAGAGAAAATTAGAGGGAAATAAAATTTTCCTTTCCGAATCCGTGAGCCATGACTAGTTACATAAGACTGACATGTCCGTGCAAGCATTCTAACGTAGATATATCAGAGTAAGAAATTTCAAAACGTCTAATGGTATTCATGGGGGAACTTTAAATATTTTGCAACTTAGGCTATTACAGAAGTTCCAAATGAAAAACCACAAAAAATAAGTTGGGCGATCGACCCCACTTAAATTATTACATCAACAAAAGATAGTTTCTTAAAACATAACGGAAATCTTAATGCGGTAGTAGGCCAGGGTCTTCTTTCTAGCTGGCATACCTATACCCTTCATTATTATACTCTTCCTGAAAGTCCTCCTCAGGATAACCTTCCTGATAGTTCCCCCTCTTGAGAATAGTGATACTTCTCCTCATAGTTACCTTGATGATCTTCTTCATTATAACCTAGACGTAATATGTCCAGGGCAGAGGAAAGAGCCATTAGCTTTTGAAGCTAAGTGAGTTCGTCTAACCGATCACTCCTACTACAGCAATAGTATACAAGTACAACGAATATCTTGAAAATAAACATTTGATAAGCATATAACATGATGGTATGATGACATGATGTAATATCGATATATTCGACTTTTACTCAGACACTGATGCTGACTCATGTGACTTGTTACATTACTAGTATAACGTTGTTAGCTTAAAGTAGAATGATTACGTTGCTATCGTCGCCTAGTAGATCCCTATAGCAGTTTTGGTTTTAAAGAGTGTAATCATTGTACTCTTAGGCCCTCGTGACCTTGCCTAGGAAATAGAATAGTCATAGACACGAGTGTCGTTAGCCTGAATATTGCCGCCTTACGGGCGTTAGGTTACCTTAATGTCATCATCGCCTTACGGCTTCATATTGTCATCGTCGCCTTACGACCTCATATTGACATCGTCGCCTACGGCCTTAAATTGACATCATCGCCTTACGGCCTTATGGTAACCACATCTTATTCATCTGACCATGGTCAATTTGTCATCGTCGCCTTACGACCCCATATTAACATCATTGCCTTACGGCCTTATATTGACATCGTCACCTTACGGCCTTATAATTACCCCATAGCATAATAACTTGTTCCCATTGATTTGACTATAACATTTGGACCTTCGCAGTCCACCAAAACATGTATGACAATATAATTGAGTTAGTCTCCTCGACTAACCATGCAGACGTCAATTTTGACATTCATGACTCGACTACGTTCATGTGAATATTTATGCGAGTGTATGAAATATAACATAACAAGTATGAATCATAATAACAATTATCAATTAAGCATGTAGTATAAGTATCTAGACATGCGCTTTCATATAAACAGTTCATCTTAACGTTCACATATATAATACTCATCAGATATGTCCACATATGATACACTGGATATTCACATAATACATATATGATAGTTTTATAATATACCAAGTGAGTTAGGACGACTCTGCGGTCCCTACAATAAATATAAATTCATAGAACGGCGGTTAATATGCATACTAGTATTAAGGCATAATGGTAATTGTGCCGGATGGGTTCCTAAACCTCAACATGATGATTTAGACATCATTCTGAGTCTAACGCCATTGACTAGACTCAAATCGGAGTCCGTCATATAAAAGATTGGGTTTTCTATACCAGGATGGGTCCTAAAGGCAAGCTTTATTTTTGACCTCATCAAAAGGTCACCAAACTTAAAGGGGATGATTCAGATATTATTCTAAGACTCTAGGAACTGACAGCGTATTTTTTTGAGCTACGGTTTATTTTCTATGAATTATTGAAGTTCTAATCGTCTAATAATAGACTTAGGAACACTCTAATTATAAAATATATTTTAGAAAGACATTAGGGGATGGTGAGGTGATGCCCGGTGGTTTTTTTAGGAAGTGTTTTGGTGAGGTTAATACCCAATAGGTCTACGGAAGCTTAGGGTAGTACATTACCCATTTTGGGTAAGATTCCCATTTCCATATGTGTATGGTTGGGTTGTCGTTAGGAACCACGTGTCGTGCAGTCCAAATTGATACATATTTTATGGGTTCACGTGATATGTCTGTCCGGGCTAATAACTTACAGTCTAATTTAATAATATAATAATATGCATTAGCTATTCAAGGTTCTGCAATTACGGGACCAAAATATGAGAACTCATTTTATTAACGAAAATTTACGAGTATTACATCATCCACCTGCTATTAAAGATTTTGTCCCCGGAATCATAATTGGTTATATATTGAAAAGGTAAGGAAATTTCTCACACATTTCCGATTCTAGTTCCCAAGAGGCTTCACGCTCATCATGATGTTTCCACTGGACTTTCACCAGAGGGATCCCCTTAGTCCTCAGCTTTTTAGTTCCTCTTTCCATGATCTTTTATCGTTCCTTCATTGTAAGTCACATTGTCGTTCACTTCGATATCAGTGAAGTTGATCTCATAAGACAAATCGTGCACGACTTTCCTCAGCATGTTAATATGAAAGACGTTATGTACTCCTGACATCTTGGGTGGCAGTGCAAGTTTGTAAGCAACTTTTCCCACACGTTCCAGAATTTCGAACAGTCCAATGTATCGTAGTGAAAGCTTTCCTCTCTTCTGTCCAAATCTGACAACACCTCGTACCAGGGATACTTTTAGTAACACGTGATCTCTGACATTGAATTCCAAGTCGTTTCGATGCTAGTCTGCGTAGCTTTTCTGTCAGCTTGGTGCCGCTTTCATCTTTTCCTTGACGATTTTAATCTTCTCATTTGTTTCTCGAACCATCTCAGGTCCTAGAAGTTTATCATCTCCAACTTCTGCCCAGCACAAAGGCGATTGACACAGTCATCTATAAAAAGCTTCAAAAGGTGCCATCCCTATACTCGAATGATAACTATTGTTATAAGCGAACTCTATCAGTGGTAGGTTTTCTTCCCATGAACTTTCAAAATCTATCGCACAGGCTCGGAGCATGTCTTCCATGACTTGATTGACTCTCTCAGTCTGTCCATCGATTTGGGGGGGGGGGGGGGGGGGGGGGGTGAAATGTTGAACTTAACTTCACTAAAGCTCCCAATGCTGTTTGTAAGCTTTCCCAAAATTCTGATGTAAAACGTGAATCGCGGTCTGCATCGGCATTCCATGCAGTCGAATGACTTGTTGTATATACATTATGCTCAATTTCTCAACCGGGTAAGTCATACTATAAGCGATGAAATGAGACGATTTGGTGAGTCGATCCACGATCACCCAAACAGCATCGTGATTCTGTTTTGATCTTGGAACTCCAACAACAAAATCCATCGTAATGTGTTCCCATTTCCATCGGGGAATTCGTAGTGACTGTAATAATCCTCCTGGTTTTTGATGTTCGACTTTGACTTATTTACAGGTCATGCACTTGGAAACATAATATGCTACTTCTCTTTTCACTCCATCCCACCAAAAGTTTCTCTTTAGGTCCTTATCTTTGTTCTTCCCGGATGAACAGTCATCTTGACTTGTGTGCTTCATGCAATATGTCTTTCCTCAGGTTGTCTTCATTGGGTTACACAAAGTCGATTGCAACATCTAAATCCTCCATCTGCTCCTATCTTCCATTCGGCGGAGTCTTTTGCCAATGCTTTCTCGAACCATTGATGAAGTCCTTTGTCCTTTCCTTGAGCTTTGAAAATACGACTTATGAGCGTTGGTTGTACTACGAGACATCCAAAGAGTCGTCCTTCACTTGACTCGACAGTCTAAAAATCAAAATTTGTTAATATTTCCAATGCTTTCCATTCTCTAACCATGGGAGAGTATACGATGAGTTTGCGGGGTTTTTAGCTTACTGCATCAGCAACAATGTTTGCTTTACCAGGGTGGTATCGCAGAGTGAAATCATAGTCTTTTAACAATTCCATCCAGCGTCACTGCCTCATGTTCAACTCTTTTTGAGAGAACAAGTACATCAAGCTCTTGTGATATGAAAACAAATCAAACTTCTCTCCGTAGAGGTAGTGCCTCCAAATCTTGAGTGCAAATACGATTGCGGCTAATTCCAGGTTGCGAGTAGGATTGTTAAGCTTATGTGGTTTTAACTATCGTGATCCATACACTATCATTCTTCTCTCCTGCATGAGCACACATCCAAGTCCTTGGTGTGATGCATCGCTGTATATGGTAAACTATTCACCGCTCTTTAGTATTGCAAGCACTGGCGCTGTGGTTAGTTTCTTCTTTAACACTTTAAATGCGCGTTTATGCTTGTCGTTATATTCGTACTTCAGGTCCTTTTTGGTTAATCTAGTAAGAGGGGCTGCGATTTGGGAGAATCCTTCCACGAATCTCCTGTAGTATTCAGAACTCTGACTTCTGTTGCTGTGGTCGGTCTATTCCAGTCTATGACAGCGTTGAACTGTGATGAATCCACTACATTCCTTCCTGTAAGACAACATGTCCTAAAAATTTGACTTCCTTTAGCCAGAACTCACACTTGTTGTACTTCGCATGCAAGTGATTGTCTTATAAGGTTTGAAGTGCTGTCTTCACATGTCCTTCGTGTTCTGCCTATGTCTTAAGTAGATGAGAATGTCATCTATAAACACGATAATGAACTGATCTAGGTAGGGCCTGAAGGTTTGATTCATTAAATCCATGAATGCCGCTGGGGCATTGGTCAATCTGAACGGCATAACTAGAAATTCATAATGTCCATATCTAGTTCGGAAGGCCATTTTGGGTACATCCTCAGGCCGAAAGAGCAATTGATGGTATCTGGACTGTAGATTTATTTTTGAAAATGTAGTAGCTCCTTGTAGTTGATCGAATAGATCATCAATCTGCGGTAAAGGGTACCTATTCTTGATTATAACCTTGTTCAATTCTCTGTAGTCGATACATAATCGAATGGTTCCATCCTTCTTCGGTACCGGGGCTCCCCATGGTGAAGTGCTCAGACGGGCGAATCCAAGGTCTTCAAGTTCTTGTACTTGCGTCTTAGTTCTTGCATCTCCATTGAGGGCCATTCGGTGTGGTGTTTTCGATGTCGATGAGGTTTCGGGTATTAGCTCGATTCAAAAATCAATGTCCTTCATAGGTAGTAGTCCTTTTACTTCTTAGAAAACATCTTCAAAATCTTAGACTACGGGGATTTGGGCTATAAGAATTTCTTCACTTGTTGTTCCAAGGGTGGCCAAGCAATTGGTGAGGAAAACATCACAGGAGGGATTGCACTTAAAATCAAAAGGTTTGCTTTTGGGTATTGAAAAGGTTATTGATTTGCTGGCACAATCTAGCTTGGCATGATATTTTAGAGCCAATCGATTCCTAAAATCATGTCGAATTCCTTCATCGGTAAAACTATCAGATCAGCGGGGAGATTCTAATCTTTCAAGTTTAGAGGGCAGTCCTTGCATATTTTTCCCAACTTAACGCTTGCTCCTAGAGGTGACATAGCATTCAAAGCTATATCCATCATTTGGGGTGCTAAGCCTAAATGTTGTACGATTCTAATTGCAATAACGAGTTTGATGCACCAGTATTGAACAAAGCTTTCACTTGACTGTTAAAGAGGGTTAGAGTACTTTCTAGATTTTGCTGCTCTTCTTCATCAAATCCTGCCTCTTCAGGGATAATAGCAATGAGGTGAGTCCGTCCTTGTGTAGATCTTCCATAGTGACCGCCTCGGGGTGCCTTACAATCCTTAGCCAGATGTCTTTTCTTGTTGTAGTTAAAACAGACCACTTCCCAGCGACTATTCTTCTTCGAGGCACAACAATCCTTAGATATGTGTCCAGGGATTCTACAGTTAAAGCAAACTCCGCAGTTGTCATTTATCGTTCTTGATTGTCCTTGTGGTGGGGTTGGCTTAAATGGCACCGTTGGTTTGTTACGAAAGGGAGTTGTCTGCGACCTCTTTTCACCATTCTAGTTCCTCTTGAATCCTTGATTATAAGCCGGAGCTTGTCTCGGTCCTTGATTGAACCTTGGAGGGGGAGGTCAGTTTACAAAGCGCTTTTGTTCACGGCCAGTGATTTTCTTCGAAGCCATAGGCCATTCCCACTAAAGCTTTAAACGTTTGGTTCAAGTGGCCATAGGTCAGCTTTTGCAGGGGTAGGGAAAGTCCCAAGTGATACTTCTAGTTCTTCTTCTCTGGGGTATCGATTATGGGATGCGCAAATCGAGAAAGATGCTCGAATTGCACTATGTACTCTCGTACAGTTTGGCTACCTTGAACCAGGTCAATAAATTCTTTCTCCTTTTTGTTCCTTTCAGTCTGGGGGAAGTAGTTTTCCAGAAACAACTCTTTGGACACCGCCCATGTCATCCTTTGTGTGGCTCCTCCTAGTATTGCTTTCTCTGACTCCCACCAGTCAGCTGCAGCATAGGTCAATTGATAAGTAGCCAATCGACGTTTCTCAACTTCGGAGCATCCCAGTGTATCAAAGAAAATGTCCAATCCACGAAGGCACTATTCCGCTTCCCATGGTTCAGTCATTAAATTTATCTGGACGCATCGCACGGAATCGTTCTACCATACGATCCTCTTGTGGTCTAGGTGGAACTACGGGATTGTTGTTAGCATTGTTGGTGTTGGGACCGTGGTTGCCCCCAATGTGTTCTAGGCATTGTAAGAATGCACCAAACACTCTAGTGGGATCTGATCGGGAGAGAATAAATCCTAATTACATGCCTTAATTCACATTTGTTAGCATATTTTATCATGTTTTTATGTATTTTTATTTCGTTTTCTGTTTTAGAGCAGGTTTTGGAAGAAAACACTAATCCAGGTTAAATAGAGAGAAAAAGCAGGAAGAAAGAAGCTGAAAAAGGCACCTCGCGCGCGTGGCCCGCTCGCGCGAATTACCAGAAATCGCTCGCGCGACTTCCCAATATCGCGCTCGCGCGGCCCGTTCATGCGACCTGTGTAAAAACTAAATACGTGAATTTCAGTGTACTGAAGACTCCTACGTAAACGAAACTGCCTAATTATGTCTGGAAAGCTAAATACAACAATTTTAGTGCGAATTGGATTAGGAAAGCTTCCAAAAACTTGCTACTAATCTATATATACCCTATTTCACTTCAATTTAGGGGTTGGCAATTAATATACACACAATATACAACCACACTTTCAGCCATTGAAGAGAGAAAAATAAGGAGAAGAAGAAGAAGACCAAGGGTTTCCATGGCCTCCTCCATCAACTACTTGCCATCCGTCGCTTCTATGGACAACTAGATTCTAGATCTAGGGTTTCAATGAAACCCTAACCAAGTAATAGGGTGTATTTTATGTTTTTATTTTAGTTTTATTATGTATGGATGACAATTACATGTTCTGAGGATTTTTATAAATAAATCGTGCTTTTATTGATTAAATCGTTACTTTCAAAGTTTACTTCTTATCTTAGATCTATTTTGATGGTAGCGTGCTCAATGATCTATGCTTACTGTGCTTGTTTAGATTATTTACATGTAATGGTGCTTAAATTGAATTGTGCTATCATGTATCCGAATAGTCCATGCCTAGATTAGACGGATTATACCACAACCCTAGTTTAGTGTGGGATAATTCGTGCTAACCGAAGATGGATTATGTTGGTGCTTAAACTATAGTTATTTTCTTGACGGAAGAATTGGACTTGTAGCTACAATTTTCCATTATCATCCAACTTAATAAGCTAAAGTAATTAGTAAATACCCTTATTATGAAGCTAGTGGTGGATTTGCAATCCTAGGTTCCTTAAACTTATTATAAAAACAAATATTTAATTACTTTCATAATTTTGATTTACTTTTATTGTTATTAGTTTAATTCAAATTAAATCCAAAATCCGTTTTTCTTAATTAACTAAATTTAGGTTTTAAAATTTAAAGTGTGTAGTATTCAATCTCCGTAGGTTCGACCTTTACTTCCACACTGCAAATCTTTTGAAAGTAAAGCATAAGTTAAGCATACTTTTATATCTTGATTTTGACAATATCAGGATCCATTCCAGCAGGATTAAGTTCCGGTGCTCCTCCAGCAGGGTTTGGAGGTCCTATGCTTCGATTCTTCCTTGGTCTGTCTGCCATCGGTTATCTGGTTTACCTACGAAAATATTCTATTTAGAACTTATGTGCAGGGTTTACCTGGGTATCTATGAGCATACCTATAAAATAAATAAGCAAACAACACAAGCATGGAGACAAGTATGGTACTAAAACATCTTCTTCATTAATACGATGACGGTTACATAGTTAAAGCCTTTCAAGAATACTTGACTACAAAAGTGGGGATATTACCCTATTACATGTATTCCCACAACAATAAGGGTCATTAGCCTAAGTCAACTTAGTACAATTAAACGTAAAATAACTAATACATTATAATAATCATCTAGAACTAGTCATCTAGGTCAGACTCGGATGTGATTTCTCCCATATCTGAGTCGTGTGGTCTATCTTCAACCAAATTGGGTTCACCCAAGTCCCAATCCTCAATGTCAACATTGCCCTCATCATCTTTGTTATTCCGCGGGCATTCCTACTATCGGTTGGTCCTACATAGGCTGAAGGGGTTCTTCCTGTTCGAGTTTCTCTTCAAGGTTTTCTTCTTCATGATCATCCTCCTCGTTATCCTCTTCTTCCAAATACATGTCCGGTTCATCATCAGACATTTCTGCATTGTTGGGGTTGGCAGCAGGTTCTACCACTAGGGTTGCTACTTCTGCAAGGGCATTCTTATTCGATGGCCAGACAAGGTGGTCTTTTGGGTGAATGGAGGGGTTCTTGCAGTATCTAGTTTACTAGCGGTTTCGTAGCACCCTGAATTTCCTTGGAAATTCCACGTAGGATTTAGAATAATGACATCACCGTGGCACGATTACAGAAGGTCCATTAGGATGACCCTAATTAGGAATCCTTATAAGATCCTATAGTTGACGTCTTAATGACGACGACATAGTTTATAACCTAGAGTCTATTAGAATAATCGTAACCCAAGTGTCTATACTCCTATTTTAAGAACCATAGTTGGGTATACACTAGGACTCATACATGGCCCCGTGCATATATATTTGTATCAGGATTCACTGTCATTGTTGTGCACATATACTAGACTCAAGTGCGCATTCCTAGAAACTTACCCGAGAGTGGACCCTACCATTTGGAACCATACACCACTACCACCTTGTGCCCTAGTAATCTACCATTGGACACACACAACATACACATGCACATATATGGTGGTGCACCTATTGCACACAACCAAACCTCCCTTACCTTCCTCTATAAATACACCTTTACAACCCCCTCATTACACTCTTAAACACAGCAACAAAAACTCCCCCACCAATCTGTTTATACAGATTGTATTAGAGAGAGAACCGAGAGGGGAAGAGGGAGCTTGAGAGATCTTCCAACCCCCCTCCCCTCCTCCCCCCTCCACACACACACACACCCTTACATTGTGTACACCACACACCCCTCTCTGTCCATTCTCTACACACACACACTTACACGACCCAGAAGCACGAGGAAGATGATTGAAGGAGAAGAAGGGACGCAGAAGAGAGAGAGAGAGAGAGAGAGAGAGAGAGAGAGAGAGAGGTTGATCGGAGAGGTTTGAGAGACCCGAGATCATCTGAGGTAAGCTTACACCCCACATTGCATTTGTACACCTTTGCATGTCCTGTAGGTACCCCCAAGACCCTTGCATGCAAGCCAAGCAGAGCCTAAGGCTCTCTGTGAGCTCCAGCAGCCATGGAAGCTCCATAATGGAGCTTGATTTTGAAACCATAACCAAAGCCCTTTTTATTACACCATTGTGATCCCTATGGTCCCAGGAACACCCCCTTAGAACAGTTCTTGATTTGGTATAGGTTTAGACATGCATGCAGGCTATTATTCTTTTTAATGGCTAAAAGAATAATCTCATGGTTCGTACAACAAACGAGATAACTAGGGTCAGTGCTCAGAGTATGTGATAGAGGAGAGAGAATCGATCATTTTGCCGTTAGTTTCATTGATTTCTATGGAAGGATGAGTGAGATATGAGGAGAGAGAGTTTTTCGGCGAATCGCGGGTCACCGGCGATGTCGGGATCACCGGAGAAGAAGAAGAAACCTGTATGGGTTTCGGGTTATAAGACCCGGGTATGAGCCGGGTCATGGGTGGGTTTAGTTGTGTATAGAAGTGGGTAAGGTAGCGGGTCGGGTTGGGTTTTACAAAACCAGTGGATACTTCAAGTAGGACGGCGTCGTTTTGATGCCGGATCCTATTCGGGTCGGGTTTGGGTAGTTGGGGTGGGCCACATTGTGTCTGTAAGCGAGTTCAGGTACGGTCCGGGTCTAGGTTTGGGTTAGGGTATTTGGGTTGAGTTAGTTTGTTAGTATAAGTGGGTTTGGGTTTGGGTTGAGTTCGAGTTCACCCAAATGGGTTTGTGGGGGCTGGGTTTTCATGTGAGTTATTATGGATAGTTCGGTTAGGTACAGGTCGGGTTGGTTCGATCCGAATGAGTTCTTGGGTTGGGTTTGCGTGAGTGTGTATCTGGGTAGTCCGTTTAGGTTTTTGTTGGGTTGGGCAGCGGGTCGCGCGTTTGGGTTTCTCTGAGTGTATAAATGGATAAGGCCATTTAGACCGGGTCAGTTCGGGTTGACCCGTCGGGTCTGTCAATTATTATTATTATTATTATTATTATTATTATTATTATTAGATTTTAAATAATTTTAATCATTATAAATGTATTAAAATGTATTATTAGTACATTTACTTTGTGGAATATTATTATATAATATTCTTAATATACTAAGTATAATTATATTATGGTAATAATATAGTTATTAATTATTTGGTAATTTATAAGTATAATATAAATAGTTTTAAGGGTATTTACATGGATAATTAAAATACCTATATATATTTATAAATTCTAGAAAATTAGGGTAATGACCCTAAGATTATTTTATTACATAATATAAATTATAAAGTTATAATATTATAGTCTAATATTTTTAATAATTATTAAGGAGCTATTTTATGAGTATATTAATTATTAAAAATACCAAACGAGCTCCGGAAATTATGAGATAAATATTGGTAGTGTATTTTAATATCTAGTATTTAATAAAAAATACTTCTAAGTATTGATTTCACAGTATAGATATATTTATGTATTTAAATCCCTTTTCGGATATTTTCGGGTATATGTTATCTTCAATAATTTATAATAAATAATCTAGGACTCCGAAAATTATGCGGTCAGTTCCCAGAGTCTTAGAATAATGTCTAGATCGTTTCCCTTAAGTTTGGTGACCTTTTGACTCGGTAAAAAATACAGCCTGTCTTTTAGGGCCCGCATTAGTGTAGTAAGCCCTACATATTACCTCGTAAAACACGATAGACTCCGATTTGAGTTTAGTCAATGGCGTTGGACTTAGAATGACACATAGATCATCACCTTGAGGTTTATAACCTCATTTGGTAAAATTACCATTTTGCCCCTGGAGTTGCACTCACTCTTTATTATTGTTTATTCCGTTTATTATTGTAGAACTTGATGATTATCTGTTTTTCGAGGATCGGTGACTCGAGGTGAGTTTCCTAACCTCACTCTAATCCTAATAAGATTAATATAAGATGTTTAAAAGCTACTTGTATGATGTTTTGTATAAGTAATATGTTGATTTATGATGAGTTTCCTAACCTCACTCTAATCTATGTTACGTGATCCATGTTTTATATGTTATATTTCTGCTGCTAACTGTTAAATGCACATTTTACGATGGTTGTTAACTGGATTAGATAACACATGCTATGTTAGTAATAAAGAGAATGAAAGTGGTTTTGCATATGGGTATCGGTAGTGGACTCACTTGCATTTCATGACATGTGTTAGCATGCATTGTATGAGAAAGAGAGATGTTTGATGAAAATGTGAATAAGGTGAGATATATGAATGTGAAAGAGATGTAAATATTGGATCCGATGGGTCAACGGCTGACGAGCCGGGTGGACATGGACGGTTAGGGTTCCTAGTGCGCCTTTCGCCGTTGAAGACGTCCGGTGATGCACATGCGTGGTTGAAGACGTCCCATGTATCATTGAAGATGTCCGACTAGTGCTCTAATATACTTCTCAGCCGTGTAGACGTCCGGTGAGAGTATACACATGGTTGAAGACGTCCCATATGCCAGTTCCATTGTTTACAGGTAGCGTGCGCCGTGAAGACGTCCGGTGGCCTATCAAGGAAATAAGTATGAATTAACTGTTATAGCATGTTATCATCCTTGATATACCGCGTGTTGTCAAGTGAATGCGAAAGAGAAAGTGAATGGTGAGATTGAATTGATGAATAAAAGGGTTTGGTTCGAAATGATTTGGTTTTGGAAAGTTTTGGTTTTAAAATGAAATGGTTTTGAAAAAGTGTTTGTTTTGAAAAGTAAGAGTTGGGAGTAAGTCGCATTGGTCATGCATTTACATGCACAAGGATATAATAAGGAGAATGTATTCTATGATGTTATGTTTATCTGTCTACTTGTCTTGTTGAGACCTCTGCTATGTCCGTGGTGAGAATGCGTCTTTTGATAAGAGATTAACCATATCTTAAGATACTAAACTATGACGTGAGTCGAGAGATGTTTTGTATTACTGATTATTGTGCGATTAAGACTCTCACTCAGCCTTGTTCCAAGGCTAACAACATGTTACGCCCTGGGCATTTGTATGCCCAGAGTGTTGCAGGTTTGGAGATAGATGGAAGAGTTCAGGGTGTAGTGCCATGGAGCCAAGGAGAATAAGCCTTGCCGAAAATCTGATAGATAGTTTTCTCAAGTTTTTAAGCTTATATAAATTGTTTAGTATGGCCTCTTGTATTAGGATTGAAGTTATTGTAACTCTTGTTTAATTTTCGCTGCTATATTTATACTCTGATAAGTTTAGGTCATGCTTATGCTCTAGCAATTCCCTTATGATTGCATGGTGCGGAGTTAGAAGGACATGACGGTTAACAAACTAGTCACGTGTCTATTGTATATCAGTTTTGGTTTTAAAAGAGTGTAATCATTGTACTCTTAGGTCCTTATGACCTTGCCTAGAAAATAGAATAGTTACAGACACGAGTGCCGTTAGCCTGAATATTGTCACCTTACGGCCGTTAGGTTACCTTCTTGTCATCGTCACCTTACGACCTCATATTGTCATTGTCGCCTTACAGCCTCATATTGACATCGTCGCCTTACGACCTTATATTGACATCATCGCCTTACAGCATTATGGTAAGCCCATCTTATTCATCTGACCATGGTCAATTTGTCATCGTCACCTTACGACCTCATATTGACATCATCGCCTTACGGTCTTATATTGACATCGTTACCTTATGGCCTTAAAATTACCCCATAGCATAATAACTTGTTCCCATTGATTTGACTATAACATTTGGACCTCCGCGATCCACCCAAACATGTATGATAATATAATTGAGTTAGTCTCCTCGACTAACCATGCAGACTCAACTTTGACATTCATGACTTGACTACGTTCATGTGAATATTTATGCGAGTGTATGACTTATAACATAACAAGTATGAATCATAATAACAATTATCAATTAAGCATGGAGTATAAGTATCTAGACATGCGCTTTCATATAAACAGTTCATCTTAACGTTCACATATGTAATACTCATCAGATATGTCCACATAGGACACTCTAGATATTCACATAATACATATAGGATAGTTCTATAATATACCAAGTGAGTTAGGATGACTCACCTCGATGCGGTTCGTAAAGGCAAGCGTAGCTGCGGTCTCTACAATGTATATAAATTCATATAACGGCGATTAATATGCATACTAGTATTAAGGACATAATGGTAATTATGCCGGATGGGTTCCTAAACCTCAACATGATGATCTAGACGTCATTCTGAGTCTGACGCCATTGACTAGACTCAAATAGGGGTCCGTCATATAAAAGGCTGGATTTTCTATACTTGAATGGGCCCTAAAGACAAGCTATATTTTTTACCTCATCAAAAGGTCACCAAACTTTAAGGAGATGATCTAGACATTATTCTAAGACTCTGGAAACTGACCGCGTATTTTTCTGAGCTGCAGTTTATTTTCTGTGAATTATTGAAGTTCTAATCGTCTAATAATAGACTTAGGAACACTCTAATTATAAAATATATTTTAGGATGACATTAGGTCCTTATAAATATTTTTATTAAATACTAGGCCTAGAATAGGCTAGTGGCATTTTTCTCATAATTTTCGGAGTTTGTTTGATATTTAAATAAATTAAATAGAACCAAACGGGTCCTTTATAAATAATAAATAATTATTAGAAATACTAAAACTTCGGTTTTATAAATAATAATTTATAAAACAAGGCATTAGACCTAAGAAAAGTGGTCACTAGGTATTTGTTACCTAATTATTTCTCTTTTTTTTTTTTGGTTGAGAGATTACCTAATTATTTCTATTACAACTAATTCTTATTATTTATTTAAATTCAATAAATAATAAGTATACTATATAAGAAATTATCCATAATTTC
Organism: Hydrangea macrophylla; assembly: GCA_033977485.1. Lineage (NCBI taxonomy): Eukaryota > Viridiplantae > Streptophyta > Magnoliopsida > Cornales > Hydrangeaceae > Hydrangea > Hydrangea macrophylla. The sequence goes on from CM066986.1 coordinate 47,128,164, forward strand.
AGAATATAGGAATATTATTTTATTTAAAATAACATTTCAAAATATATAAATATTTAGTTATAGTATTTTAAAACTATTTAAAAAAATTTAGAACTATTTAAAATCATTTAGAAACCTTTTATAATTATTATAACTATTTATTACTATACAGTAAATACTAAATAATACATATAAATACTAATCCTAATTAGCAGAATATTTAAAACCTTAATTATTGCTAAAACAGATCATTAAGGTACTAAGCGGGGTTAACAGAATAAATTATAATTATAATATAACTAATTAACATTTAATTAGTATTCGTGGGTCAACCTAAATCCGGCCCGAACCCAACGTGTCACCCGTTTATACACCTATGTTGATCCAACATAAAAGATCCAACCCAAAACCCGTTTGATTAATGTAATTCAACCCAATATCCATTTACACAAACAATGAAACCCACCCATTATCATACCCGACCCGACCTAATGGGTTAATGATATAACCCTAATCTATATCTTCTCTGGCGAGCTAACCTGCCGCCGGCGAGCTCCGATTTGGCCAAAAAACTTCGAGGCATCATATTTCAGTCTTCTCTCCATGTAAATTGCTATATTTAACGCCAAAATGACCGGTTTGATCTCCTTTCTCACATAGTATAAGCCTAGGACTGGGTTTATTCATTTAAGGGTCCTACTAGTGGATTATTCTTTTCGGTTTCTTTAAGGATAATGCCATGCATGGATACTGATACGAACTCTGCTCACGAAGTGAAGGAACCCGTATGAAATTTATTCCCAGATCGTTTCTCTAAGATAGGAATGGAAGGTATGTGATGACGCCACAAACAGTTGTGGAAGACTGCTTGATAAGTCGGAGTTAGAACGCCACAGATGGAAATCTGATAAGTTCAAAGAGTTCTAAAAGAACCAAAGAGGTTTACTCTCACTCAAAATGATTTCATTCAGAACTGCTTTGTTTATGATGGATACATCCCCTTTTATAACTGAATTACAAAGACAACTACAATAATAACAAGCAGTTACAATAAAGCAAGTAGTTGGAAGCTAAAAATAATGACAGGTAGTTGGCAGTTGGCAAGTAGCATCTTCAAATCATCTTCCAAATGCCAAAAACGTCCATTACACCTAATCAGCTCCTTCTATGGCCTGGATAACATTAGTCAACCCCTTATCATTATGTGGTCCCATCTTGGCCTTCACTACTTTGGAGTTAGCCCAAACTTCGTGGATCAGCCCATTAACTGCTTCTTTGAACCGTTTAGCCCTTGCCCTTGTAATTGGTCCAACTGGGACTTGTAATGGATCCTTTGGTGCCCCTTGATTCCCATCATTCCCTCCCTCTTGGAAAGGATTTGTCCTCAAATCATCACCTACATCAAAAGGACTTAAATCAGTGACATTGAATGTAGCACTAACATTGTACTCACCTGGCAAATCCAACTTGTATGCATTGTCATTGATACGCTCCAGAACTTGAAAAGGGCCATCGCCCCTCGGAAGTAGCTTAGAACGTCTTTGCGCTGGGAATCTTTCTTTTCTTAGGCGCAACCAAACCCAATCTCCAGGTTCAAAAATCAGTTGTCGGCGCCCTTTATTTGCCTGTTTTTCGTATTGCTCTGTCCTCCTCTCGATGTTGAGCTTTGCTTTCTCATGTACCTGCTTAACAAATTCAGCCTTTTTCTTTCCATCCAAGTTAACACATTCAGATAAAGGTAATGGAGTTAAATCCAATGGAGTTAAAGGATTAAAACCATAAACAATTTCAAATGGTGAAAACTTAGTAGCAGAATGAACAGAACGATTATAAGCAAACTCAACATGCGGTAAACATTCTTCCCAAGTTTTGATGTTCTTTTGAATAATGGCCCTCAACAAAGTAGACAAAGACCTGTTTACTACTTTAGTTTGACCATCAGTTTGTGGATGACAAGTAGTAGAGAACAATAACTTAGTTCCTAACTTACACCACAAGGTCTTCCAAAAGTAACTTAAGAACTTAGCATCTCTATCTGAAACTATGGTCCGAGGCATTCCATGCAATCTCACAATCTCTCTAAAGAACAAGTCAGCAACATGTGAAGCATCATCAGTTTTGTGACATGGAATAAAATGTGCCATTTTAGAAAATCGATCCACAACCACAAAAACTGAATCTCTACCTCGTTTTGACCTAGGTAAACCTAACACAAAGTCCATCGAGATATCAATCCAAGGTGCATTAGGAACGGGCAGTGGTGTGTATAAACCATGGGGTTGCACTCGGGATTTTGCTTGCCTACACGTGACACACCTATCACAAATTCTCTCAACATCCCTTTTCATATGTGGCCAATAGAAATGTTCCTGCAACACAGCTAATGTTTTAACAATGCCAAAGTGCCCCATTAACCCTCCACCATGGGATTCCCTCACCAGCAAATCTCTCAAAGAACAATTAGGCACACACAACTTATTCTCTCGAAATAAGAAACCATCATGCCTAAAATACTTCCCACTAGCATTTTTCTCACAAGATTGATACTCAACATTGAAATCAGGATCACTGGCATATAATTCTTTAACATGTTCAAACCCAAGCAATTTAGCATCAAGAGTAGAGAGTAGGGTATACCTGCGGGAAAGTGCATCTGCAACAATGTTTTCCTTACCCTGTTTGTACCGAATGACGTATGGAAAAGTCTCTATGAACTCCACCCATCTTGCATGTCTCTTGTTCAGCTTGTGTTGGCCTTTCAAATGCTTCAAGGATTCATGATCAGTGTGAATCACAAACTCCTTAGGCCATAAGTAGTGCTGCCATGTCTCTAAAGCTCGAACCAATGCATACAACTCCTTGTCATAAGTAGGGTAGTTCAAGGCTGCCCCACTTAATTTCTCACTAAAGTATGCAATTGGCCGTCCTTCTTGCATAAGAACAGCTCCAATCCCTAAACCTGAAGCATCACATTCAATCTCAAACATCTTTGAAAAGTTAGGTAAAGCCAATAAGGGTGCATTGGTCAGCTTTTGTTTAATCAGCTGAAATGCCTTCTCTTGTTCTTCACCCCATTTGAATCCAACATTCTTTTTGATGACTTCAGTGAGTGGCGCGGCTATGCTGCTGAAATCTTTCACAAACCGCCGATAAAAACTAGCAAGTCCATGAAAACTTCGAACATTTCCTACACTTGCGGGACTCGGCCAATCTTGTATTGCCCGCACTTTCTCTTCATCAACCTGTATACCTTGTGCACTAACAACAAATCCCAGAAATACAAGTTTATCGGTGCAAAAAGTACACTTTTTCAAATTAGCAAATAACTTTTCTTCCCTAAGCACATCTAAAACAGATTTCAAATGTACTTCATGATCAACCAAGTTTTTGCTAGAAATGAGGATATCATCAAAGTAGACAACAACAAATTTGCCTATAAATGCACGCAAAACATGGTTCATAAGTCTCATAAAAGTGCTTGGAGCATTAGTCAAACCAAAAGGCATAACTAACCACTCATATAAACCATATTTTGTTTTAAAGGCAGTTTTCCATTCATTTCCTTCTTTCATTCGAATCTGATGATAACCACTTTTTAAATCAATCTTAGAAAACACACAAGAACCATGCAGCTCATCTAACATATCGTCTAAACGAGGGATAGGATGACGATACTTTACCGTTATGTTGTTGATGGCTCGGCAGTCAATACACATTCTCCACGTCCCATCCTTCTTAGGTACTAACAGTACTGGAACTGCACATGGACTCATGCTTTCCCTTACGTACCCCTTTTCCATCAATTCACTAACCTGCCTTTGAAGTTCCTTTGTCTCCTTCGGATTACTTCTATAGGCTGGTTTGTTTGGAATAGTTGCTCCGGGCACGAAATCAATACAATGCTCAATCCCTCGGATTGGTGGTAAACCATGGGGTGTTTCCTCGGGAAAGACATCCTCATAATCCTGCAAAAGAGTCACAATAGAACTAGGCAAAGAGGGGTTAAGTTCGTTAGTGTTCAAAAATGCCTCCTTGTATAAAAGTACAAGTATAGGCTGATTTGAAAACAACGCTCTTTTTATCTCACTCGCTCTTGCATAGAAATTCTTTTGTTTTTCCTCTTTTTTTCTCTCACTGACTTCACTTTTCTTTTCTTTTTCTCTCTCAATTTTCTCGATTTCTCTCTTTTTTTCACTCTTTTTCTCTTGATCACTCTCTTTTTGCATCCTCACTTGATCCTCATAAACCTGTTTTGGTGTCAATGGAACAAGAGTGATTGGTTTTTGATTGAGTACAAAAGAGTATTTGTTGGTGAATCCATCATGCTTGACTCGCCGATCGAATTGCCATGGTCGGCCCAACAGTAAATGTCCTGCTTGCATCGGGACTACATCACACAAAACTTCATCTTCATATTTTCCGATGAGGAAAGAAACCATCACCTGTTTAGTAACTCTTATTTCTCCAGAATCATTGAGCCATTGCAATTTATAAGGTCGGGGGTGTGTAATTGTTGGCAGCCCTAATTTCTCCACCATCGTAGTGCTAGCAACATTTGTACAACTACCTCCATCAATAATCACACTACACACCTTGTTTTGCACATGGCATCGAGTATGAAAGATATTTTCTCGCTGCACCTCTTCCTCTTCTTTAGCTTGCATATTCAAAGCCCTCCTTGTTACCAACAAATCACCATGAACCGCGTACTCCTCACAACCCACGTCCTCCAATGGTGGCATAGAGTCGGTATCACCTTCATCCTCGGTCTCAATTTCACCATCATCTCGCAACACCATAACCCTTTTGTTCGGACATTGGCTCGCTATATGACCCCTTCCTTGGCATTTAAAACACTTGATATCACGATTTCGAGTGTTGGAAGAATCAGATTTTTCTTGATTCCCATGGCTAGTCTTTTCTTGCATTTGTTCAGTTTTGGGCTTAGCTGTGACTTGCTTTTCTTCCTTTTTCACGAAACTCGGCGTCCAAGTAGAACTCGAGGTAGGATTACGTCGTGCGATGCTACCCCCTCTCTTGAGTTGGCGCTCAATCTTGACAGCCATGTGTACCATATCTTCCAATTCCACATAATGTTGCAATTCTACCAAATTGGCAATTTCTCGGTTCAAACCTCCCAAAAACCTAGCCATAGTTGCCTCCCGGTCCTCCTCTACATTTGCTCGGATCATAGCCATTTCCATTTCCTGATAATAATCATCTACACTCTGGGTACCTTGTCTAAGGCCTTGCAATTTCTGGTACAACTCTCGGTAGTAATGGCTCGGCACAAATCGCCTCCTCATGACAGTTTTCATTTCTTCCCATGTCTCAATGGGCCGATCTCTATTTCTTCTCCTGTTTAACACCAATTGATCCCACCAAACAATAGCATAGTCAGAGAACTCAATGGCTGCAAGTTTGACCTTTTTCAGCTCAGAATAGTTGTGACAATCAAACACCAATTCCACCTTCCTCTCCCATTCAAGATAAACCTCCGGATCATTTTTACCTTGAAATGACGGAATCTGCATCTTAATACTACCCAAATTGTTATCTTCCCTATTCCTAGCTTCTCTAAACCGCCCACCATTTCTCCTATTGTTGATAATTAGATCCTGGTCATCTTCCTCACCAAACCCTTCCCCAAAGTATTCATCCTCTCCTCTTAGATGAACTCTCCCCCTTCTTTGTGCATTAGGAGCAATTCGTGGCTGCCCCCGTTGTGTCCCCTCTTCTACCCTATCTAACCTATCATGCAATTGCTCTAGTTCCGCCCTCATCATCCGTCTCATTTCTCCCATTAAGGCTTGGATTTGCAGATTTGGAATATCCTGTTGTTGATCTTCTTCATTTGGGTTTCTATCTTGGTTTAGAGCCATGATTCCTGCAAAAGTGGGTTAGAAACAGATTCTCACTCCCTCACGTGTTTCACTCAAGAAATTTGGCTTTTACCCTCTAATATGCTCACCTCTCTTGCCTTTTTCCACTCGTAGTAAATCTCGCTTGGTTCTTATCAAACTAATCAAACAAGAATCAGATTTCTTAGTAACAATCCACTCCCAAACTAGACCAATCGAATTTGGAAATTGAGAGCACGACTCAAACGAATGCGGAAGACTAGGTTTCCATTAGCACAAAAAAAAAATGGAATTTTCGGGAAATTTTTTTTTTTTTTTTTTTTTTTTTTTTTTTTTTTTTCACACTATGGAGTAAGGTCAGATTTGGACTTCTTAGACCCCAAATATTGTAAATCAAAAATAAAATTTTAGGCCGAGTTTTTGTACTCTTTTTTTTTTTTTGGCTTACCGATCTCTTCTCTTCTTTCCTTTTCTTTTCTTCTTTTTTTTTTTTTTTTTTTTTTTTTTTTTAAGATCACGTTCAATACAAGACCAATATGACCAATTTACCAAATACAGAACTACGAATCACTGAACTAGATGGCAGTGACACGAAAGGTACTGAAAAAAAAAACAATACGAACAGTTTCAAAAACGATGGTGAAATAAGAAGTGCGAATCACAGATGGAGTCTTTTTTTTTTTAATCAAACACGAATATAAAACTGAATACGGAACAAGATCAAGCAGAACCTAGGTACTGATTAATAAAGATAAAACTGAAGAACAAACAGAACCTACAAAAACACAAATAAAGATAGTAACCTGACTTAGAGCCAGGCTCTGATACCAAATGATACGAACTCTGCTCACGAAGTGAAGGAACCCGTATGAAATTTATTCCCAGATCGTTTCTCTAAGATAGGAATGGAAGGTATGTGATGACGCCACAAACAGTTGTGGAAGACTGCTTGATAAGTCGGAGTTAGAACGCCACAGATGGAAATCTGATAAGTTCAAAGAGTTCTAAAAGAACCAAAGAGGTTTACTCTCACTCAAAATGATTTCATTCAGAACTGCTTTGTTTATGATGGATACATCCCCTTTTATAACTGAATTACAAAGACAACTACAATAATAACAAGCAGTTACAATAAAGCAAGTAGTTGGAAGCTAAAAATAATGACAGGTAGTTGGCAGTTGGCAAGTAGCATCTTCAAATCATCTTCCAAATGCCAAAAACGTCCATTACACCTAATCAGCTCCTTCTATGGCCTGGATAACATTAGTCAACCCCTTATCATTATGTGGTCCCATCTTGGCCTTCACTACTTTGGAGTTAGCCCAAACTTCGTGGATCAGCCCATTAACTGCTTCTTTGAACCGTTTAGCCCTTGCCCTTGTAATTGGTCCAACTGGGACTTGTAATGGATCCTTTGGTGCCCCTTGATTCCCATCAGATACCCAAACGAGTCCCAATCCAAAAACTGTTCTTATGGGGTCTATCTGGGACCATAAAGGTCTGTTTGGTAGAATTTTTAGGGGCTATGGTTGAGTTTGGATTTTCAAGCTCCTATGTTGAGCTTTAATGGTCGCCCAAGCTCGTCCAGAGCTTTAGGCTCTGTTTGGTTCATCCAAGGGGTTCGGGTGTATGTGTGTTTGTGATGCTTAAAACACATAAAATAAGTAGAGGGGGTGTGTAGGGATCTTACCACAGTCTGGGGTCTCCTTCTTTCTCTTAAAGCCTCGATTTTTTTTTTCTCTCTCTCTCTCTCTCTCTCTCCTCCTAGCTTCTTCTTCTTCTTCGGGCCCTTAATGTGGTTATGGTCTGTGTGTGATGGTAAGGAACAGAGATGGCATGGTGAATTGGTGTGTGTTTTGTTTGCTCCAATTTATCTAGCTCGGTGGTCTTTTTTCTCTCTAACTGACCTATGTATATACACACAAGGCATGGTATACACACACACACACACATATACATGTGGATTTGAGATTCTGCTAGGATTGTTATAAGTGACATTTGACTTGAGTGGTGTCTAGGGAGGGGGAAAAGAGGAGCCGTCAGTTGAGGGGTGGGGTGTGTGTCCGGCGGGTAGAGGGGGATGGTGAGGTGATGCTTGGTGGTTTTTTTAGGGAGTGTTTGAGGGGTGAGGTTAATACCCATTAGGTCTAGGGAAGCTTAGGGTAGTACATTACCCATTTTGGGTAAGGTTCCCATTTCCATATGTGTATGGTTGGGTTGCTGTTAGGAACCACGTGCCGTGCAATCCAAATTGATATAGATTTTACGGATTCACGTGATATGTCTGTCCGGGTTAATAACTTACTGTCTAATTTATTAATATAATAGTATGCATTAGCTATTCCAGGTTCTGCAATTACGGGACCAAAATACGGGAACTCATTTTTATTAATGGAAATTTACGGGTATTACATATGAGCAGTTGAGATTGATCACACACAAAAAAATAATCAATTTAGCCACATTTTGCTTTTATTGTTTTAAATTTATATTTTTTCAAACTATCTCCGTTTTGTTAGTTAAGTATTATGCTACCATATTTTAATTATTCTTTTTGACTCAATACGATGAATTTCTTAGTAGATGACATTCGTATATTTTTGTATTCAGCACATGCCGAAAAAAAATAAGAATAGAAGATGTTGAAAATTATTTGGTATATACCTTTATTAAAAATAACGGAAGACCAACGTATAGATATCGATGTAACACCATATTTTTCCATTGATAAGGTGAATATTTTACCATTTTTAATACATGAATAATTAAATTTAAACTGTTCTTACATTATCTTTTTTTATAAATATATAGGTATTCGACTCGCAATTAGAGCTTGTCTATTGGGCTCAAGATGTTGGTATTAGATTAAATATGGTTGTCGTAACAACAAAGTCTAATGCAGTGCTTATGTTAAAGAAGCCAAAGTTAAAACGATTTATATCATATTGAAGTAGTTTTAACTGGGGTGGTCCAAGTTTATTTTGCACTGATTTTTGTCAATTGGGATGGTTTAAGTTTATTTGTAATGGTTAAATACATTTTACACTCTTGTAGTTTGTTACCTGTGTTAGTTTGGTCCTTGTAATTTAAAAAGTATTACTTTAGTCGCTGTAGTTTCACAAGTGTGACTGAATGTGCCTAAATTTGGTTAGAGTAAAGAAGAAGAAGAATTAGACAATGAGATTTGTATGTCGTTCGACCCTGTTAATTAAGAGACCTACGTCCACGTGTGTGTCGGTGCACTTGCACTAAGATATCATTATACCCTTCATGAGTCGTTTAGGAATAACAAATTCATGGGGCGGTTGGAGTATCACAGGAGGGACTATAACGAATCCGGGTATTTGGAGTTACGAAGGTGTGGCCGGGGCACATACTGTGTTTTCTGGCTTGTGCTTCTTGGCAGCTATCTGGCAGATAGCTGGGGGTCTTTGGTGAACCAACAATGGGGATGGAGCTACCAGAGACCAACCGGGTAAAGTGTATGCAAGTGATATGAGATGTGCGACCCCTTTGAAGGGAGTGAGCGGCCTCTTTTATAGATACAAGAGACCTACTCATACACGGTAAATAAACTGATAAGGTAAGACAATCAGGTTGGGATTGATTAGCACAAATCATGGGAGTTTTCTAATTTGATTAGGAAACAATCTACTTTTACCGTTAGTCTTCTAGCTTGTGTAGGAAACTGTTCTGGAATGTTCTAGATCACGTCCTGTGACATGGCTAGTCCGTTCCCATCACGAGTATGAGTCTGCGTTGTATTCCCGACTTGCGAGTCAGGTTCGGGCAGTTCTGGATGTCCTGCTCGAGATGACTATGCGTTGAGTGTAGTTACTGGATGACTTGGCACTCCTTGCTAAGGTGGCGAAGATTGACTCCTAGCTTATATTTTTGTACATATTAGTGACAAATAAGTCAAGTAGTCCTTTAATGACAAATAATTTTGTCACTGAAAGTAAAAAAAAAAATTACAAAAAAGTATTTTGAGTAACTAAAATAACACACTTATGAAACTATATGGACTAAATGAAAATTTCTAAACTACAGGGACCAAATTAATACAAAGGGCAAATTAGGAGGGTATAAAATGTATTTAAGTCTTATTTGTAAAATATAATATAGGTAATGCTATGTGCACATAAAATGTGCACATAAAGATCTGGGCCATTCATTTTGGTGGAGTCCATCCCTGCACATATGGGATCCACCAAAATGAATGGTCTAGATCTTTATGTGCACACTTTATGTGCATATTTTATGTGTACGAATCATTACTCATATACTTTGTAGTACAATAAGTGAGGTGCCCTTACTAATTAAAGTAAAAGAAAAAAAATGATTTTTTAACTTAAAATTAAGTGCCCTAATTAAAAAATGAATATGACCTTACCAGCATTCTAAAAAAAAACCAGCCAACTCAGCTGTTTTAAAATTTACAAAGGACATCTTGTGTTTCTCCGAGTCTCCCAATATATTCCCTCTTTTGTTTTCCTTTTACTCCAGATTGCATGTACCAACTTATTTCAACTTCAAACTAGGGCTATGTTGGCACAAAAAATACAATGAAACATTTTTTGTCCCCCACCCTGCGTGTTATGTTGCTTAAGGCAGATAATTCATCCATTAAGAGCATGTCTGGGTTGCTAAAATATTAAGAGCCCGTTTGGATTAACTGAAAATTAAAAATTAAGTAATGAATTGCAGATTTTGAGGAAAAATAAAATGGAACTGTTTGAATTAGCTAAAATTTCCAGCACTTAATCAAATTAATTAAAAAATTAAGCTAGAAAACTAGCTTAATATTTCAGCACTTAAAATTTCAGCACTTAAGATTTTAGCTAACCCAAATGAGCTCTAAGCGATTGTGTTTTTAGGTGATGAAATATTTAGTGACTGTTTTTTAGGTGATGAAATATTAAGTGATTGTTTTTTAGGTGATGAAATATTAAGTGATTGTTTTTTAAGTGATGAATTATTAAGCTGTTTGGTGTTTGGGTTAGCTGAAATAATAAGTGATTGTTCTAAACAAGAATGTTTGACAAACAAGTTGAAACAAGTGTTTGTGTTGTATAAAATGACCAAAATAGACAACATATAACTACTTTTTTAACTCTTTTATTTTCAAGTGGCATGGAGTGCATTTCCGTCTTTTAACAAATTAAAAGTGGAAAAAGTGATGCTTGAGAAGAAAAAAAAACAATACACTTTTTTCAAGTTAATTTTTCAGTTGATTTGTTTAAGTGCTGAAATTTTAAGATAACCCAAACACTTCTATTTTACAAAATAATCAGTTTTTTTTTTCCTCAAAATCTGCAATTCATCACCTATGTTTTAATTTTCAGCTAATCCAAACAAACTTTAAGGCCCCGTTTGGTTCACTGAAAAGGAATTACGAAAAGGAAACTAATTCCAAGTAATCCAATTCCGGGGAAATTGATGCCAAATTAGTTACAATATGGTGTTTGGATAAACCAATGAATAATCTTGCAAACAACATTTATCTTCTTTGCTAAAGTAGAGACTATTATCACCTAGAAATGTGAGTGTTATGGAGAGACACAAAGCTGTAAGGATCCTTAATGTTGCTACTGCTACTGATTCTGAGAACTCAATAGTCAATGCCTCTCAATCTACTAAGGGTTGCAATAGTGATGATCCTATATTAGTTAATGCCTCAACACCTTCTATTTCTGTTCAAGCAGATTCAAAAGATGTTAGTCCTAATTTTATCATCTCAAACCCCTCTAAATCAGAAGTGTATGGATTAGGGGATGATGGTATCCACAAGATCTCAAAGTCTAATATTAACAAAGAGTCAACCTCACCTAAATCGAATGCTGCAAACACTTGTCTCTCCAAGTTCTCTGATGAAGAACTTGAAATTCCTGAAGATTGGGAGGAGGAAACATCTTTCAAAGCTAGGACTGATGGTAAAGCAAATGCTAGGCAAGGAACTAATGAGGGTGAGTTCTCAGACCATGAATATCACAACACTTTGCTTAAAGACTCAAATGATTACTTAAGGAAAAATTTGAAATTGGCTCAGGCAAGAATTCAGAAACTAATGAATGAAAAGGAAGATCTCCAAGCCATACATACAAGGCCCTTAGTCTCATCTGGTTCTAGGGGTGGTTCTAGCATTGGGAGAACCCCATACAAATCTGGTGGTAGAAAGGGAGGTATAAGGTCTGGCTCGGATTAGAGGAAGCATCAGTTTTAGCCTTTCGATATCTGTGGGACAGATGGTAGTTCTAGTGATGATCTTTCTAGGCAAGGAAAAAAGAAAGTTTGGGCTCCTATACAGAGTCATACTAATACATCCACTTGTTCTGCGAATGGATGTGAGGAATCTGTTGTTTTTACATCTCAACCAAAGGAAATACTTGCTAAGAATGTCCATCAACCGAAATCTATTGTCCATAATGTCTCACAAGGAGTTTCTAATGATCCTCAAGAAGGTGCTTCCAAGGGGCAATGCAGTAATGTTCTTGAAATTTCTGGTGTGCAACCGCCAGGTAATACTATCATTCAATCAAGGTCCGAAGGAAATGGGAAGGTATCAGTAATGTTCTTGAAATTTCTGGTGTGCAACCGCCAGGTAATACTATCATTCAATCAAGGTCCGAAGGAAATGGGAAGGTATCACTTTTTGATCCGAAAAGTAGTACTGCTGATTCAACCAAGGTGTTTGCTGCGGCTGGGGCCCACTATCCACCTTTACTTGAGGCCAACGGCTTCATGGCCTCATTAAATGCCCACCCAAAAGCTGCTGGTTTGTCCATGAGTACACGCAACTATGCGCAGCAGCCTAATATCTCTCTTCACATGGCAAATGTGCCTTTACCCTTAATTCATGGTGGCTTGTCTCCCACTAGCACCCACGTGGACAGTGTTTGTAATGCTGAGAATACTATGCAGCAAATCACTCACTCTCAGGCTAAGGGGAGTGAGCAGCACGCGAACCTAGAGAGTCACATGGGCTCCATTGCCGTACCCTGGATTCCCGGCGCCTTGTCTACTACCATGCGCCATTTGGATCAGTACACTAGCAAGATGCAGGAACACTTCTCTTATTTTAATACTCAAGGCTCCCACGTGGCCTCAGGTTTTGGTAGCCCAACATTAACTGCTGGATCCCCCACTTGCCCAGTGGCTCCCTCGTCTGTGTTGGCTACCCGCAATTGTGATCCCACCCACCACTTGGACTATACAATCGGTGTATTCCCCCACTTACCCTATGAAACTCAACTTACTACAAAGACTACCCTCCCTCTTGATGGCCCAGCTCCTGTTTCCAATACTGCTAAAGGTTCACGTGTTTTTGGACCCCACAAGTTTGGATATTCCGTAAATACTTCTCAAGTTGAGGGCTCAAAGTCTGATGTTAAAAATGATGCTCTAAATCAAGTCTCACCTACTAAGCTGCTTTTTTTTTTTTTTTTTTTGGGAATTGGTGAATGAATAAAAAAAGCCAAACGGCACTATACAAAATACAAGGGGCATACCCCAGGATATACAACAAGCGCAAGAAGCATCCAAATGATGCAAAATAGGGAGGACAACTTCCAAGGCCAGCAACCAAAGAAAAGACCTTCCCTAACCAAGAATCAATGAGCTATGAAAACGGAGATGGGGGAACCCTAAACAAAACAGAAACAAAACAAGCAATAATGCCCAAAGGCCCCTCTCACTGAACTAGCAAAATACTCCAATGGAGCAAAATGAGATTAACAAAACAATTACAATTACGTCCATCTAGTAATGTAAATAGGTAGAAGTGGGTCGTTTCTCCACCTACTAAGCTGCTTAGCAATCCTACTGTGGGGTTACAACCAAACCAGACTCAGGGACCTAGCTAGGCCTCTATCTTACATCATAAAATAGCTTCTGACTTTAAAGTAAACTACATTCAACCCAATAGAGATACTAATCGGATTAAAATCAGATTGCCCAAAGATGTTGCAGAAGCTGGGAGTAAAGCATGGGATAACACATTAGTTGGATATTTCATTGGCAAGAAGCTTCCATACTCCTTGGTTAAGAATTCTACTTCCAAATTATGGGGCAAATTGGGTCTGCATGATATGCTAGCCACTGAATCTGGCTATTTCTTTTTCAAATTTGATTCCAAAGATGAGAGTGATGCTGTTTTGGAGGGCGGACCTTGGCATGTTGTAGGACAGCCTATAATTTTGAGGAAGTGGCAATATGGGTTGGAATTAGCCAAAGAGGCTCAAACTACCATTCCAATATGGGTTAACATCTATAACATCCCACTTGAATATTGGAATACTGAAGGGTTTAGCTACATTGCCAGTGCCATTGGAAAACCATTACATGTCCATAGGATGACAGCTACATGCCGCAGGATTTCGTATACGAGAATCTGTATTGAGATTAATGCAGCATTTGATTTGGTCAAAGACTTTGATATTGAGATTGAAGATCCACTTAATGGGGAAGTTAAGATAATCACACTGAAAGTTGAATACCAATGGAGCCCTATGAGATGTGCAAAATGTAAGAAATTTGGGCACGATTGCAACAAAATCCAGTTGGTTAAATCTGCTTATCAGCCAGCTCCTATCACAAAGAACCATCAGACTCAAGATCCTTCTGATGGATAATGGACAACTAGAAGCAAGGGAAAATTTGTCAAATCTCAAGAGCCAAATTCTATTCCATCTTCCTCTAATACTAACATGGAGATACCAATTGCAGATAGTAAAGCTCCTGAAGACTTTCTTGAAGGTCCTGGTCCCTCAGATTTGAAAAGTAAAATAGGAGAACCTTGTGCCCCTGATATCTTGGGCCCTAACCAATTCATGGTATTGGAATCCTCCTTTGATGACCAAGAAATTGATGACATGCAACAAGTCGATTGCCTCAAAGGAACCAGTGAAACTGTAGGCAGTGGAATCATAAATTGCCCTAGTGTTGAAGTTATCCAGCAAGAAAGTCCCAACGCAGTTATGCCCTCTGTTTTGGACAAGGACAGTGCAGCTGCTGAAAGTATTGAGCCCATTTTACAGGCTAAGTTGGATGGGCAAGACAGGGAAGGAGGGGTTCATCAAAGCTCTCCCCTGGACTACACTGGTACTCCTACACCTACTATAGTAGATGATAAGCTAATAGACAATCCTGAAGGAAAAGAATTGGATCTCCCAAGTACTACATGTCAGGTCAATCTATCTCCCTCCTCCTTTAATTCTAATTTTATATCCCATCATAAGAATTCTAAACAAGGGAAGAAGAACAATAAAAGTAGTTCTTCAGGTAAAAGACGACACCCATTCCGACGTACTTAATGATTATTGGTTGCTGGAATATTAGGGGTCTTAATCAATTTTCTAAACAAATGGAAATTTCCAAATTTGTTTCCTCTAATCATATTGATGTTTTAGGGATCACTGAATCCAAAGTAGTTCTTCCTAGTTGGAATTTTGTTACTAATAGCCAACCAAATTCTGTGGATAGAATTAGGGTTGGTTGGAACCCTAACAAAGTTTCTTTAACTGTTTTGAAAAACACTAGGCAGCTAATTCATGTCTCTATCCAAGATATAAATCTGTCTGTGTCTTTTGAAGCTTCTTTTGTCTATGGTTTTAACACCATCCAAGAAAGAAGAAGGCTGACATCAAGTCCATCTCAGCCTCCCTTGGTCACAGTCCCTGGATTACAATCGGTGACTTTAATGCGGTACTTAAATCTAATGAGAAATTTGGGGGTAATCCGGGAAAAGACCAAGGAGCCGAGGAATTTAATGCGTGTGTGAATGCCTCTTGCCTTGTAGATCTTCGATTCACAGGGATTTATTTCACTTGGAGCACTAGCAGGTATAAGGAAAAATTGGATAGAGCTCTCGTCAATCAAGATTGGCTTGACAAATTCCCATCAGCATATGCTCAGTTTCTCCCATCTGGTATTTCTGATCATTCTCCTATTCTTGTTAAAATGGATAATTCTACCAGGAAAAAAGGTCATACATTCAAATTCTATAACTATTGGACATCGTTAGATAATTTTGAGGACTTGGTTAAAAATTCTTGGGCTAATAATGTTGAGGGTAATTACCAATTCCAGTTATGCAAAAAACTTAAGAATCTCAAAACTGGACTTAAAAAATTTTCTAAAGATTCTATAGGTAGAGCAAAGTTGCATGCTGACAAATCTAGAGAAAACCTGTTGCACTGCCAAAGACTTCTCGATGAACACCCACTTGACTTGACACTTAATCCCAGGAATGTAACCTTATGGGGATTTTTTTAGAAGCTATACGGGTGGAGGAGGAAGTGATGAGACAAAAATCCAGAGTCCAATGGCTTGAAGCAGGGGATAAGAACACCACCTTTTTCCATCAATCCGTCAAAAATCGTAGGAATAGGAAAAGGATTGTCTCCCTCTTACTACCTAATGGGGATCAGACAAAAAGCAAAGTAGAAGCCCAGCAGGAAGCCATTAGGTATTTTAATACCATGCTTGGTACTCCTGCTACTAATAACTATCCTGGTTATAATGTGCTAAGGGATATATTCCATAAAAGAATCCGCACTGAAGCCCTCTCCAGTATGGATAGTATCCCTAGTGATATTGAGATCAAGGATGCCATGTTTAGCATCCATAGTAACAAAGCTCCGGGTCCTGATGGCTACAATGCTCATTTTTTTTTTAAAGAAACTTGGAATATCACAGGTGTTTTAGTTTTTTTTTTTTTTCGGAAAAATGGTAAATATATTCCAAAAAGGGATGTACACATGTACAAGGGGCATACCCCAGGATAGACAATAAGCTCAAAGCATAAGGACATGTGGTTAGAGAACCACTAAACAAGCCACATCTGGCAACAATAATCAAACAGTAAAATCCATAAGGACTAAACCAAAATCAAGAAGAAAAAATGAAAGCAAATGAAAACAGAAGAAAACAAACAAAATTCAATGCCAATTAGCCAACAGGACGTCAAGTTGGGTGTGACCTTTCCATTTAATATTGATTTGAGCATAAATTTGCGAGACAAAATTCTTCAGAAGTTGGTTTTTTGGGGTAGAGGAGTTCTTGAAAGTTCTGTTGTTCCTTTCCCTCCACAAGCCATATACTGAAATGCCCAAGCAAATTCTGGGAATCATATGTTGGGGAGACTTCCCCTTCCAATGCTGGATCATCCAATCCACAGTGCTGTCCCAAGGGGTGCCATTCCAGGACAATCCACATCTCAGCATCAATAATCAAACAGGTGTTTTAGTTACTCAAGCTATTAAAGAATTTTTTATCCACGGGGAACTATTGGGAGAGTCTAATGCAACCTTAATTGCCCTTATCCCTAAAATTCCTAATCCTTCTAACATAGGTGATTTTCGTCCAATTTCGTGTTGCAACACGATTTATAAATGTATCTCAAAAATCATTGCAAAAAGACTCCAACTTGTCCTTCCTAGTCTTGTGGACAATGCTCAGTCTGCCTTCATCAAAGGTCGCAAGATAAGTGATAATATTTTGTTAGCTCAGGACCTTATGAGGGATTATCATAAACCCTCGGGTCAACCCCGTGCAGCAGCTAAGGTTGACCTTATGAAAGCCTATGATAGTGTTAGTTGACAGTTCTTATTGGACTTAATTGATATCTTAGGGTTCCCCCCCAGAATGCAAATTTGGATTAAAAAGTGTGTCACTAGCCCTAAATATTCCATCAATTTTAATGGGGAATCTATTGGCTATTTTGGAGGTGCTAAAGGTCTTAGACAGGGTGACCCTCTTTCCCCCTACCTTTTTGTTCTTGTGATGGATGCTTTGAGCCAATTAATAAAACACAATATAAAAGCTTCAACACACTTTAAATATCATTGGAAATGTGAAAAGCTGAGTATTTCCCACCTTTGCTTTGCTGATGACCTACTTTTACTATTTCACGGGGATACAGATTCTGCCCACCTTATGAAAAGCACTCTTACTCAATTTTATGACCTCACTGGCTTACTTGCTAACACTAGTAAGAGTTGTCTTTTTACTTCTGGCATTGAAGATACGGTAATTAATTCCATTTGCCACATATTCCAATTTACTATTGGATCCCTTCCTCTTAAGTACCTTGGTGTTCCTCTTATAACATCTAGACTAAAGAAGGGAGATTGTCAAGAACTTGTTAACAAGATTAGCTCTAGAATAACATCTTGGACTTCTAAATGCCTTTCTTATGCTGGACGACTTCAATTAATACATTCTGTCCTTTCAGGAATTCAAAACTACTGGTCTGGTATGTTTATCCTACCCAAAAGCATTTTAAAAGAGGTTGAAAAGTTATTGAGGTGATTTCTTTGGTCTGGAGGCATTGAAAAAGCTCATAGGGCTAAAGTTGCTTGGGACCTTGTATGTCGGCCTAAAATGGAAGGGGGATTGGGGTTGAAGAATCTTATCCAACTCAATAAAACATTGAACTTAAAACATATCTGGTCCTTTTTCTCTTCGGGGCCAAATTCTATGTGGGTGGATTGGGTTAAAATTTATCTCTTAAAAGACAAAAGTTTTTGGATTGTTAAAGCCCCGTCCCAAAGTTCTTGGTATTGGAGGAAACTCCTTAAACTCAGAGACATGGTTAGGCCCTTATTGAAACACAAGATTGGGAATGGGAGTAGTACCTTCTTATGGTATGACAATTGGCATCCCTCAGGCAGGGCTCTTGGATAAATTTAGTCCCAGAGTTGTATACGACGCAGCAATTCCCTTACATGCGAAAGTTAAAGATATCATAGTGGATTGGGAATGGCAATGGCCTCGTACTAACACGCTGGAACTCATGGAAATCCGAAGCCACATGCTTGATCTTCCCCTGCCTTCTGATAACCTTGATACTACTATATGGGTTCCTTCTCCCAATGGGAACTTTAACCTTTCACATACTTGGGAACACCTTCGAGTCACTGGCCTGAAGGTTCCATGGCATCGGCTCATTTGGTTTCCAGGAAATATACCTAAGCACAATTTCATTTCTTAGTTGGCAATTCTTAACCGTTTATCTACTCATGACAGGATTGTCCACTTCACTCCTGGACCCTTAGGATGTGTTCTCTGTTATCAAGGTATGGAATCGCATGATCACTTGTTTTTTAGTTGCTCATACTCTTCTTTTATTTGGCAGGCCTTATTGCAACGTTTGGATATTAATTCCCATGCGTCTTCTTGGAGCTCTATTGTGGAATGGGCAGCTAGGAAATGGACAAAGAAAACTCCTAAACACATTATTCCTAGAATGTGTCTTGGGTTGATCATTTATAGCATATGGAAGGAAAGAAATGCTCGAACATTCAAATCTGAAGTTAAAACAAAAGAAAGGCTCCTTCAAGAGATCCACCTCCAAATCTATATTCAGATCCAGATCAAGTGGAAAAATGATCCACTTCTCTTAAATTACATTACTAGATGGACATAGACTGAACAAGCACCTTTCATATCATTTTTGCTCATTTTGATTTTCTTTAATAGTTCAGGTTTTATGAGGGACCATTGAGCTGTGCTCTTGTGTTGTCTTTTATTCTATCCACTATTGTGTGATCTTTTGCTAAGGTGGGCCTTCTTGGCTATAAGCCTTGGAATTTCCCCTTAAGTGCATCATCTGGATGCTTTTTTGTGCTTATTGTATATCCCGGGGTATGCCCCTTGTACTTTTGTATAGTGCCGTTTAGCTTTTGTTTTAATTATTCATCATTTCCCGAAAAAAACATTTATCTTCTTTAAATTGCAAGTTATTTTAAAATAGTTGAAAAGCATGATAAAATTTTAATTACAAAATGTTTATTTGTAATTGTATTATATATCATTGTATGATTTGCAAGACAATAGTTTGAAAATTTAACAACCATTTAATCATTTGATTATGTAATTTAAATTTAAATTCAAACTATTAGTTAATTCAAATTTATACACTATTGATTTGTTAAATGAGTAAGATGAGAGACCTATAATGTAGTACTAGGCAAGCGAGTGAAAGGAAAAGAGGTGTAGAGAGAGAAAGTCTCCCTTCTCTCTAGAAATGTGAAGGGAGATTAGGATGGTGAGGGCTCCCCCCCCCTTGGGTGGTGGTTCCTAGTATTAGTGCTAAGAAAAGGAAGGAAAAGCTATTCCATTTTCCTAGCAATGTAAGTAAATCAAACATCCAAGCTAAGAGAGTTGTTAAGTTGTCTTCTCCTCCTACTGATTTTCAGGAGGGAGATGAAGACCCATTAGTCCAGTGGGCTTTAGATTGTGTTAGTAGTGATGATGAGGAGGTGTCGCATCAAGCAGATAAATAAAGTTTGGCTGCGAAATCAACAACAATTCTTGATGGGGGTGTCTCTGATGAGAAAGTCCTCTCTGTGGGTATTGTGGTACCAGTGGATGCTAATGGGGGTTTCTCTGATGAAGAACTTGTCCATTCTTTTGCCTCTGTCCGAGACTCTTGTGAGCTAGCTAAGGCTAGGAAATACTATAATGGTAAGGAAAAGCTGATTGAAAATGAAGACCAATCCATAGGAGGAGGGTCCTGTCCTGGGGTTCCTGTTATTCCAAGCTTGGTGAACCACAGAATGGAAGCAAATATTGGTGTTTATGATGTTGAAAACGCCAATGTTTCTGTACTTTCTTCGGTTTTCCCTCATGAGCCCACTGCAGATTGTGTTGGTGCTCATAAGCTTGGGGTATTTAATAATGTCCATTACACTAAGGTTCATAATCCTAGTGGTGCTATAACTCAAGGGCCTGCGAATGCTCAAGAATATGAATACCCTCAAATCTGTGAAGATAAGGACCTTGCAAGAGATGGTTTTGTTTCTTTTGATCCTTCTTGTGTCCAAGGTGAGACTCACGAGGTGTTAGCGACTGGGAGTGTATGCGACGCGCCCACGCTTGCTGGGCCTCATATTGGACCGTGTGATCACGTGATGGATTCTACAAAAGCTGAGGTTATTCAGCTGGGCACGCAAGGTGCTGGCTCACAAGCAAAGATTCACGCGCCCCCTATTGAGTTAGGTGCAATTGGAAATACTGATAAGTTAAAGAATGGACCCCACGTGCATCTTAACGGTCATATTGAGGATGAGCTATGCATTGAAAAGCCCAAAAAGCCGGACAAAGCTGGCCCTTATCACATGGGGTTCACGCAAAGTCAGATGCACATTGTAGCTGGTGGGGCCCATGCATCACAATTTGGGACGGCTTGTTCCCATGGTCATAATTATGCTACGCTTGAGGGGTACACGCAAAGTCAGATGAACATTGAAGGTGGTGGGGCCCTGGCGTCACATTGTGGGAATACTTGTTCCATTGTACATGATAACGCAAGGAATGAGTGTTTGACAACGCACAGTTTGAATCCTGGTGACTGTGGGACCCGAACCCTGCCGCTCCATGCTGGCCACGACCTTGTGGACCCCGTGTGCACGATCATTCCTGCCCATCCGAATGATCATGTGCTTGCTGCTAATCCAGACAAGACTACTACTCCCTTCGATGCCAATTCAGCAATTAATGCCTTTTGCCTTAGTCATATTAATGGTCATTTTGAGAGTGACCTGGCCATTGATAAGCCTAAAAACCCGGACATGGCTGCTCTTTATCACAGGGAGGCTACACAAGGTCAAGTGCACAATGTAGCTGTTGGGGCCCAACGTAAATCATGGGCTGGGTTATTCAAATCTGAGGGTCAGAATAGCAACATGGCCCATATTGAGATGGGATCAGACTTGGAAACAAATTACAGAACCACAGAATGTAGCAAGGATTTTAACTTGGAATTTGTGGACCATGGAGGGATCGAAGATAATCTTGTTCTTAAAATTCCAAAGGACTTAACGGTAGCTGGGAAAGACGAATGGACGACTACATTGGTTGGCCGGTTTCTCGGCAGGAAGCTTCCGTTTTCCCTTGTCACTAACGTTACTGATCGGCTATGGGCTAATGAGGGACTTATTGATACGCTGGCCACTGACTCTGGATGTTTCTTTTTTTCTTTCTCAAGTACGGAAGCTAGGGATGCAATTTTAGAAGGAGGACCATGGTTTGTGGCGGGTCAGCCTCTTCTTCTTAGGCCGTGGAAGCCACATTTCTCCTTTGTAAACGAAGAGGTTCACTCCATCCCAATATGGGTAAACTTCTATGGTATACCACTTGAGTACTGGAATCCGAAGGGAATCAGTTTTATCTCTAGTTTCATTGGAAAGCCAATTCGAGTTGATCGCATAACTGCAAGTAGAAGGCGTATAACCTATGCTCGTGTTTGCATTGAAGTTTCTGCTGATTTTGAATTCTTCAATGAATTCCATATTGAAGCAGAAGATGAGGAGACTGGCATTTTTATTAGAACAAAGATCAACTTAGAATATCAATGGACCCCGATTCGATGCAAGAAGTGCTCCCAGTTTGGTCATGATTGTTCTCGGATTGCGTCTCCAGGTCTGAGCCGTCCAGATCGCCACCCTTTCAAGAGAAAAGGTAAGGATACAGGAACCTGGCAAGTTGTTTCAGGCACAGATAGAGGAAAAAAGACTGTTGTTGACCACACTTCTGACCGTACTAAAAGTACGAGTGGCTCGGAACCTCCGCTAGCGAGGGGTAACCGATTTGACGCCCTTTCTCAACTTGTGGAAGACCCTGATCCTAAACCTGGCAAAGTTGATACCATTGTTTCTCCCTCCGCCCGGACATCTTGTCCCGAAGCTAGCTCTTCTTACCATACAGATGTTCCTTGAGATGAGACCAGAGAGGATACCACTCCCCCCTTTAGTGTGGATAACATTGATGACTGTGATAGTGAGTTTGACCATGCCAGTGAGGTCGGGATCCCTACAAGGGGTAATCCCCTCTCCAACAGACAGAAAAAGCAGGAAGCTAAGATAAAATTCAGCGGGAGTCGGCCCAAGGGACGACAACGATCCTGAGGAGGCCCTTGCTCTGGGTAGTTGGATTGTCTCAAGTGTTTTGTTTCAGTCCATGTTGCTATGTTTGTTTGCTTGTTGCTTTCGTTTCATTTTTTGGCTCTCGTAGCATGATTTTGCGCTTTTTGTAATATCCTAGGGTATGGCCCTTTTTCTGGAATCGATTAACCATTTTCCAAAAAAAATAAATGAGTGAGATAAGGTTGCTTCCCAGAGAAAGGAATCTAAATAACACCATAAGGAATGAGTTTCCTTGTTAGTTGGAAATAGATTCCGTGTCCATTAAACACACCAAACACACAAAAGTAATTCCAAGGAATGAGATTCCTTTTCACGTTTACTTTCCAAGCGAACCAAACGGGCCTAAGTGCCCCACCAAGTAATTAATTATTCAAGGTTACTTGAGATTACTGAAAAAGTTGATTTCCTTTCACAACTAACTTTTTGCAACCAGAGGCGGATAGTGATGTAGGCAGGAGAGGGCCCTTAGCAATCCCAAGCCTTTGAAAATATCCTTACATAAATACCAAATAATTTGTAGTATTTTAGTTATGATTTACAAGTAATAGTTTGGTTTTAAATTTCTCTCTCACATTTAATTTCTAGTATTTTCATTATAATTTACTGGGCTTGAATAGTGCAAAACCATGTGACTGAGAAAAGGATTAGAAGTCGTTTGTTTGCCGGATAATTAAGGGGGATTGGACTATTTTAGTCCAATCCGAGTTTATACTGCGTTTGGTTGGGCGTTTATAGGACAAGTTAATTTTTGTATTATGATGTGTGGTTAAAAATAATGCTGTGTAAGAGGTATAAAACAATACGGGGGGGGGGGCAGGTATTGAAAAACACAGGGATAAGTGGGAGTGGGATTGAGATTCATTTTGATAATATTGCCCCCGATATGAAAGACCAAAGTCAAGTTCATTTTCTCATTTTAATCCAAAACAGAAATGGAAGAAAGAGAA
Organism: Hydrangea macrophylla; assembly: GCA_033977485.1. Taxonomy (NCBI): domain Eukaryota; kingdom Viridiplantae; phylum Streptophyta; class Magnoliopsida; order Cornales; family Hydrangeaceae; genus Hydrangea; species Hydrangea macrophylla. Next base: position 47,151,876 of record CM066986.1, read on the forward strand.
GAGAGAAGAGAGAAAAGAGAAGAGAGAAGAGAGAAGAAGGCGATCGAAGATATAAGAGAAGACGAAACCGAAGAGACAAAGGCGAAGACCATTTCTAGAGGTTTAGATTTGTGTATATATATATATGAAGATGAAGACAGATCTGCGATTTTGAGTTCAAGCTTTGCTACTGGGAGTGATTGTGTTGATGCTTCTCAATGCCATGGCTGCTTCATAGTGGTTTTGTTCTTTAGATTCCTAGTTATGGGGTCCATGGTTTTGATTAAATAGATTAGGCAAGGTCGTGTATGTATGGTATGAACCGGGGCACTTAGCTCGGATGGCAAGAAGACCTGGATTCGACCCCAGCGTCTCGTGTTCGAGGCCCCGGCCACTCACCCCAAGCGTAAGCTTGGCTTTACGCGCTCTCGTGGCGGTTGGTGGGGGCCGTCAGCGGGGGCCAGGAAGGTTTACTGTGGGCCCTACAGCCGGGGTTGACCTGGCCCATAAAGGCGCGCAGGTTCCTGCCTGCACCGAAAAAAAAAAAGGTCGTGTATGGCTTATTTTGATTGAGTAGATTAGGGGTAGTGCTTGTAGTGATTTTTCTGCTCTATATTCATATGCAGATATGTACATATGCAGATATGTATATATGTATATATGTATATATATATAGATCTGTGTTTTTTTATTTTATTTTAGTTTTCATTTTTAATTTCATTCAGATCTGCGTTTTTTATATGTATATATACAGATCTTGTATATAGATCTTGATTAGAGTATTAGCTCTTGTATTTATATGTATGTATATATTTTATACAGATCTGCATTTTTTATTTCGTTCAGATCTGCATTTTTTATTTCATTTTCGTTTGGTTATTAGATCTTGATATTACCAATTGGGTTCATCCAATTCTAGATTAGGGTATGTGTTCATCCATTTTGATTGTGTATACATACATGTATATACATATGAAAATCAAGATTCAATCAATGATATTTTTTTGCTAAAAATAAATAAATGAATAAATAAACAACTTCACATGATTTGCAATTCATTACAATTTCCATTTCCAGACCTTGATTAACTAGATCAAAAAAAAAAAAAAAAACATTTTGAGTTAATTTTTTGACTTCTACATCAATATTTTATTGCATTTTCAGTGAATTTCTATATGTTTTACTAAATTTTTTTTAACAAACTGGGCATTTATGGAAAGTTACATATTAATCCAGGCTTATACCATAGTCATCCAAACACAGTATTGGACTAGTTGCATGTAACACCAACCCTTTTATCTGTATTTAGCTATATTTCAATGTTTCTGTGTTCGAACTTTGATGATTAGTTCTATGGATACTTATTTCCTTAACACTTAAACTCTTAAAATATAAGAAGGAATTTCTGAACCAGGAACCCTGAGGGCTCGAGGAGCCAGAGCGCTCAAGCTAAAAAGTAATGAAATGACTGTTTTGCTTCTGGGCTTGGAAAACTCTGTAAATACCCATTGTTTTCCAGCATTTATTACGTTTGTTAACTCTGTTTTCAAAGAGCTTTAGAGAGAGAGCCATGACGTGACAACGGTATGATAATACGATATGATGACAATGCAGCAGTTGTCATTGATCAAGAAGGAAATCCAAAAGGAACTTGAGTTTTTGGTGCGATTGCCCGGGAATTGAGACAGTTTCATTTTACTAAAAGAGTTTAATTAGCTCCTGAGGTATTCTAAGATGAGACCATGATATAGTAGGGTATCTGAAATAGATTAATTAGTAGATTGTGTCTCACGCATATACCTTTACTATTAAAAAAAGAAAACGACCAGACGTACCCGGTTGCGATCAGATGTAGTAGAGAAGTTCGTTTAGGAGCCACCGCATACGTTTACTCTTGAATTGATTCGTGAGATTTGTGATCGCTCTTTTCTCCCGCCTCGCTGGTCCTCCAAATCCCCTTGAGTATTCAAAGACAAATTGTTTGATCATTCAATGGATCAGTGTTGATTTTTTTTTCAAATCAAGGTCTTCTTCGAAAGAACCAGAGTTAGCCGAGTAGCTCGAGCAGGAGTTTACGAAAAGCTGAAAAACGGAAAACTGGGGCCCTTTACAAAAAGTCTGGAAAACCAGAAACGGAATACCTAGGTCGCAAGGCAAGGAAGGACGGAACCCCACTTCGACTCACCAAGGAGAAGGTAAGTACTGTTATCTCGTTTCTTCTGAAGTGATATAGATCAATGCTTGGACTGGGGGGGCGTCGGCCCACGGGAAAACGTTTGCAGATGCGACCATGAATCAAACCAGATCGAAAGATTCAGCTGTCGACGGACAAACTTTGCCGGAACGTCGACCGCAAACGAAGGATGGCCAGGCCCCGGTTCCCAGGGTTAGGGTATTCCCTATTATGAGCCTACTCAGATCAGAACTAAACTAGTTGATTCTCTTTCGCCTATCGGCCGGCCGGCTTTAAGCAACCTTCGCATTTCCTGCTGAGATCCCAAGTCTCCAAGTGGGCCCTCTTGGCCACCCATGACCTCGGCTTTTTAGAGAATTCCGCTCCTGTGTCGTAGGACTTGTAGCTCGGCAGTCCACCGGGTGGGTTTGTTTCTCCTTCCAGTTTCGAGTGTCTTCTTGGATAGTTATAGCGGCCCATAGGCGCAAGATGTACCTTGTGGGGGGGGCGGCGGTCCCCTGGACATAGTCCTTTCAGGCAGTGGCTGTTTAGTCCATGGTCCATTGGATGGTCGGTGCAAGGCCAGAAATTGGAACACATTGATTCCGCTCGTTCTCGTCCTTCGCTTCAGGACCTGTCCCTCGGTGTGGTCAGTACTCCATACTGTCGGGCAGCGAAGCTTACACTTGTTCACTAATTATGACGGTTCATCAGGGCCTCTTTCCTCCTCCCTTTTCTGCTCACTCGCAGGCGTCCGGACCCCCACAAAGGGGGAGGGAGTCGACTGAACATCTCAGCCATTGGCGGGAATTTCGCCCGCATCCGATCCCCAATTCTTGTTCACCCCGGATGATCGTGTTGGGTGAATTGTGACCGCATCTCAGCCATTGGACCTCGCTTCTTAATATTGTGACTCTTCCATGCTGTGTCTCAGGAACCTCTTCAATACGGTCCGGATTGCTAGCTCCCGTTCATAGTTTTGCTACAGATGATACACGAGGAATCTTTTTATGGCGGTTCTTCCTTCTAATGACCGGCATATCTATGATTCTTTTCTCCCAGATGAAGCAGCAGGCATCGGTCCGTAGAACCTATAAAAAAGATATGGTTGTGGCGCGAAGTACTCTTGTGCACCTACGTCACTCGGCTCGCGCGCAACCCCGCCCCGTTATGTTATGGAAGAATTGAGCTTATTGCTGGGCTGGTTATTCAGAGCCAGCAATTGGCTGTCGGATTTCGTCCCGCAACTAGAAGAAGTTCGGGGGTCACTGTGGTGTGGCTGAATGTAGAGCAGTCCGCCCTTACAGCCTTTGATCAGTAGATTATTTAGAACTTCGGAAGATGGTCAAGGTAGCTTGCTTCCAAGCCACTGCACTAGATGCGCATGTAGTCGTAGTAGTCGGCCCAGAATGCCTCTCTTCTATACTAAAAGACTACTTTGGATGAATGGGGAATTACGTCGCTCTTTGATCTGCAGAATAAGGCCTACGAGCTCTCTGTTTTATGGCAGAGATCTCTCCACACCAAGGAACCAAATCACAATGGATCGAAGCCCTCCTTTTCCTTCCAATTAGTGAGATTCTATCTGGGAAATTTGGGTCGGCATTCTAGAAGCAAAGCTTACCGGCCGCCTGCCTCCTTGTGTGGAAATGCTTTTCATGATCTCCAGCTCTTTCCCACCAGCTCATTTTTTACTAGGCATCTAGGCGAACCCGCCGGGTTAACTCAACGTAAAGAAAGCTCATTAGGTCAAAACTAGGGGAGTGCTTACTAATAGCGAAAGGCAAACATATCTCCGCCCTTCTGAGTAGTCGCGAAGATCAGGTAACTTCGTGCTGTAAGACGACAGGTTGGTAATGAAAGGCAATGTACTAAGAGAGCGCAACTCTATTAGCCCTTTATCTGGAAAAAGCTGGAAGATGGGCGAGAAAGAAAGGTTGCCTACTACTAAGAAGGGCGGGTAAGAAAGAGAGGTGAGGTGACTAGCTTAGTCACTTTATTCAATCTAAAAGGTTGGCTAAGTGCCCTATCCGCCTTGTTGTGATAGGGGGGCATCCACCGAAGATGGCAGCGGGAAAGACGGGAGCACGAACGAGGTAGCTTATGCTTTTTTTTCATCCTCACTACCTGGTTTATAGTTGAATCTGGAGAATATGAACTTCTCGCATTCTTCTTTTTGGTATGGTACGTTGCTATGAGCAACTCTGGTGCTCGATCTTGGGTCTTAGGTGTGGGTCGAATCATGATAAAGAAGGTTTGGTGGTTGTATAATTCCCAAGCGGAAAGTCGTCTATTTGCAAAGTAGATGGAGTGATCAAGCGGCCCTTCCTGCGCCAACATACATCCAATGGCATAGAGTGATGCGTCAGTATGAACATGAAACTCCTTATTCCAATCCGGAAACCGAAGGATTGGGGCTGACAGCAAAGACTCATCTGCATGCTTAAAGGCTTAATCCTGTTCCGGTCCCCAACCGTTATACCTTTCTTCTGCAATGATTCCATTCCGGGATTCCGCGCTTCGAAAAGTGTTTAATGAAGCGTCTGTAATAGCCTATGTGTCCCAAAAAAGAACGTGCTACGCCTGGCCCCCTTTTCAGTAGATGAGATTAGGATGAAAGGGCTTTCTTTCATTAAGATTCAATGAAGGTGCATAGCTTCTTTTAATGTCCCGCTGATTGACTACTACATCTAGGGACGGGACTGATCCCGAAAGAGAGGTCTTTCTTTCTGGTTATGAAATCGCTTAGATTGAAAAGCAAGTCGATGATGCCATAAGTCAAAGGGGCGGGTGAGGCGACAGTCCTTCACTGCACTCACTGGAGAGAAGGGAAGGGGAATGGACAGCTACGGTAAAGAACCTAGGCAAGATGCTATGTCTGCGTCTATCCTCGCTGTCAGGGCAGCTTCAGGCTCTGAAGCAAGCTTTCTTCCTGCAGTGGTAGCGACACTACCGATGTGTAAAGATCAACTCCTCCTTCTCTGTCTTCTTCAGTTAAGTCAGTTCAGCTGGGCCTATTTGTATAGCAAAGAGCTCCTTCTCTGACTCTTCTTTGTTGAATGGAGCCGAGGTCGGCGAACGAATGTTCTTAGCTATTTCCTCTAATTGTCTTTCTCGCATTCTGCTAGGCCTCTGGACCTATGTTCTAAATGAAAGAGTTATGGACTGAAAACCTAAAGGGAAGTAGTTCCCGCATCTGCTAATTCAGTCTGCTGTGGATTTACCGGCTTCCAAGTCAAGGCTTCGAGGACCTATAGTTTATAAGGGTGGTGACTACCTATGTGTCAAGCAAAGAAAGCTAGGCCTAGTACTTCCTATTTGAAGTGAAGAGAGCCCTGGGAAGAGATGAGTTCAACCTGGAGTGAAACCTAAGGAAGGAGCTCAGTCTAGTTCTTTCAAGGCTTAGTTTAGCGTCAGTTGGAGGATTGGGAGTGTAGTGAGGATAGCCCAGGTGGGCGACCGAATGAAGTGAGTGACCGATGCTGGTAGTTTCCGTGACTACGGCTGAGAAAGAAGCGCCTCAGTGTAAAGAAAAGCTAAACGAGTAGCGTCAGTCTGAAACCCTCGTTTAAATCCAAGTAGCTAGTCGAGTTGGAGCGGAGGAGCTCAGTCAGCTAAGTCGATTTATGGCATTGGGGAGTCAGTCTCTAAGGCCAGGCTATCCGTAAAGAAAAGAGAGGGAGAAGGAAAAGGCATAGAGGAGTTTTGTATCAGAGCCAATTGCAATGGTGGACAATCTAAGGGCAGAAGGCGGAGACGGAACACACTCTCGCCGAAAGACTCCATAAGCTGACGACTCTTGAGAACAAAGAGGTCATGAGTGATAGCAAAATCGATCAGTTGGCGAATCTTGTTAAGGTGTTAAGGAAAAAGGAGAGTCCTTTGAAGGCCGTAGTTTTCAAGAAGGCGCATGGGTGTGGTCTTCCAATTCTGGATCTGCAGGTCTAATTCAATCCCGAACCTTGAAGCTTCATTTTCCGACATTCGCGGGTCTTTCTCGAGCTGAAGAATTCTTTGCATACCATCAAAGTGAAGCGTAGGATCGATGTTGACTTTCTTCCATTTGCAAGGGTAAGCTTTAGAGTGATATAGGTGGTAGGAGAAGTCGCAGGTCTATGTGTTATAGAGAGAGTTTATGGCGGCCTTGAATGAAGGCTTTTGGCCAAGCAAGTATGACGATCATGCTGGTGTACTTGATAAGCTTCGGCCAGGTGTCCACATTACGGGAGTATGAAGCCGAGTTTGAGAAGGTTGCCAAGCGATGGTAGGGCTTGTCTGAGGCCTTCTTTATAAGAGAAGTTCTTTTGTCTGCGGGCTGAGAGATGGCATTCGTCTCTACGTCCAAATGTTCAGACCAAGCACTCTCACGTCAGCCATTGGGTTAGCTCGCTTTCAAGAGTCAAAAGTGGGAGCTAGACGAGGTCTTAATCGATCCGATGTCCCCAGTCCACCCGCTGCTCCTGCTAAGAAGGTAGTCAATCCCACCCAGACCAATCTTTCCAAGAATGAAGCGTCTCAGACTGGCTGAGGCAGAGTCGAGGCGAAATCGTGGCTTCTTGTGCTATACTCTAATTGTGAGGATAAGTTCCATCCCGGTCATAGATGGAAGGAAGAAAAATGCTTTCTGATCGAGGGGGCTTGGCCAGGTGAAATGGAAGAGGGACAAAGGGAAGAATGGAGCTTGAAAGGCTGGAAGGACCTGAACCGCCAAAGATCTCTTTACAAGCTATTGCTGGTTTTCGCACACCGCAAAGCATGCGAGTTTAGGGACTACTTGAAAGCGCGAGTTAAGGGACTGCTTTGAAAGAAAAGCCATCACCATTCTGATTGATAGTGGCAGTACCCATATGTGGACCCTTCTACAATCCAAAAAGTTGGGATTCAAGCAAGTATTCTACTTCCTATTGGTCCAGTTCCAATCGTCATATAGATATCAAAGTGCAGTTTACTTCTTCTTTCTTCTTAATATCCCAGACGGTTGATCTCCTCGAAAGAGCTTGCCCAACCAACGCTTCCTTGTGAGTCTTCAATGAGATGAGTCTTTAATGATAAAATATGCCCCTTCTTACTAGTTACTAGACGAGTTCAATCGCTGACCTGGCTATCTCGAAGCTGATCTTTGCTAGCCTTTCCTTCTTGCTCTTGCTTTCCTGTCCCCAGTTCACCTCTCTCAATGCCTTCCGTTCTTCCCTCTGGAATATGAGCTCTTCGCCCCCTATTGAGTAAGGGGCTGTACTCTGACTATTCTCCTATTCGAGAAGATGGGATCAAGTAAGGGTATGAAGGAGTGAGAAAGCAAGTGAAAGACGGTCAACAAGCGAAAGGTTAAGGTTGGTTGGCTCAAGCTAAAGATAGCGCTCCGGTTATGGTTATCAGTCTTTGTCTTTCCTGGTTAACTATGAGATGATAATCAACCAGCTTTTTCTCGGGTTTCTTCTTCTTCTTAATTAATGGGAGGCCTCTGACTATGTTAGGGGGTAAGGAGGGTATAGTCAGGATTGGTTTAGGGAAGCAGCCTGCCTGAGTCTGGCCGGACTGAAGGGGATATGGGAAAGTAAGCAAGGGATGATGCTAAACTCAAAGAAAAAAGAATGCCATTTAGACCGAATTGCACCTTTCTCTTGAAATAGTTGCACCAGAACATCAACCATTGGACCAATGGGGCCCATGTTTATCTTACCATCATAGAGAGAGAAGCTCCTCCCTCTTTCTAGATTTCTAAATGCTTTCCTTGTCTGTACTTCCAATCAATTTTCCATGGAGAAATTCAAGGCTGTGAGAGTGATTAATGCTGGTAAAGTAAGTAAAATCATTCAAAATGATCCTATTATTTCTCTATCCACTACCACTGGTGAGCTGCCTCCCATCAAGTATGTACAACCTAGTAATGTGGATTCTAGTGTGCTATCTACTGTTGTTGAACACCATCCTTCACTAAATGTTGATTCAGTTATAAAGGTTGCTACTCTAGACTCCGTCTCCTTTAATACCACTGTCAGTCCTTTGAAGGAGGGGGAATCCTCTGTTGTGCCTGAGTCGGGTAATGCTAATGTGCATGTTGGCTTTGAATCCTCTACAGAAAGGGAAAGTGATGAAGAAGATCTAAAGTTTGATCATCCTCTAAAGGTTGGGTATGAAGCATCTCAGAGACTAAACTCCAAACTTGTGGATGAAAATACTCAACTTAGAAGCTTAATTGCTGAACTGCAAGATAACAAGATAAAGGGGATGGTTTCTCCTCCCATTGATGTTCAATCTCGGGGAGGATCTTCTTTTGCTGGGAGAACCCCTTATTGGTCCAATGGAAGAAGGGGAGGTACAGGGCATAGAGGAGGAGGGAGAAACTGGAGAGATACCCAGTTTGAACCATTTGATATTTGCCTTGGAGCTCCCCCTCCAAGATCTAATACGTCTGAAATTGAGGAGGTTAGTGCAGAAGGATATTCAAAATCTCATGATGGGCAGGGTTACTTGAGCGGGCAAATTGCTGAAGAACACCATTTTGATCCAAATTGTCCTAAAGATCTTAAACCCGAGGAGTTTGTCCGAATAGGGGCCCACAGCTGTGCTACTACGGGACATAACGGTCATATTTCTGCTATTTCTTCTACTAATGCTGTCCAAGAACCGAGGGTTGGTAGGGACACGCAAGCTTGCTTTTTCCCTCCTACACGCAATGTTGCTGGCGCAACTACTCAGGCAGGTACCATAGGGGCTGAAAATTCAATTGTTCATGGGCAGGAAGGTCATTCCACTGGTAAGCAACTTGACAAGCACCCTACCCAAGCTTTTCATTCTGACAAGCACATGGGTACTTCTCTTTTCCCCTTAAAACCCGGCACATTGTCCCCAATTGCCCTCGAGACAAATGTGGTTAATGAGCCACATTCTTCTTTACGCCGTACTACCCCTTTGACTAATGCACACCCACGCTCAACTAACCTAAATGTGGACCCTCCATTTAACCCTTCTGGTCACCAATCCTGGGCCTCTCTTGTAACTAAGAAGGAATCCTCTGGTTTTAAACTCACCTACTTCAAGCCTAAAGTTGGGGAAGACCGAAAACTAGTTTATATGCCTCAAGAAGTTCTTGTGGAGGGCAGTCATAACTGGAAGAACACTCTAGTGGGTTATTTTATTGGAAGCAAGCTTCCTTATACTCTGGTGAAGAATGCTACAACTCGACTCTGGAGTAAAATGGGACTTAGTGACATGATAGCTACAGACTCAGGATTTTTCTTTTTTAAATTCCACAGCGAAGAAGAATGCTTTTCTATCCTTGAAGGAGGCCCTTGGCATATAGCTGGACAGCCAATTATTCTACGAAATTGGCATGCAGGCTTAACTCTCTCAAGGGAATCTATCTCTACTATTCCAGTATGGGTACACATATACAACATCCCACTTGAATATTGGAATCCTCTCGGGCTTAGTCATATTGCAAGTGCACTAGGGAGACCTCTCCATGTTGCTAGAACTACTGCTGATTGTAGGAGAATTTCATTTGCTAGGATCTGCATTGAATTAAATGCTAATGATGAATTGCTCAAAGAGATTATTGTGGAATATGTTGATCCCATAAGCGGAGACAAAGAGCAAATCTATTTAAAAGTCGAGTACCAATGGACCCCTGAGCGTTGTGCCAAGTGTAAGAGGTTTGGACACGATTGTTCTAAATTTAAGGTTCAAAATTCTAATAGGGTCAATCTCCCAAAGCCTGATGACAATGATGGGAATTGGAAAAATAAGGGCAAAGGGAAAGTTACTCAATGTGCTCCTACTCTCTCAGCAAAGGATTCAAAGGATATTGGGAGACTAGAGGCAGTAGTCAATCACAATAACCAATTTGCTGCCCTAAATAATACTACTGATGTAGATACGCATTTAGATTGTGTGCATAATCTGATCAATCATGAAACAAAGGTCTACAATATAGATAAAGGGGTTACTAGTACTAGTGCTGAGCACACCGCAGATAGGGGAAATACTGCTCAGCGTGAGAATCCGGGTGCTCCTACTATTAAGGATGTCTCAGATGTTTTTTTTTCTTTTCGGAAAATGGTAAATATATTCCAAAAAGGATGTACAAATGTACAAGGGGCATACCCCAGGAAAAACAAAGAGCTCAATACATGAGGACATGAAGCTAATCTAGCAACAAAAACTCAAAGTCATGTGCCTACCCTGCAAGACACAAAAAACACGAACACAAATTGAAGGCAAAGCAACAAAGATCATACAATGGCAAACACCTAGATACTTGAAGGCAAAACAATCTTCCAAGGCTTATCAAAAACAAACAGCACAAGGTAGTAGAAAAGACCCCCAAGGACCATTAGGTCCAATTACAAACAATCCTAGCAAAATTAGAATGGTTACTCCACTTCACCCTTATTTGTGCATTAATTTGAGAAATTAGGCTCTTCAGAAGAATTTCTTTAGTATTGGACGTTTGCCTGAATGACCTATGGTTTCTCTCTTTCCATAAACCATAAACTGCCACTCCAAGACACATTTTAGGTATCACATGTTGACTTGTCTTTCCTTTTAACCTTTGAGCCGGTGAATCCAAAATGTCAGTCCAGTTTTGACCTTGCCATTGCAACCCACATCTATTCATCATGTCCTGCCACACAAAAGAAGAAAATGAGCATGCAAAAAATAAATGATCACGTGTTTCCTCATGCTTATGACAAAGCATGCAAACTAATGGTCCAGGAGTAAAACTAGAGATTCTATCATGCGTAGAAAGTCTATTTTGGGCAGCTAACCAAAGAACAACACTTTGCCTCGGGATACACCCAGAGAACCACACAGTGTTATACCATGGAACCACAGGATGATGTATCCTCAAATGATCCCAAATAAGAAACGTATTAAAAACTCCATTAGGGGTTATAGTCCATTTCACAGTATCCATACAACTTTTAGGTTTATGGAAATTTGACAAAACACTTCTAACTTCATTAAGCTCAATGGAATTTGAACCAGGCCAATTCCAGTCCGAACCCCTAATGATGCTGCTAACTTTAGCATTAACATTAATTGCAAAATCATAAACAATTCTTTCTGAGAATTTATCCAACAAAGGACCCAAAGGGAGCCAATTATCAAACCAGAGAGATGTATGGTTACCATTACCAATGCAATGAATTAGTAATGGTTTGGCAATTTCTCAGATGTTACCAGTCAGGAAGCACAAGTTAACACTTCAGTTTCTATAAGGCAGATCCCCATCAATGTGGAGCCTATTGCCAGTGTGACCAGCATTCCTCCAGAACAGAAGGTAAATTCCCTTGCATTAACCCAATCTGCTGGACAAGTAGATCAGGACTCACAATCAGATGAAGAGGGACAGATTATCATTGGGGAAAGTATTTCAGCTCTATCAACTCCTACCCTCCATTCCCACGGATCAGGTAAGGGTCAAAAAAAGAGGAATAAACACTCTGTATCCTCAGGTAAGCGGAAAACTTCTCATCATCGTTTTTAATGATTTTAAGTTGTTGGAACATAAGGGGTCTCAACCAACCCCTAAAACAATCTGAGGTTGCTAAGTTTATCGTCACCAATAATATAGATGTCCTTGGCCTTCTTGAAACTAAAGTCAAGAAAACCAATGAGGATAAAATTAAGCAAAATATTTTCAAACATTGGAATTATATCTCTAATAGCAATTCAGGATTAGTTGGGAGGATCTGGGTTGGGTGGAATCCTGATAAGATTAACCTAACAGTCCTGAGTATTTCTTCACAGATTATTCATGTCCTCATTGAGAGTGATGATCATAGTACTCATTTTGAGGCCTCTTTTGTATATGGTTTTAATACAGGCCAGGAAAGAAAATCATTATGGTCTGAATTAGTTTCCTATTTTAACCCAAACATAAATCATGTTCTCCTTGGAGACTTCAATGTGGTTTTAAACACCCACGAAGTTTCTGAGCCTGATTTTTGCCTAAATTCTGATATCAATGATTTCAGTTTTATGGTTAATTCTCTTTGTTTGACTGATCTAAGATATTTGGGTGAATTCTTTACCTGGAGTAACAGAAGATATGGCAGACCAGACTATATATACTCAAAGAAAGTTAGATAGAGCTCTGGTTAATCAAACCTGGCTTGACAAATTTCCCGATTCTTATGGTCATTTCCAAGAACCGAGTGTTTCTGACCATTCCCCACTTGTGCTCTTTATTGATAAAATTATTAGGAGGAAAGGCAGGTCTTTTAAGTTTTTTAACTTTTGGACCAAACTAGAAAATTACCCATATACTATTTCTAATGCTTGGGATACTAATGTGGATGGCACAGCTCAGTATCAAGTGTGTCACAAACTTAGAATGGTTAAGCATGACCTGAAATCATTTACCAAAAGTTTAACTGGAAAAGAAAAAATGTTGGCTGATAAAGCTAGGGCTGAATTTAAATTGGTTCAATCTGAACTTCTATCGAACCCCAGTTGTCCCTCCCTCATTCTTAAACAGACACAATGTACATCTGAATTTTTAAAATCTATTTGGATTGAGGAAGAATCTCTTAGACAGAAGTCCAGAGTACAATGGTTAGAGGCAGGAGATAAAAATTCTAGATATTTTTTTCAACACATTAAAAGTAGAAGAAATAATAAAAGAATTTTCAAACTTGAAAAACCTGATGGCTCCCTTACTAGTAACATTGAAGAGGCTAAATCAGAAGCCGTTAGGTATTTTGTAGAGTTACTTGGTACTCCTGCAAATAACCAGTATCCTGGGATTGAAGCTTTGAGAAGGGTCATTTATAAAAGAATTCCAGAGCAATTTTTGGAAGAACTTGATAGAATCCCTACTCTTGAAGAGATCAAAAACACAATGTTTAGCTTGCATGACAATAAAGCTCCTGGCCCTGACGGCTTCAATGCTTTTTTCTTTAAACAGTCTTGGTCAACTGTTGGAACTACTGTTATGGAAGCAATTCAAGAATTTTTTATATCTGGGGAAATGCTTAGAGAATCAAACACTACTATAATTGCTCTGATCCCAAAGGTGCCTAATCCTTCTAAGATGGGGGACTTTAGACCTATATCTTGGAGTCTATTTGCAATAATTTTAGATATACATTTATTTTTATTTTCCGAAAAATAAATGTATATCTAAAATTATTGCAAATAGACTCCAAGCTATACTCCCTACCATCATTGACCAATCACAATCTGCTTTTGTTAAGGGTAGGAAAATAAGTGATAATGTGTTACTTGCTCAAGATCTTCTTAGGGATTATCACAAAGAAGGGGGGAAACCCAGATTTGCTGCCAAAGTTGATCTATTGAAAGCATATGATAGTGTTAGTTGGAACTTCCTTTTTGATCTGCTTGATACCATTGGTATTCCTCCTAACCTAAAAAAATGGATTTTTTCTTGTGTTACTACTCCTAGATACTCTATTAACTTTAATGGGGAATCTGTGGGATACTTTGATGGTGCTAGAGGGCTTAGACAAGGTGACCCTATTTCTCCTTATCTCTTTGTCATTGTCATGGAGGCTCTAAGCCAACTTCTCCACCACAATATTCAAAATAGTCGATTCACTTATCACTGGAAGTGTGATAAACTTAAAATCTCTCACCTCTGTTTTGCAGATGATCTAATAATTTTATCAAATGGTGATATCGAATCTGCAAAATTCATTCGGAAAACTCTAAATCAGTTTTATGATCTCTCTGGTCTTCAAGCCAACAATGCTAAAAGTTGTGTTTCTTTTCTGGGATTGAAGACCAGTTGAGTACTGAAATTGTGAGGGAACTCCAATTTACCATGGGATCTCTTCCTATGAGGTATCTTGGGGTTCCTTTGATCACTACCAAATTGAAAAAATGTCATTGTATAGAGTTGGTAAATAAAATTTGCTCTAGAATTACCTCATGGAAATCTAAAATGTTATCTTTTGCAGGAAGGACCCAGCTAATAAAATCTGTGTTATCTGGTATCCAACAGTATTGGTCAGGGATGTTCATCCTCCCTAAAGGAGTTCTTAAACAGGTGGAGCAAGCTTTGAATAGGTTCCTTTGGTCTGGGGCCACAGAGAAGAAACATGGGGCCAAAATAGCCTGGGCCAAGGTCTGCAAACCCAAGAAGGAAGGTGGATTAGGGTTTAAAGATATCTTTCTCACTAATAATACTCTTCTGAATTTAAAGCACATTGGTAATCTTCTTGACCCTAAAAATAATTCCTTGTGGAAAGATTGGATACACATGTATATGATTAAATCTAAGAGCTTTTGGGAAGTTAAAGCCCCAAGCCAATGTTCTTGGTATTGGAGGAAATTATTAAAACTTAGGGCAATTGTTAGACCCATCCTGGTTCATAAAATTGGTGATGGTAAACACACTTCCCTATGGTTTGATAATTGGCTTCCCATGGGCCCTTTGTTTGAGAAATATACACAAAGGATTGCTTATGATGCTGCCATTGACCCTAAAGCCAAAGTGGCAACTATTATAAGTAATAATGATTGGAATTGGCCATCAACTAATTCTATAGGTTTAAATGAAGTGAGAAGCATTTTATCTACTTTGTATAAACCTACTGGAAGGTTAGATAGCATATCATGGACAACATCCCCTTCTGGGGGATTTAAATTCGCACATATATGGGATCACTTTAGAGATGTGTCCCCTAAGGTACTTTGGCACAAAATTGTTTGGTTTTCGGGGTGTACTCCTAGACAGAACTTCATTCTATGGATGGCGGTCCAGAATAGACTTGCTACCCATGACAGGATCTATAACTACACCCCGGGGCCTCTTGCTTGTGTTTTTTGTCATTGCCATATGGAAACCCATAATCATTTATTTTTTGAATGCACTTATACTTCTTTTATATGGCAGGATTTGATGCATAGATGTGAGATTAACTGGAATGGGACAACTTGGAATACAACTATTATTTGGATGGCACAAAATTGGAAAGGAAAGAAAGTTGAACATACCATCCCTAGAATATGCCTTGGAGTTGCTGTCTATGGGTTATGGAGGGAGAGAAACAATAGAATTTTCGAAGGCAAATTCATTCCACAAGAACAACTGCTTCAAAATCTTGTCTCTCAAATCAATGTTCAGATCCGAATAAAATGGAAAGAAGACCCGCTACTTGAATTATATGCTAGATACTGGGCTTGAATTACTGATTGTTTTGAGTTGATATTGTTTGAGATTAGTGGTTGTGTGATGTCTTTTGTTTGTTTTTTCAGTGGCTTTATGTGCCTCTAGTCCTCCTGCTGTGCTTTCATGTTATATCCTGGGGTATGCCCCTTGTACATTTGTACATCCTTTTTTTGGAATTTATTTACCCATTTCCGAAAAAAAAAACCATTGGACCAATGAATGGTGAGGGACCAACCCTAAAGTTATTGAAAGAGAAAGAATACGAATAGAAAAGTAGTGTCTTCTACGAGACTGGAAAGCGAAAGGTTATTGGAGAGAGGAGTCAACGCTCTGCTCTACTACCTATTAAGGCCAGGTGGGCCCTTCCTTTCTTATTACCTATATAGCTCTTGCGAGGACAGTTATGATATGGCGCAGATGATGTGAAAACTACTGAATTGAGTTGTTCAGGAGGTAAAACGTACTTCATTGCAAAATCAAGCAGTGACTTGAAACTAATTCAATCCTAACTTTACCTCAAGAAGAGGTGCATAATGCAAATATGCATCTCCATCAACACCCGAATCCCCGATGCGACGCAATACATACGCCCAGTAGCGGCGGGAATTCTCGTATTTTCAGTTATCCTCACAGTTGCCACATCCTACTGCCAAAGAGAAGACAGCAAGAATATAGCTACTAGAGGAAGGCAACTCAAAAGCCATGTTCATTAGTTCAAAATCGTAGTTCTTGCTACCACTCGGGTGATTTGACCTGAAAGCCTGTCAAATGGATCTCTTCTTAGAGGGATGTGGGCATCTAATCCCTTGACAGCATGAACTTCATGTTTCAGAGAATCGGGGAAGGTGCTTGGCAGATGATGAGAGAGAGCGAAGTGCTTGCCTGTCTATGGTTCTATAGAAGAGAGGAGAGATGGTGGAATAGAAAGTCGTGGATCAGTTGATCAGCTTTCTTTCTTTCTCTTCCGATCTCGAATTCAAGCTTTCAAGAAGGAGAAATAGAAAGAGGATTCGTAGATCACTCCCTGAGTCTTTGATTTCAATCCCCAACTCCAACTGAGAAGAAGAAGGCGCTCAGTTAACGGGATTGGCTCGAAAGCGAAGATGATCGTCAAATGCCAATGCCATCTTTCAGCTTCTAGAGAGAGATTCCCTCCCTTCTCTCTAGAAATCTAGGATGGTGAGGGCAGCCCCATGGGTGGTGGTTCCATATATGAAGAGTGCTAGTGTTAAGAAAAGGAAGGAACAGCTCTTCCCTTTTCCTAGCAATGTGAGAAAGCTGAACATCCAAGCTAAGAGAGTTGTTAAGTTGTCTACCCCTCCTACTGATTTTCAGGAGGGGGATGAAGACCCATTAGTGCAGTGGGCTTTAAATTGTGTTAGCAGTGATGAGAAGGGGGATGTTGTGGCTGAAGATCTTTGGGATAATGGGGCCTTGAAGTCTATTCCTAATACAGCTGATCATGGTAAAGAAGCAGTGCAGATTAGTTCTCAACAAATTAGTTGTTTGATTAATGGAGCTAAAGCTGTTCTTGAGGAAGAGGCATCTTCTACTCCTAAGGATCCGGTTTTAGCGCAGGCTCATTGTACTAGTGGTGCTCTTCAAGGCATTGTTTCTCTTAATGGTGGGCCAGTCAATGTTGATTCGGCTTTTGTTGATCCGAATGAGTCTCAAGAGATGAAAAACACTGCCTTTGATCCAAACAATTACTCTACTCCAGAACCCAAAGTGTTGGCGATTGGGAGTAATTGCAACGCGCCCATGCTTGCCAGGCCTCTATTTGGTCCTTGTGATCACGTGATGGATGACCCTAAAGCTAAGCATTCAAGCCTGAATCAGATTTGCTACAAATCAAGCGTTGCTTTACACAACGACCAACGATTTGAGCTAGGGAACACGCAAGGTCAGACGCACAATGATGTTGGTGGGGCCCAAGCATCACACTGTGGGATTACTTGTTCCCAAGTCCATGCTGATTTAATACATGTGCCTTCCTCTGATGAACCCAATGGTCAAAACGCTGTCTCTTGCAGCTCTACAGTGGCTTTTCTACAGAGTACTGTGTCTCTTGTGGGCCCCAACGATGTTCCTTGCATTGATTACATTAGGGCTAGACCTGATGAATTAAATGCCCATACCTTAGACACAGAGGTGGGCCATCCGAATGGCAGTGCAAAAGTAGTTGGGGCCACGTGTCTTTTTTTGGTGGCATCGAGTGGTAATTCAAATGAAACTGGCGACTTAGCCACAATCAATGTGACCGAAGCTCGGCTTGGACAAAAAGGCTCTACATCCTTTCCTGGACATGATCAGATGGAGCCCACAACTAAGCTGGTTGCTCTTTCCAGAGACCAGCATGTGCTCGCTGTCCAGGACAGTCCGGAGCCTGACTTAGTGACACAACGTGTGGCTGATGGGGCCCCAGCGCCTTTAATGGCTTATGCTGTAAGTTTTCCACAGTCAAGGATAGGGCTTGTGGGACCCGAGCGGTCAGCTTCTTTTAGCCCAAATGCTGCAGGGACCGGTCAGAGTCACGTAACTGCTCATCCTTTGGTGAAAGATGCATCAACTGCAGCGCCTATTGACCAAAATTCGGCCCTTCACCGCATTTATTCTGGTCAGCGATTTGTCCCTTTCAGTCAGAAGGGTGTCCAGTCTTTAGACCGAGGCCTCTCTCAGTCGGCTGCGGTTGTTGGGTCTTGGCCTTACACGTGGCCTTGTCATGCAGCTACTGGTACTAAGCTAATTAATTCCCAAGCTGTTCGTGCTCAGCACGACTTAACTGATGCAGGTGGGGGTCCATGTGGTGAAGATGTTGGCTCGACACTTTTGGTTCCGAGTAAGAGTTCCTCATCAGAAGGTGCACCCCGGCTTCAAATAGTTCCTACTGGCCTGATGCCTGGCTTAGCAACGTTGGGAAGGACCCTTGTTGCTCCTGAGGGCTCATTGTCTAACGATATTGAAGCTGTACAGACCAATAATGGAACCCTGTCCAAGAACCTTGGGTTTGCTGATCAAGGGCAGCTTCAGTTCAAAGGTCGGTCAGGGAAATCATGGGCTGGGTTATTGATGAGAATCAACAAGCACCATCAAAGGAACCATTGCATGTTCCAGTCGGGCCTATTACTAGAGCGAGATCCAAGAGATCAAAGAAGCATTCAATGGGATGATTCAAGAAATGTGGGCTGATTCTAAAACGAGCCATTCTAAGTTTGGCCCAAAGGAAGATGATGGAGCAATAAACTTAATCCAAGCTATTGGGGCTGATCTTCTTAATTAGGTGTGGAAAGGAAGGATTAGTTGGATGATATTTTAATTATCTTCTTTCTTATTATGAGACAAAGAATAGTCTCCTTTTTCTTTATTTTAGGCTTATAGGCTGAAAGGAAGTAATTATCTTTGTTTCCTTTTTCATTTTAGGTTATATTTTCTTACTTAGGAATGTAGGCTGAAATTAGGGGAGATTATTCTAGAATTTTTGTAAACTTATTTCAGCCATGCTTATATAAAGCATTCACTCATTGTAATGCAGGAGAGGATTGAATCAATGGATTAATAAAATTCAGAAGTTGAGCATAGCTCCTCCCCTTGTTCTTCACATAACACCATGAACTTATCAAGGTCTTCCTTGTGGCGTTCACAAACATGAATACCTGTGGTTTGCGTTTCTTTATAAACGTTGGGTCACAGGTTCACTATTATTGGAATACCTGTGGTTTGCATTTCTTTATAAATGTTGGGTCACAGGTTCACTATCAAACAATCTGATTTTAGCTTTTCTGGGTAAAATATGTCAATATTGTTGTTGGGTCTCAAAGCAAGTCTATTGGGGTTCATATCATTTGGTATCAGAGCTCAGGCTCTAAAATCAGGTTATCTATCCCTTTTGTTTTCGTGTCTTTTGTCATCTTATCCATTTTCATTTTGAGTGTTCTATCCTTTATCTTTGAGTCTCCTTCTTTCTTTTATGTCGTCGTGTTCTTAAAAAAAAAAAAAAAAAAAAAAAAGAAATCTGATTCGTTGTGTTCTTCATTCCTTTGTCCTTGTTCTTGTTTGTGTTGTGTCGTGCACCAAGTAAAAAAAAAAAAAAAAAACAAATTTGCTTTTGTTTTAGTTTTTATTTCCTTGTTCTTGTTTGAGTCGTGCACCAAGAGTTACCAAAAAAAAAAATTCAAGCAAATCCTTTGATTGATTCGAGGACGAATCCTTTGAAGAGAGGGGGAATGATGAGAATCAACAAGCACCATCAAAGGAACCATTGCATGTTCCAGTCGGGCCTATTACTAGAGCGAGATCCAAGAGATCAAAGAAGCATTCAATGGGATGATTCAAGAAATGTGGGCTGATTCTAAAACGAGCCATTCTAAGTTTGGCCCAAAGGAAGATGATGGAGCAATAAACTTAATCCAAGCTATTGGGGCTGATCTTCTTAATTAGGTGTGGAAAGGAAGGATTAGTTGGATGATATTTTAATTATCTTCTTTCTTATTATGAGACAAAGAATAGTCTCCTTTTTCTTTATTTTAGGCTTATAGGCTGAAAGGAAGTAATTATCTTTGTTTCCTTTTTCATTTTAGGTTATATTTTCTTACTTAGGAATGTAGGCTGAAATTAGGGGAGATTATTCTAGAATTTTTGTAAACTTATTTCAGCCATGCTTATATAAAGCATTCACTCATTGTAATGCAGGAGAGGATTGAATCAATGGATTAATAAAATTCAGAAGTTGAGCATAGCTCCTCCCCTTGTTCTTCACATAACACCATGAACTTATCAAGGTCTTCCTTGTGGCGTTCACAAACATGAATACCTGTGGTTTGCGTTTCTTTATAAACGTTGGGTCACAGGTTCACTATTATTGGAATACCTGTGGTTTGCATTTCTTTATAAATGTTGGGTCACAGGTTCACTATCAAACAATCTGATTTTAGCTTTTCTGGGTAAAATATGTCAATATTGTTGTTGGGTCTCAAAGCAAGTCTATTGGGGTTCATATCATTTGGTATCAGAGCTCAGGCTCTAAAATCAGGTTATCTATCCCTTTTGTTTTCGTGTCTTTTGTCATCTTATCCATTTTCATTTTGAGTGTTCTATCCTTTATCTTTGAGTCTCCTTCTTTCTTTTATGTCGTCGTGTTCTTAAAAAAAAAAAAAAAAAAAAAAAAGAAATCTGATTCGTTGTGTTCTTCATTCCTTTGTCCTTGTTCTTGTTTGTGTTGTGTCGTGCACCAAGTAAAAAAAAAAAAAAAAAAACAAATTTGCTTTTGTTTTAGTTTTTATTTCCTTGTTCTTGTTTGAGTCGTGCACCAAGAGTTACCAAAAAAAAAAATTCAAGCAAATCCTTTGATTGATTCGAGGACGAATCCTTTGAAGAGAGGGGGAATGATGAGAATCAACAAGCACCATCAAAGGAACCATTGCATGTTCCAGTCGGGCCTATTACTAGAGCGAGATCCAAGAGATCAAAGAAGCATTCAATGGGATGATTCAAGAAATGTGGGCTGATTCTAAAACGAGCCATTCTAAGTTTGGCCCAAAGGAAGATGATGGAGCAATAAACTTAATCCAAGCTATTGGGGCTGATCTTCTTAATTAGGTGTGGAAAGGAAGGATTAGTTGGATGATATTTTAATTATCTTCTTTCTTATTATGAGACAAAGAATAGTCTCCTTTTTCTTTATTTTAGGCTTATAGGCTGAAAGGAAGTAATTATCTTTGTTTCCTTTTTCATTTTAGGTTATATTTTCTTACTTAGGAATGTAGGCTGAAATTAGGGGAGATTATTCTAGAATTTTTGTAAACTTATTTCAGCCATGCTTATATAAAGCATTCACTCATTGTAATGCAGGAGAGGATTGAATCAATGGATTAATAAAATTCAGAAGTTGAGCATAGCTCCTCCCCTTGTTCTTCACATAACACCATGAACTTATCAAGGTCTTCCTTGTGGCGTTCACAAACATGAATACCTGTGGTTTGCGTTTCTTTATAAACGTTGGGTCACAGGTTCACTATTATTGGAATACCTGTGGTTTGCATTTCTTTATAAATGTTGGGTCACAGGTTCACTATCAAACAATCTGATTTTAGCTTTTCTGGGTAAAATATGTCAATATTGTTGTTGGGTCTCAAAGCAAGTCTATTGACATATTTTACCCAATATTGAACCCCAATAGACTTGCTTTGAGACCCAACAACAATATTGACATATTTTACCCAGAAAAGCTAAAATCAGATTGTTTGATAGTGAACCTGTGACCCAACATTTATAAAGAAATGCAAACCACAGGTATTCCAATAATAGTGAACCTGTGACCCAACGTTTATAAAGAAACGCAAACCACAGGTATTCATGTTTGTGAACGCCACAAGGAAGACCTTGATAAGTTCATGGTGTTATGTGAAGAACAAGGGGAGGAGCTATGCTCAACTTCTGAATTTTATTAATCCATTGATTCAATCCTCTCCTGCATTACAATGAGTGAATGCTTTATATAAGCATGGCTGAAATAAGTTTACAAAAATTCTAGAATAATCTCCCCTAATTTCAGCCTACATTCCTAAGTAAGAAAATATAACCTAAAATGAAAAAGGAAACAAAGATAATTACTTCCTTTCAGCCTATAAGCCTAAAATAAAGAAAAATGAGACTATTCTTTGTCTCATAATAAGAAAGAAGATAATTAAAATATCATCCAACTAATCCTTCCTTTCCACACCTAATTAAGAAGATCAGCCCCAACAGCTTGGATTAAGTTTATTGCTCCATCATCTTCCTTTGGGCCAAACTTAGAATGGCTCGTTTTAGAATCAGCCCACATTTCTTGAATCATCCCATTGAATGCTTCTTTGATCTCTTGGATCTCGCTCTAGTAATAGGCCCGACTGGAACATGCAATGGTTCCTTTGATGGTGCTTGTTGATTCTCATCAGTTATTCATGCCGAATTCTCAAGACCTTAATGGTTCCAATACCAACCCTGACCCTAACAGGCTAGCTCGAAGTTACAACCCAGGTTCTCCAGTTAGTCAGGAGGAATTTAACTTAGAATTTGTGGACCATGGTGAAAAAGCAGCTAACTTAGTTCTCAAAATACCTAAGGACATCACTAATGCCGGGAAGGAAGAATGGAGGGCAACTTTGGTAGGTCGTTTTTTGGGCAAAAAACTACCTTTTTCTCTTGTTACTAATGTTACTGAGCGACTTTGGGCCAAAGATGGCTTGATTGATACTTTGGCCACCGATTCTGGTTACTTCTTCTTTACGTTTTCTTGTGAGGAAAACAGGGATGCTGTGATGGAGGGGGGCCCGTGGTTCATTGCAGGGCAACCTCTCATTCTTAGACCGTGGAAACCGCATTTCTCATTCGGTAATGAGGAGGTTCAAACCTTCCCAATTTGGGTCAACTTCTATGGTGTTCCGTTGGAATATTGGAACCCGAGGGGTATCAGTTTTATTTCTAGTTTTATCGGTAAACCTATCCGGGTGGATCGCACAACTGCAAGTCGGAGACGTATTACATATGCTAGAGTGTGCATTGAAGTTACCGCCGATTTTGACTTCTTTAATGACTTCCACATTGAATCAGAAGACGAGGTTAATGGTGAAACCCTCAGAACCAAGATTAGTTTAGAATATCAATGGACCCCTGTGAGATACAAACAGTGTTCTCAGTTTGGACATGATTGCTCTAGGATTGCTAAATCAGATTCTAGGCCTACCGCTCACTATCCTTATAAGAAGAATGGGAAGACAGACGGAGAATGGCAAGTCGTGGAAAAGAAAGATAAGGGGAAAAAGACTGTGGACTGTAGTTCTCACCACACGAAAGATATGGTCTACTCGGCAGCTCCTCTTAAGCGGGGCAATATGTTTGATACGCTTACTCAGCTCCAGGAAGAATCTGGTGCCGGTCCCGCTCGAGCAGATTCTCTTACACATTCCTCAGTCCCAATAATGTGTTTTGAAGCTAGCTCATCTCACCGCCCCGATGATACTGGGGGGGAGGTTAGAGAGGATCCCACCTGCCATTATAGTGTGGATGATGTCGATGATTGTGAGGTTGATTATTGCCTTGAAGATAAGGTCGGCCTTGAGGCTCGAGGGAGCCCTCTTTCCAACAGACAGAAAAAGAAAGAAGCAAAAATGAAATTCAGTGGGAGTCGGCCGAAGAGTCGACATAGAACTTAAAATTGGCTCATGCTTGTTTGGTGTAGGGGTGTCTTGTGTGGCTGCTCATCCCATGTTGTTATGTTATGCTTGTTTGTTTCATTTCCATGTTTGTTCTCGCATTCATAACATGTCTTTGCGCTTACTGTAATATCCTAGGGTATGGCCCTTTTTTGGAATATATTCACCCTATTTCCGAAAAAAAAAATCTTTCAGCTTCTCAATCGATGCCGGACCTTCTGGAAGCTTCAATCGATTTCGTATTAAAGGAACGTCGCCTTAAAAGAGATTCTTGAGAAAGAAGCAAGGGGCAGAGGTCAGGGATGAAGATCATTGGCTGTGGTGACTAGGCCTAGTGGCAGCTAATCCAACTCTAATTGGTACAAACCTTTTCAATCGCTATGGCAAGGAAGCTTGAAAGCGAATATTCTTATAATGATCAAGCTGATCGGGGAAGAGAGACCCATCGAGAGGCTGAGCCTCGGGTGAAGGCTAGACTTTCATCAAATGACGGTGCTAGAGGACCATTTAACGCCTGTTCTTAGGGATCGTAAGGTGGTGATTCAAGCTTCGAACAAAGATCTCGCATTACAAAACAGAGCCAACTATATAATATGGATCAAAGAGCCCATCATTGGGGCATCGGAACAACGTCCACTAGTTGAGTGGAACATCATCAGATAGAGGTCTCGGAACTTCGTCCGGTAGTGGGATGCTAGTGTTATCGGGAGATCGTCCGGTCTTTGATTGCCTGAAGGGGAATTTCTCTTAGAAAGCATGGACTTCTTCCGTTTCAGACACGAAGATGGATGGGGAGAGTCACCCGCTGATCCTTGATCTGAGCCTGGAGAGCGAGTTCGACAGGCTGGGTTTGACGCCTTTCTTGATGATTGAAGTCTTCGAACCTTCCCTGAGCTTGAAGCCATCAATCCCTTCTTTCTTCAACCCGAGCGTTTCGCTCTCCCACTTCTTGAGCAGACTACCCATTTCTGCCAAACGGCTGGCCTGACCTCTGAGACCTAAGACTGCTTCCCCCTTTTCCTTTTCTACTATGCTTTGAGCCGCTTCCAGTAATGGGAGGACTTGCCTTTGCCCTTACTCTATTAATAAGGAAATTCCCTGGTGTTCACTCAAGCTCCTAACTCATTTACGCTTTTGATATTGACTAAAAAAGAATGTCATCCGGCTCCTCATCTATTGAACTCTCGGCTGATTCAGCAAGAGCTCAAAAAACCTAGTTTTCACCATAAAAAGCAAAATTGGCTTTTTCTTTTCACAAACATACATATATTCATGCTTGCTTGGCCTCCAATTGATAATCCATTCACTTCCTACACACATAAACACTTGCATTACAACTATGGGGAAGTTCTGGAGCTGAGTTCTTGAGGATCAAAGTGCATGAGAAGAAGTTTGGTAGTCTTGAAGCTTGCTAGACTTGTATTTGAAGCTTGATCATCATTTATATCTAATATATGTTTGATCATTTAGATCTTGGTGAGTATACTTACTCACTCTAATATATGTTTTTCATAAGTTATTTAGAAGATCTAAGACCATGCATGTAACTTGCATTGAATGTTATTAAGCTTATAACTATGCTACTTCAAAATCTATCAAACCTGAGCGCTCGAGGTCACGCAAGCACTTGAGCTTAATGAACAGGTGTAGACACCCAATTTTGACCACACTGATAGAATTTAGGGTGGACAATGTCTTAGAGGATTCGATAATGAAAAGTACCCCGGCGAAGGTACTGGATTCCACACAATCAAAAGATCGAACTTTGTAAAGTGACTTTAAGCTCAGAAAAGCCCTTTTCCATGTATAAATCCTGGTTTTGTCAAAATCGTCTCTCATAATTCATATTCACTCAGGGTTATATGAACACGAAGTGTTCTAAACGCAGTATTCTAGGTATCCGAGATTCAATTTTAAAGAAAAGTTTGAAATCGACGCATTGAAAAGCAATTTTGGAAAAGACGTTGTTTGATTTCAAAAAGACGACGACATTTCCGAAGGACTTCCGAACTTCAACCGGACTTCAATTTTCATTTCAAAACCTCCTGGAATATTTTTATATTGAAATTCAACTCGACAGCTTTCCAACGGTCTATAAACGGACAATTTCGGACACCAAAAAGCATTTTTACAAAAATCTGGAAAAGCAGTGAACGTAATATTTTAAACAGAGCTTAAGGGCAACCAGGGGATCACAAAAAGCAGGTGGCGGGTCCCAAATAGGGGTGGCGGGTCCCACCTAAGCCACCACCCAACATGTGCCCCCTCCATCGAGCCTTTTGAGTTCCAGGCCCTTCCAAAAGCCTCCCATTGCGAGGAAATTGCCTGGAAACTGCGTTTAGGCACCGAAATGGCCATTTTAGCCCTTTTTTGTTCTCTAAAATCATTGTTTTAACCCTGAAAATTAAGAGTTAAGTTTTCAAAACTCTATATATAGATCTCATGCATCTCATATGAGATCATTTGGAGTAATCTTGGAATATACTAGAGTACTAGTTCATATACTTACAAGATATAAGAATATACTTAGAATTCAAGAGAGATTTTTAGAGAGATGAAGTAAATTATGATTAAGAGATTTCTAAACTAATCTCTAGATAATTAGATTAGAGGAATTAGACATCAATTGCCTCCATTAACTTCCATGGATGAATGCTTGAAGAGCTTGAAGAACACTTGAAGAAGAAAAATCTTCAAATCAATTTTGATCATACAATTGAGAATCCTCCAAGAGGTAGACATCAATATTCATCTCTAATTCCTATTTTTATATAGATCTATAAGACTTGGATCTAGTTTAGTTTTATTTTCTTTGATAGAACACTCATCTTCTTCCTCTCTTGTTCTTCATACACTCACATAGCTAGATCTAAGTCTCTTTTGATTTTTGTTGATAATTCTTAATTAGAGATTGATTTTCACTTTTGTTTCTCAATTTTGATTTTATTCTTCTATTTAATTTAGATCCATGCATACATGATTATATATGTATCTATTTTGAATTCTATGATAGTTTGGAAGTATGATCTATGAGAAGGGATGATTCCTATGTTCATACCTATCTCTTGATTATTCCTATTACCTAGAATTCTTATTGAATTTCATCTCCAATAGGATATTTGTAAGTCCCTTTGATCCATGATATAAAGTTCTTCATAGAACTTGAGGGCTAAATTGATTGGGAATCATGATAATTAAGTTGATCTATGAGTTTGATCTCTCTAATAAACTTCAATCGTCACTTAAGATGTTATTCTCACACTTTAAAATGAACTAGATAAAATTCAGTAAAACAGATTGGTTTTGTCCATAAGATTTGGTCCACCAAAATCCATAGTTTGATGGATTTCAAATTTTCTGGGTATACTTTGATGAGTTAGCTTTCATTCGATCCGTTTTAAGAACCTCTAGGATCCATATGCTATTTTTAGAAATTGTTGAGAAATCGGTTGACAAATGTGAACATAGTCTCTTTGTGTTTGAATTTCAAAAAATTTATAATAGTTATCGATATTCCACTTTTTGGGATGATTCCTAACTCATGTATCTATATGCCGATGTAAAATCATGAGCATACAATCGAGTTAAGATTATTTTCTAAGCGTTTGAAGTTGATACAACTATTCTGGAATTTTCTATATTTAACTACAATTATGATTATGTATACAAAATGGTCATGCCTTGATCACTCAACAATAATTGATGAATAAAACTTGGTTTAGAAATCATCTAGGATAAATGGATGAGAGATTAAAAGCTTAGAATAACTTGATTAACATGATTCATGAACTTTTTTCGGAAAATGGTTAATCAATAAAAGAAAAGCCAAATGGCTCAATACAAAAAATACAAGGGGCATACCCCAGGAAAACAATGAGCACATGAAAATTCGCATCCAGACAATGCGACAAAGGATGGAAGATTATCTGAGGACAAAGCCAAGATAAGATCCATCCTCCCAATCCCAAACCTAATAAACAAAGGTAAAGCTATTTCACCCGGCCAACAGTCCAAAGGGCAAAATACAAAGTATAGATCAAATACAAGACCTTCCAAATTGGAGTGAATGTCCAATAATGGATGTAAAATACAAGATCAACGGTTCAATCTCTGGGAGTTGAACAAACACTAGACATCACTCAGAAATTTACAACTCTCGGTCCAAAGTTTTTATATGATTTTCTAAAAATAGTAAATAAATCCGAAAGAATCTAATCTTTTTAGGAAATCTCATTGACACATTTAAACCTCATAGAAAAAAATATTTGAAGTCAAGAATGCTTGATTAAGGCTCCGATTTACGTATTTCAAGAAGGTGTTACTATTCTGAAATTCTGGATAGATTATGCTTGCTTCACAAAACTCATGACCAAACTATTTTAAACACGAAATCTCATTAAAACAACAATCACAGTGATAAAACTTTGTGCTATTGACACTCTCCAATTGGTTTCATTCAATTCCAACGGTCCATTGTCTAACTAAAAATCTTTGATCAAAGGTTGTTTGTGAACTCAGTGCACCATTTGCAAATTCATCTTTTATTTGTTAACTCTAACTGCCAAGCAATGAAGTTTAGCTTTACCCAAACTACTTCTCCTCCTACTTGATGGTCATTGGAGACTAAGGACACTTATATACTTATGGATTTCAATGGAGTATGGAGAAACTTCATGAAATCTCCAAAGAGTGAACTTGTGGACATGCGGGATTGGTTTCCCTTTAGTTTTGAAATTGATTTGAAGAAATGAAAAGAAAGGTCTGTTGAAAACAGACCTTGGTCTTTAAGGAACCAAGAAACCTAATTTTGACTCACTCAAACTGGCCCTTCATAACCAAAGAACTTGGCTTGTGGTTTTGGTACGAGGGAGGAAGGAGCCTTTGTCGTAATTAAAACACCCTCAACTCGCCCCGTATCTCGACAGGCCTCAATTAGCATCCAAATAATCATCTTATACTATGTTTGGTTCGATAATTAATACTGTGATAGTATTTTAAACCACACAAGAATCTTGAAATGGAAGATCAAAAGATAAGATATCATTTAAGCATTTGTTCTTTTCAACAACTGAGGGCAAGAAATGCCATTAGAAATGTGACTTTTATGATGGAAAGGCACAGAGTTACTAGAGTTTTAAATGCTTTAGAGCCTCCTTTCTCTACAGTGACTGGAACCAAATCCATTAAGGAAGGTGCTGATTCTAGTGGATTTATTATCTCAAATCCGTCAAAATCCATTGTTAGCAAGATCAATGATGATGGGGTCTTTGCTGTTTCTGAAGAACCAAATGTTTCCAATGGACTTCTTTGGTTGGGTCAAGCATTAATGTTGATTCTTTGAGGGAGGAAGATCTAGAACTTCCAGAGGATTGGACTGATCCTAAAGCCATTGATGAAGAGGTGAATGGTTTCGGGGAAGGAACCCATTTTAAATCTCTTCAAGACTCAAAGGAGATTTTAAAGAGGAAGAAAAAGATTATTACTGAAGATGTGGTCATTCAACCTGTTCTTACAGATGTTGTCACAAAGCTTTGGAATCTCATGACCATTTATTCTTTAATTGCTCATATTCTTCTTATGTGTGGCAGGGAATTCTTAATAGGTTGGAAATCTCTTATGCCGCACCCTCTTGGGATGATCTTGTGGCCTGGGCAGCGAACAAGTGGAAAGGGAAGACTCCAAGGCAGGTTGTTCCAAAAATGTGCATTGGTTTGGTTGTGTATAGCATTTGGAAAGAAAGGAATGCACGAAGTTTCAAACTAGAAGTTAAGCCTAAGGAAAGAGTGTTACAAGATATCTGTCTCCAGATTTCCTTACAGATTCAAACAACTTGGAAGAACGATCCCCATCTTCCTCAGTACATTGAAAGATGGGCCTTTACTACATAATTAGGGCGGTTGCTTTGGTCCTCATGTTTTGACACGCTTGACCTTGTCCTAATGTAACTGTTGTATTTTGGTTGTTTTGTGAGTTTTGTTAGTTTGCTTTGTGCTTTTGGTTGTTAGGATTGGTGAATCTCTGGGTTTTTGGCTTTTATTTTCTCCCTATCCTATGTTGCATTGCCTGGATGCATTTTCTTTTTTGTGCTGATTGTATATCCTGGGGTATGCCCGTTGTACTTTTGTACAGTGCCGTTTGGCTTCTTTTTCGTTAAATTAATCCTTTTTCCGAAGAAAAAAAAAACCTGTTCTTACAGATTCTATGGTATTGAGCAAACTTCAAGCTGGTACTGATGGGGTTTCTATTGATCCTGTCCATGATTTGGCTGCCACTGATGTTGCCCATAAGCTAAATGTAATGTATAGAAGTGTAATGGAAGGACAAGTTCTTGACAGTAAATCTCAGATTGATGGTAATACAGGTGAATTGGGGGGGTAGTGAAGAGGGTGAGCTCATTGATCATGATTACCAGAACAACTTACTAAAGGATTCAAATGAATACTTAAGGAAGAATTTGAAGATTGCTCAAGCCCAAATCCAGAAATTGATGAATGACAAGGAAGATTTACAAGCCATGCAAGATAAGACCTATTTCCCATCTGGAACTAGGGGTGGTTCTAGTGTAGGAAGGACTCCTTTCAAATCTGGTGGAAGAAAAGGTGGGTTCAGATCTAGCTCGGATTGGAGAAGACGTCAATTTGAACCATTTGATATTTGTGGTTCTGAAGGCAGTTCTAGTGATGATCAGCATAGGAGAGGGGAGAAGAGAATTTGGAAGCCTATTTAAACTAAGCCTTCTTCTTATAATGCTAATGTTCTTGATGTTCATCCTTCCATGGAGTTTGATCCAAATAAGCAAATTAGCTTCCCAGCAATCGAGTTTGATTCGAAAAGGATTGATGGAATTAAATCTAATGTGTTTTTGGAGAGTGTACTGCATGCACCTAAAGTTTCACTCTCCTTAGAGCACAACGGTCACATGGTTGGTGGCCCAGCTCATGATAAAGCTGAATTACCAGCCTTACTTTCCACCTTTTACACCAACCCTCCCTTAAATTTAGGCACCTTGTCTCCTCCTTGCACCCACGTGACCAGCCTTGGTAAGGGAAATGATGCAGGCCATTATTCCAGCTCGGCATCTCATGTGGGCACAAGTTTCATTAGTCAAAAGGTGCGGACCCCACCATTAATTGGAAATACCAACTCCCATTTGTCTAAAGTTATGGCCAATATTCCAGATATTAACCCGCAGGAATGCAATTCCCATTGTGCTGAAGGGGATATTCAGGAATCTCTGCTTGGGTCAAATCTTGCGGCTGTATCAAGGAACTCTGCCCACTTGGGTGGCCAGGTGTATGAGGATGCTAAATATTTAAGTGATAAAGGGACTGAAATACAAGCTAGCCTTCCCTCCCTTACACACCAAACACCCCAAGTGGACGGTGCACCCAAGGTAGCAGCACATGCGCTACAAGCGGGGTTACTCAATGATACACGGCAGCCTCACCTCCACGTGGATAGTGCACTTAATACTGAAGAATCTGTGCAGCACATCACTCTCTCTCATCACATGCCTGATAACATCACTCCGCACAATCCCAAGACCGGGATGTCTATAGGGTGTGAGCAGCACGCGCACCAACATGCCAGTCTAAGAGGTAACGTACAGTCCCCTCCTACCCCCATTAACACCTTTTCAAACTTTACATGTGCCTCTTCTTGTGTATCACATATAACCACCGAGGCCCCACCTTGTGTGTCACTTTTAACTACCGAGGCCCCACCTTGTAAGCTGCTAGCCAATTCCACACGCAAGTGTGATCCATCTCAATGCTTGGATATTTTAAATTGTGAATTCCCTCCCTTACCCAATGGGTCCATACACAACACATTAGTGACAGCTCACTCTCTTAATGACCCAAAAACAGTAAATCATGTTGGACACTTTTTCGGTTCCCACAATTCTGACCAAAAATTTAATATTCCTCTTAGTAAGGATATGAAAACTAGCCCACTGAATGTGCCTTTAAAACAACCCCCTTTTTCCAAGCTTTCACATACTAGCCCACCCAAAGCTGAATTACGACCTCCTATCCATACCCAGGGTTCTAGTTGGGCTGCTATTTTACAACCAAAAATTGCCTCAGAGTGCAAAGTAAACTACATCCAACCAGTTAGGGATACTAATCGAATTAAAGTCAGACTTCCAAAAGAAGTGGCTGAAGATGGAAGCAGAGCGTGGGAAAATACTTTAGTTGGGCATTTTATTGGAAAGAAACTTCCCTACTCTTTAGTTAAAAATGCTTCTACTAGACTGTGGGGTAAACTGGGCCTTCATGATATGTTAGCCACTGACTCTGGCTACTTTTTCTTCAAATTCAACTCGAAAGATGAAAGTGATGCTATACTGGAAGGAGGCCCATGGCATGTTGCCGGGTAGCCGATTATCCTCAGAAATTGGCAAAATGGCTTGGAACTAGCTAAAGAAGCCCAGTCCACCATTCCAATATGGGTCAACATTTACAACATTCCACTTGAATATTGGAATGCTAAGGGGTTCAGTTACATTGCCAGTGCCATTGGCAGACCTCTACATGTTCATCGGATGACTGCCTCATGTCGACGGATCTCTTATGCTAGAATTTGTGTTGAAATTAATGCTGAATTTGATTTGGTAAAGGACTTTGATATTGAAATTGAAGACCCAATCAATGGGGAAATTAGGACAATCACCCTGAATGTCGAATACCAATGGAGCCCTATGAGATGTGCTAAGTGTAAGAAGTTTGGGCATGATTGCAACAAAGTGAAAGTGGCTATCTCGTATCATAAACCAGCCCCTATTATTAAGAACCAACATACTCAGGACTCATCTGATGGCCAATGGACAACTAAAAGCAAAGGTAAATTTGTCATAACACAAGAGCCGAACTCTATCCCATCTTTCTCTAATGCTCAGCTAGAGAGACATATTGAAGGTACTGCTGCTCATGGAAAAACCCAAGCAGATGAGTTATCTCAGAAAGTATACCCAAAGCAAACTTCTAATCAGGGAGGCTCGTTTGCTCTTGATAAGTCTAGTCCTAACCTATTTATGGTATTGGAAACCCCTCTTGTTGATCAAGGGAGTGTTGAAGTGAAGCAAATTAAGAAGAAGAATCAGACCACTATGCAACCCTCCCATAACTCCGAGGACGAAGGGAAAGCTATTATAAACTGCCCTAATAATCAACAGGATAGTCCCAATGCAAATGTGCTCTCTGATTTGGACGAGGAAACTATTTTTTTTTTTTCAGAAAATGGTAAATATATTCCAAAAAGGATGTACACATGTACAAGGGGCATACCCCAGGATAAAACAATCAGCGCAAGCAAAAGGACAAGTGGCCAATCAAACCACTGAAAAAGCCACATAAGGCCGACTTTACCTCATAAGGCAAACCAAAGAAAAAAAAACCCATCAAAAGCCCAACAGCAAACACAGGACAAAATAGTACAAAGAGGAAAAGTATAGCCAATGAACGAGCAAGACTTCAATTTGGATCAACCAATCGACAGTACTAACCCATGGAGCGGCATTCCAAACAAGTTCACATCTAAACATCAGCTCTTAAATCCAATATCTAGTGATGTGATTCAATGGTTACCACTAGTGATGTGATTCAATGGTTACCCTCCCCTAATAATGTGTTCTCTTTGTCTAACACTTGGGATTATGTTAGAACTCACTATCCCAAAGTCCCTTGGCATGGCCTCACACGGTTCCCGGGTTATATCCCTCGTTATAGTTTTATTATGTGGTTGGCTATTCTTCATAGATTATCCACACATGATAGAATTTATAATTACACACCGGGACCTCTTGCTTGTGTTCTTTGTCATAAAGCTTTGGAATCTCATGACCATTTATTCTTTAATTGCTTATATACTTCTTATGTATGGCAGGGAATTCTTGACAGGTTGGAAATCTCTTACTCTGCTCCCATTTGGGATGATTATATAGCTTGGGCAGCGAACAAGTGGAAAGGGAAGACTCCAAGGCAGGTTGTTCCTAAAATGTGCATTGGCTTGGTTGTGTATAGCATTTGGAGAGAGAGGAATGCGCGCAGTTTCAAGCTAGAAGTGAAGCCAAAGGAAAAAATGTTACAAGACATCTGTCTCCAGATTTTCTTACAGATTCAAGCTACATGGAAGAACGATCCCCATCTCCCTCAGTACGTTGAAAGATGGGCCATTACTACATAATTTGGGCATTTTGCTTGGCCCTCACGATTGACATGATTGACATGGCCTTTTTGTAAATTTGGGTTGGGTTGAGTTTGTTTGTTTGTTTTATTGTTTACTTAGGTTTGTTTACTTAGGTAGTTTGCTTAGTGCAGTTGGTTGTTAGGATGGGTCACACTCTGGGTTTTGGCTTTTGATTGTTTTCTATCCTGTGTTGCATTGTCTGGATGCAGGTTTTGTGCTGATTGTTTATCCTGGGGAATGCCCCTTGTACTTTTGTACAGTGCCGTTTGGCTTTCTTTTCGTTAAATTAACCCTTTTACCGAAAAAAGAGATCGACTTGGGGGTGTTGTTTCCAATGAGATCTAATCTGCAAATTGATTTGAGATGTTAAAGTTTGTAGTAACTGTGCTTTAGGAGTGGCAGGACCTTTAAAAGTCCTAATGTTTCTCTCCTTCCATATTCCATAAACAGCAACCCCAAGGCAAATAATTGGGATGGCTTATTGAATTTTCTTCCCCTTCCAATGTTGCGCCATCCACTGAACAGTAGCGTTCCAGTCTGTCCTATTCCATGTTAGCTCACACCTTTGCATCAAACCTTGCCAAATAAAGGTTGCATAAGTACACTGAAAAAATAAGTGGTTGTGTGATTCCATCTGGCTATGACAAAAAACACAAGCAAGAGGACCAGGCGTAAAGGCACAAATCCTGTCATGTGTGGCAAGTCTACTCTGAACTGCAATCCAAAGAATGAAGTTCTGTCTTGGAGTGCAACCTGAAAACCAAACAACTTCATACCAAAATGCCACAGGAGCAACATCTCTAAAATGATCCCAAATGTATGTAAATTTATAATTCCCAGATGGGGAGATAGACCATGAGACACTATCTGACATTCCATTAGGTTTATACATATTAGATAAGATGTGTCTAACTTCATTCAAGCCTATGGAGTTAGACAAGGGCCATCTCCAATCATTGTTGCTTATAATAGCCTCAACTTTAGCTTTTAGATCAATTGCCGCATCATAAGCAATCCTACTTGTGTATTTTTCAAATAAAGGACCAATAGGAAGCCAATTATCAAACCAAAGGGAAGTATGTTTGCCATCACCAATCTTATGGGTAAGAATGGGTCTGACCAGTTCCCTTAGTTTTAATAATTTCTTCCAATACCAAGAGCACTGGCTAGGAGCTTTTACTTCCCAAAAGCTCTTTGTTTTAATCACGAATAAGTGTACCCATGCTTTCCACAAAGAATTATTTTTAGGGTCAAGAAGGTTACCGATGTGCTTTAAATTCAGTAGAGTATTTGTGAGATAGATATCTTTGAACCCCAAACCACCTTCTTTTTTAGGTTTGCAAAAACTTTAGCCCAAGCAACTTTAGCCCCATGACCTTTATTTGTGGAGCCAGTCCAGAGAAACCTCATTAAGGCTTGATCCACCTGCTTGAGGACCCCTTTTGGAAGAATGAACATTCCTGACCAATATTGTTGGATACCAGCTAACACTGACTGGATAAGCTGAGCCCTACCTGCATAGGATAAGAATTTAGATTTCCAGGAAGTAACTCTAGAGCAAATTTTATTAATTAACTCTTCACAATGGACTTTTTTCAGTTTAGTAGTTATCAGAGGGACTCCAAGGTATCGCATAGGAAGGGATCCTTTGGTAAAATGGAGTTCGTTCAGAATATCACTAGCTATTTGATCCTCCACCCCAGAGAAAAAAACACAACTTTTAGCATTGTTAGCTTGAAGACCTGACCATTCATAAAATTGATTTAAAGTGTGCCGAACTAATTTAGCAGAATCAATGTCACCATTCATGAAAATAATTAAATCATCTGCAAAGCAAAGGTGAGAAATTTTTAACTTTTCACATTTCTAGTGGTATTTGAAATTGCCATTTTGAATGTTGTGTTGGAGAAGTTGACTACGAGCCTCCATGATAAGAACAAAAAGATAAGGGGAGAGAGGATCTCCTTGCCTAAGGCCTCTAGCACCATCAAAGTATCCCACAGATTCCCCATTAAAGTTAATGGAGTATCTAGGGGAAGTAACACAGGCAAAAATCCATTTTCTTATTTTAGGAGGGAAGCCCAAAATTTCCAGAAGATCAAATAAAAATGTCCAACTAACACTATCATATGCTTTCATGAGGTCAATCTTAGTAGCAACTCTAGGTTTCCCCCCAACTTTATGTTAGTTTCTAAGAAGGTCCTGAGCCAGAAGGACATTATCACTAGTCTTCCTACCCTTAACAAAAGCAGACTGAGCTTGATCTTTTTTTTTCGGAAACCTGGTTAATTAATCCAAAAAAAGAGAACAAAAATACAAGGGGCATACCCCAGGATATACAATAAGCGCATAGAAAAATGGCGGCGAAACACCCACCAACAAAATAAGGGTATGACAGAAAATCTACATGGCAGCACAAGAGAAAGGTCAATCCCTTGAGATCAAAAGAGAACAGTTGCTCCAAAAGGAAACAAAGAAAAAATGGGCAAAAACAAGGACCCAACACATGTTACTTGGCACAAGGCACCTAAATTAAAACAAGCCGAGAAAAGATCAAAAAAAATAAAAATAAAAATAAAAATAAAAAAAATAATAATAATTCAATCCCACATGGACAAGTAGTCATGGACTTTAGGGTCCTTAAACCATTTTATCTGAATTTGGTCCCGGATGCTACATGTAATATCCTTGATGATCTTGTCTCGAGGTATACACTTATGCTGGAATATGCGGGCATTCCTTTCTCTCCATATAGTGTAGACCATAGTACCAAGACACATACGTGGCATGATATGAAGGGGCTTTTTAGATTTCCACTTATTAGCAACCCAATTGGTGATGGAGCTCCAGTCAAGAGGGCACCCGGTCAAATTGAATTTGCTCATGATCACCTGCCACACAAAAGATGAAAAGTCACAAGTAAAGAAAAGGTGGTCATGGGAATCCATATTTCTATTGCATAAGACACAAGCCAGGGGGCCTTGAGTGAAAGTCCATATCCTATCCTGAGTAGAGAGTTTCTGATGGAGGGCAGCCCAGACAATGAAGTTGTGTCTAGGGATGCTACCGGGAAACCAAACCAGGTGGGACCAGGGAACTCTGGGACAAGCCTCCCTTAAAAACTCCCAAGTTTGATAAAAGTTATAGGACCCATTCGAAGAGGGTTTCCACTTAACCACATCATTAAGATTTGAAGGTTTAGGGGATAGTAAAGTAGCATTTTTTATTTGTATCAGTTCCCACGAAGAGGCTATGGGCCAATTCCACTCATTGCCCAGAATAACAGCTTGGACTTTAGAGTTAGTAGAGATAGCAGAATCATAAATGACCCTTGATCCATATTTAGTATAAAGGGAACCACAAGGTAGCCAAGGGTCATGCCAGAGAAAAGTACTAGACCCATTGCCAATCTTGTACTGAACCAGAGTAATAGCAATGGGTCTAAGTTTTAGGAGTTTCCTCCAATACCAAGAACACTTTGAGGGAGTTTTGACAAACCAAAAACTTTGGCCCTTTAACATGTAAGTTTGAATCCATCTCTTCCAATTTGAAGTATTGGAATTAGACAGGAGGTTCCAAATATGTTTGAGGTTTAGGATAGCATTCATTTGCACTAAAGGTTTAATACCCAAACCACCCTCCTTTTTGGGAAGACAGACAATGTCCCAAGACACTTTAGAGCCATATGAGGTCTCTATACCACCAGACCATAAAAATCTCCTCAAAATTTTTTCCACTTCTTTAAGAATGCCTTTAGGGAGAATGAACATGCTAGCCCAGTAGTTGTGAATTCCCATAATAACAGAGTTTATCAATTGAGCCCTACCAGCATAGGATAAAAATTTAGAGTTCCATGACTGTATACGTTTGGTGATTTTCTTAATGTGCTCAAGGCAATCAGTTCTTTTAAGTCTGGTGGTAATAAGAGGAATACCCAAGTATTTAAGAGGGAGAGACCCCATAGTGAATTGGAACAGGTTTCTAATAGCCTCAGCCATATCTGGCTCAATACCAGCAACAAACAAACAACTTTTAGAAGGATTACCTCTCAGACCTGTAAATTCAGAGAATTGTTCAATAGAAGTCTTGATAATCTTGGCAGAATTGATATCACCATGAAACAAAAGCATCAAATCATCCGCAAAGCATAAGTGGGAAAT
This sequence comes from Hydrangea macrophylla, assembly GCA_033977485.1. Classification (NCBI taxonomy): domain Eukaryota; kingdom Viridiplantae; phylum Streptophyta; class Magnoliopsida; order Cornales; family Hydrangeaceae; genus Hydrangea; species Hydrangea macrophylla. Next base: position 47,189,706 of record CM066986.1, read on the forward strand.
ATTAAGTTTATCACATCTCCAATGGTACTTAAAGCTCTTATCTTTATGAATATTATAATGAAGTAATTGACTAAGAGTTTCCATTATGAGGACAAAAAGATACGGAGACATGGGGTCACCTTGTCTCAAGCCTCTAGCCCCCTCAAAATACCCCACAGATTCACCATTAAAGTTAATAGAGTATTTTGGGGAAGTCACACAAGCTTTGATCCACATGATCATTTTGGGAGGGAATCCCAAGATTTCAAGAAGGTCAAATAAGAAGACCCAACTGACACTATCGTAGGCCTTCATTAAGTCAACTTTCACCGTTGCTCTGGGAGGACCATTAGAAGAATGATAATCTTTCATAAGGTCTTGAGCAAGCAGAATATTATCACTAATCTTTCTCCCTTTAACAAAGGCAGATTGCGATTGGTCAACAAGACTAGGGAGAACAGTTTGGATTCTACTTGCAATAATTTTTGAAATACACTTGTAAATGGTGTTGCAACAAGAGATAGGTCTAAAATCCCCCATAGCAGAGGGGTTCGGTACTTTGGGAATTAAGGCTAAAAGGGTAGCATTAGATTCCACAAGCATCTCACCAGAGGTAAAAAATTCTCTAATAGCTGCAAGAACAGAGGGTCCTGTGATATTCCAAGAGACTGAGCTTGATCAATAATTGTAGGAAGAAAAGATTGAAGTCTATTAGCAATAATCTTAGATATACATTTGTAAATGGTATTACAACATGAGATTGGTCTAAAATCTCCCATCTTAGAAGGGTTGGGCACTTTGGGGATCAAAGCTATGATGGTAGCATTAGACTCTCTTAACATTTCACCTGAAATAAAAAACTCTTGAATAGCTTCTATAACAGTAGACCCAACAGTATCCCAAGATTTTTTTAAACAAAAAAGCATTAAAACCATCTGAGCCTGGGGCCTTGTTGTCATGCAGGCTAAAAAGAGTGTGTTTGATCTCGTCAGGATTAGGAACTCTATCAAGGTCCTCCAAAAAGTTCTCAGGTATCCTTTTATTAATAACCCTTCGAAGAATATCAATCCCAGGGTAATGGTTATTAGCAGTCGTGCCCAGTAAATCTTTAAAATACCTTACTGCCTCCAATTTAGCTTCCTCAATGGTGCAGGTATAGATACCATCGGGTTTTTCAAGTTTGAAAATCCTTTTCCTATTTCTTCTACTTTTAAGATGCTGGAAAAAGTATTTTGACTTTTTGTCTCCTGCTTCTAACCATTGCACTCTAGATTTCTGCTTTAGCATTTCTTCTTCCAACCAAATAGCTTTCAGGAAAGTAGACAAACATTGTTTTTGTTTAGAAATAAGAGAAGAGCAACAGGGACTTTTAAGAAGGTCAGACTGAACCGCTTTGAGGTCAACCCTTGCTTTATCAGCTAAAAGTTTTTCTTTTCCAACAAAACCTTTGCTAAGCTTTTTCAGCTCATATTTAACCAGTCTAAGTTTATGACAAACTTGATACTGATTAGTACCAATGACATTATGACTCCAAGCATTAGAAACAGAGATGTTGTAAGAATCAAGATGTGTCCAAAAATTGAAGAATTTAAAAGCTTTACCCTTCCTCTTAGCAGTTTTATCAAGGTAAAGGACAAGAGGGGAATGGTCCGAAATACCTGGCTCGTGGAAGTGAACATAAGAATCATTAAAATTGTCCAACCAATTTTGGTTGACCAGGGCTCTATCCAATTTCCTTTGAGTATAGTCTGGTCGATCATATCTACGATTACTCCAGGTAAAGTATTCACCCAGATACCTCAAGTCAGTAAGACAAAGAGAATTAACCACATTTTTGAAATCCGTAATATCCGAGTTTAAGACAAAGTCTGGATCAGAGACTTCATTTGTGTTTAAAACCACATTAAAATCTCCAAGAAAAACGTGATTTATGTTGGAGTCAAAATTGGAACTTAACTCCGTCCATAAAACTTTTCTTTCCTGGCCAGTATTAAAACCATAAATAAAAGAAGCCTCATATTGAATACTAGAGTCATCATTAGCAATGTTAACATGAATAACTTGAGAAGAGATCCTAAGGACAGTAAGGTTGATTTTTTCAGGATTCCAACCCACCCAGATTCTCCCAACAGAGTCTGGGGTGCTATTGGAGACAGAATTCCAATCCTTAAAAATAATCTTTTTAATTTTCTCCTCATTAAGATTCCTAACTTTAGTTTCAATAAGGCCAAGGACATCAACATTGTTAGCATAGATAAATTTAGCAACCTCGAATTGTTTAGAGGGGTGGTTGAGGCCCCTTATATTCCAGGAGCAAACAATCATTAAGAACGTTTATGAGATGGTTTCCGCTTTCCTGAAGAACCCCCTATTTTGTTCTTCTTAGAATGGTGAATATGTGGAGTACTAGTTGAAATAGGAGACTTACTTGGGTTATTATAAGCAATAGGGCTGACCACCTCCTCAATTGGATCAACAGAAGAGGCTGTCTCCTTACCTTTTACAAGATCAGGGACCTCAAGAGTGCCTGAGCCTTTGTGAGCAGTAGATTGGGATAGGCTGCCTCCGTTATCTAATTGCTACCGCTGTCCCTGGATTTGCTCTCCTCCAGTAGTTGGATCCATAGAGATGTGGTCTGGACAAGAGAGAATAGGAACATCCATTTTTTCCACTCCATTTCCCCCATTAGAGTTATTGGTATTCGTAGCTGGACCATCTTCACTAACTGAAATATGCCCTTCCTGTGGTGAAGATTCAACTTGACCAGGTATTAAATTTACCATTAATTCATCCAAAGAATTTTCAATAGCAGAGAACTGGTTGGATTGCTCAATTGGAGGTATTTTTTGGTAATCAACAGGCTCCTGATAGGATGAAGGTCCTATATCAGGAAGTTTGACTTGGACCTTGGAGATGGTTGACCCATTTGTAGCTTGTACATCACAGTATTTACCCTTGGATTTGATCTTCCAATCCCCTTCATTACCCCCTTGAGTACTAGTAACTTCAACCTTAGGGTGGATTGGAGCCTTAGGTAACTTAGAACAATCATGCCCAAACCTAGAGTATTTGGCACATCGAATAGGAGTCCATTGGTATTCCACAGGGAGTACGATTTGTTCCATCTCCCCACTAATAGGGTCCTCAACTTCAATAATCAATTCACAAAGTAGCTCATGTTTAGCATTCAACTCAATACATATACGAGCAAAAGAAATCCTTCTGCAATCCGCTGTGACTTTGGCAACATGAAGGCTTGGCTTACCAATTGCACTAGCAATATGGCTTAAACCAGTGGGATTCCAATACTCTAGGGGGATGTTGTAAATGTGAACCCAAACCGGAAGGGTAGTAATTGCTTCCTTGACAGGGTAAGACCAGCATGCCAATTTTGAAGGATAATAGGCTATCCAGAGATGTGCCATGGCCCTCCTTCCAGAATAGACAAGCTCTCTTCTTCAAAATCAAATTAAAAAAAGTAAAATCCATTATCCGTAGCAACCATGTCATTTAGCCCCAATTTGCCCCATAACCTGGATGTGGAATTCTTAACAAAAGTGAATGGTAACTTTTTACCAATGAAGTAACCCACAAGGGTATTTTTCCATGCAATGCTGCCATCAATACGAACTTCCTTCGGCATGCTAACAAGTTTCCTATCGGGCCCTTCCCGCGGCTTAATGTATACCAATTTGAAGTTAGTATCATTTCTGGAGGAAACAAGGGAGGCCCAAGACTTGCGCTGGGCTAGGCCTGAGCTAGAATAAAGAAGAGCAGAATTACAAGACTTAGCCGAGCCATCCATGGTTCCCGCAGCTTTAATAGAATCACTACCAGCTAGCTCACAAAAGTTAGCACGTATTGAAAGGCTTACTGGGTCAACACTTCTGATGGCTTGGTTAGGAATAGGGCATGACACATTCTCGGGTTTCGCGAGTAAAGTGACCAGGCCCTTGTGCGCATCAACTATAGATTGTAGAGGAGTGGTAAGACCACTAACTTGACCAATGGGCACAACAGTGATGTCACACTCTCCTGTCACACTTTCATTAGTGGACTGAGCCACGTGGCCAAATGTGGGCTGAGATAGATTAATAGAAGTCTCCAAAGAATTAAGAGATTTAAAACTAGATGACAGGTTTCCGGATTTTGGGGAAAAGCTGCAGCCCCCCACATGGTCTCCACAGTACCTAGCTGGCCCACTAACATGGACTGATGGGTTTTTCCCTTGACCATAGGATAAAGGGCTGGGTAATTGGAAAAAGTGACTGCCACACAATTGCTTAGTGAGCTCACTAGCTGGTTTTTGGGGAAGTAAAATATGACCGTTGGCTAGCCGCGCATGAGACACTGCTGAAGGAGAGGCTGCATGTAGATCACTTGAGGCAAACACCTCGGGTGAAACACATATACTACTTTTATGATCAAACTCAGCAGATTTTTTAACTTTTTCGTCATCTTCAACATCAGATTTTGAGTAGACCCTACTAGTATTGGACGGGTTAGGATGATCATAGACTGGAAGAGGAGCTCCTGGACAGATATCAAAAGGCTCAAATTGATGATCCCTCCAACTATGACCTCCTCTAGTGTATCCCTTAACTCCTCTGCTACCAAAAGGCTTGTATGGAGTCCTACCAGCTTGGGATGATCCTCCATGTGAAGGAGCACAAATAGGAGGAGATTAAACTCCTTCTCTTTGCTTTTCACTCATCTCAGCAAGAAGGGTTCGGAGCTGTGTGTTTTCATCCACCAGCTTAGAATTAACCCTAAGAGAGGCTTCATAACCCACCTTGAGTGGATGATCTATTGGGACATCTTCCTCATCTTCCTCACTCTGTAAATTTGGATCAATGTTATAGTTAACCATTCCAGCAGCACTAACAGTAGCTACAGTAGATTCAGCCCCCTTCAAAGCAATCTCAAAAGCATTGATGGATATTGAATCTGGAGTAGCATTTGGAACCTCAGTAGCTTTTGTAGTAAGAATCTGTGAAGCTAGATCCTCTTTGACATTGGATGTTGGAACAATATGTTGGTTTTGGTCTGCAGACATCTTGGTTGAGATAGCATTAGATAACTCAGTACCCTCAGAACAATGAGGCAGTATAGTATTAACATCAATCAGTTGAGGGAGGAGCAATTGCATTGATTTCTGAGGAGTTGAGTGGAGCTGCAGTAGTAACAACTCTAATAGCCTTATGTTTTTCCATAGAGATGAAAAGAATCAGAATTCTAGAGAGAAGGTGGACTTTCTCTCTCTAGACATTGCAAAAGTTTTTGGACGAGGAAACTATTGTTACTGAGAAGGTAGAGATCACTATACAAACTAACTTGGATGGACAAGACAATGATGGAGGGGTTCTTCATAGCACTCCTTTGGACTCCACTACTTCTCTAGAGGACGATGAGCCAATTGGCCATCCTGAAGGAACCAGCACTCCGTTACAGGTCTCTCTATCTCCCTCTACTTCTAATTCTCAATCCCCTCATAGGACTAATCTAAAAGGAAAGAAGAACAGAAAAAGTAGTTCTTCAAGTAAAAGACGCCACCCCTTTAAACGTACTTAATGATTATTGGATGTTGGAATATTAGGGGACTTAATCAAATTTCAAAACAAATGGAAATTTCCAAATTTGTTACTATTAATCATATCGATATTCTAGGGATCACAGAATCCAAAGTTAGAATGCCTAACCAAGATAGTATTCAAAAGAGAATTCTTCCTAGTTGGAACTTTGTCACTAATAGCCAACCAAATTCTGTGGATAGAATTTGGGTGGGTTGGAATCCTAACAAAGTGACTCTAACTGTTTTGAAAATTACTAGGCAGCTTATTCATGTTTCTATTCAGGATTTAAATCTATCTATATCCTTTGAAGCTACTTTTGTTTATGGTTTTAACACCATTCAAGAAAGAAGAAGTCTATGGGATGACATCAGGTCCATTTCAGCCTCCCTTGGTCACACTCCCTGGATTACGCTTGGTGACTTCAATGCGATTCTTAAATCTAATGAGAAATTTGGGGGTAATCCTGGGAAAGACCAAGGGGCTGAGGAATTTAATGCATGTGTGAATGCCTCTTGCCTTGTAGATCTTCGGTTCACAGGAATTTACTTCACTTGGAGCACTAGCAGGTACAAGGAAAAACTGGATAGAGCGCTCGTCAACCATGATTTTCTTGACAAATTCCCCTCGGCCTACGCTCAGTTTCTCCCCTCTGGTATCTCTGATCACTCTCCTATTCTTGTAAAAATGGATAATCCGAGTAGGAAGAAAGGTTACACCTTTAAATTTTATAATTATTGGACCTCATTGGATAAATTTGATGACTTGGTTAAGAAATCTTGGGCCAATAATGTAGAAGGAAACTTCCAATTCCAATTATGTAAGAAACTTAAGAATCTCAAAACTGAACTTAAAAAAAATTTCTAAAGATTCTATAGGAAGAGTAAAGTTGCATGCGAATGATTCTAGAGAAAAGCTAATGCAATGTCAAAAACTTTTAGATGATCACCCCCAAGACTTAACCCTTAAAGCACAGGAACGTCACCTTATGGGTGTTTTCTTAGAAGCTATTCGTGTGGAAGAAGAAGTGATGCGCCAAAAATCTAGAGTACAATGGCTTGAAACAGGGGATAAAAACACCACTTTCTTCCACCAATCCATCAAGAATCGAAGAAATAGGAATAGAATTGTGTCCCTCCTTTTACCCAATGGGGATTATACAAAAAAAGAAATAGAAACCCAACAGGAAGCCGTTAGATATTTTAAAACTTTGATTGGTACCCCTGCGGCTAACAACTATCCTGGTTATAATGTACTCAGGGATATTATTCATAAAAGAATCCCAACTGAAGCGCTTTCTAGTATGGATAACATCCCTAGTGATATTGAGATCAAGGATGCCATGGTTAGCATCCACAGTAACAAAGCGCCGGGTCCTGATGTTACAACGCACATTTCTTTAAAGAAACTTGGAATATAACAGGTGCTTTAGTTACTAAAGCTATCAAAGAATTCTTTATCCACGGAGAACTTTTGGGAGAGACTAATTCAACCATAATTGCCCTTATTCCAAAAATTCCTAATCCTTCTAAAATGGGTGACTTTCGTCCTATTTCGTGTTGCAACACCATTTATAAATGTATCTCCAAAATCATTGCAAAAAGACTCCAACTTGTCCTTCCTAATCTTGTTGACAATGCTCAATCTGAATTTATTAAAGGTCGAAAGATAAGTGATAACATTTTGTTAGCTCAGGATCTCATGAGGGATTATCATAAGCCTTCAGGTCAACCACGCGTAGCTGCCAAGGTTGACCTTATGAAAGCCTATGATAGTGTTAGTTGGCAGTTTCTTCTGGACTTAATTGACATATTAGGATTTCCCCCCAAGATGCAACATTGGATTAAAAAGTGCGTCACTAGCCCTAAATACTCTATTAATTTTAATGGGGAATCTATTGGCTACTTCGAAGGTGCTAAAGGACTTAGACAGGGTGACCCACTATCTCCCTACCTTTTTGTTCTTGTCATGGACACTTTGAGCCAATTGCTAAAACACAATATTACTGCCTCTTCCCACTTTAAATATCATTGGAAATGCGATAAGTTGAGTATTTCCCACCTTTGCTTTGCTGATGACCTACTTTTATTGTTTCATGGGGATAAAGAATCTGCCCAACTTATGAAAAACACTCTTACTCAATTTTATGATCTCACAGGTTTACTTGCAAATGTTAGTAAGAGTTGTTTATTTACTTCAGGCATTGATGATAATGTTGTTAATTCCATGTGCCATTTATTCCAATTTCCTATTGGATGCCTCCCTCTTAAGTACCTAGGCGTTCCTCTCATAACTTCTAGACTAAAAAAGGGAAATTGTCAAGAACTTGTTAATAAAATTAGCTCTAGAATAACATCTTGGACCTTTAAAAGCCTATCTTATGCTGGACGACTTCAATTAATTCAATCTGTTCTATCAGGAATTCAGAACTACTGGTCTGGTATGTTTATCCTACCCAAAGGTATCTTAAAGGAGGTTGAAAAGTTATTGAGGATGTTTCTTTGGTCTGGTGGCATTGAGAAAGCTTATGGGGCCAAAGTTGCATGGGACTTTGTTTGTAGGCCTAAAAAGGAAGGGGGCTTGGGGTTGAAAAATCTTGTCCAACTCAATAAAATACTGAATTTAAAACATATCTGGTCTCTCCTCTCTTCTGGACAAAAATCTCTGTGGGTGGATTGGGTTCAAATGTATCTGTTAAAAGATAAAAGCTTTTGGGTTGCTAAAGCCCCATCCCAGAGTTCTTGGTATTGGAGGAAACTTCTTAAACTTAGAGAAAAGGTCAGGCCCTTATTGAAGCACAAAATTGGTAATGGGTGTGGTACTTTCCTTTGGTATGACAATTGGCATCCTTTAGGACCCCTCTTGGATAAATTTAGTCCTAGAGTTGCTTATGATGCTGCAATACCATTGAACGCGAAAGTTAAGGACATCATAGTGGATAGGGAATGGCATTGGCCGCTCACTAACACATTAGAACTCATGGAAATTCGGAACCACATGCCTGAGCTTCCCCCCCCCCCCCCCTTCTGATAATCTTGATTCTGCAGTATGGGCTCCCTCTCCTAATGGGAAATTTAATCTTGCACATACTTGGGAACACCTTAGAGTTGTTTACCCTAAGGTCCCATGGCATCGGCTCATTTGGTTTCCAGGGAGTATACCTAGGCATAGCTTCACTACTTGGTTGGCAATTCTTAACCGTTTATCTACTCATGACAGGATCTTCCACTTCACACCTGGACCTTTGGGATGTGTTCTATGTCATCAAGGTATGGAAACCCATGATCATTTGTTTTTTGGTTGCTCATTTTCTTCTTTTATTTGGCAGGCAGTTCTACAACGATTTGAGGTTACTCCCCAAGTTTCCTCTTAGAGCGCTAATGTGGAATGGGCAGCTAGGACTTGGACAAAGAAAACTCCCCAACACACCATTCCTAAAATGTGTTTTGGGTTGGTGGTATATAGCATTTGGAGAGAAAGAAACGCTCGAACATTTAACTCCAAAGTTACAATAAAGGAAAGACTCCTTCAAGAGATCTTCCTCCAAATCTCTATCCAAATCCAAATCCAGTGGAGAAATGATCCACATCTTCTTAATTACATTGCTAGATGGACTTAGTATGTAATTATATGTTAATCTTGTTTTGCCCCGTTGGAGAATTTTGCTTGTTCATTGTGAAGGGACCCCTGGGCTTTACTGCTTTTTTGTTTTTGGTCTTTCCCCCTCATACTTTTCATGGTTCATTGATACTTTGCTAGGGAGGGTTTTTTTCTTTGGTTGCTGGCCTTGGGAGTTTCCCTTTCTCTGTTGCATCATTTGGATGCCTTTTGTGCTTATTGTAAATCCTGGGGTATGCCCCTTGTATTTTGTATAGTGCCATTTGGCTTTTCTTTTATTCATTCACCAATTTCCAAAAAAAAAGAATAACTTGCAAACACCCCCTCCCATCCAATTGTCAACTCAGCTCTACAAAACATCTCACCCTCATTTAATCCATGAAAGAAGATCACATGCCCCTCATGTCACCAAGATGAATATACATATGTATGCAATCATGTACCCGTGTGTGTGTGTGTGTGAAATTAACAGCTATGCATCAAACTTTATTTAGAGTTATTTAGACTATTATACCCTCAAAACTTGTAATTTCAACCCAATTCTCACATGGATTTACACTCAAAAATAAACATCTCATAGAAACTGGCTTAATAATGATCACACGTGATATGGAAGCTTTGATAAGAGTGAATTTCTGGATTCTAAATGCTTACGTATTCGACTCCACAAAGACGGACATTTAGAGTGTATAGTCTCATGAATAGGATGCTACTTACTAGAGGAGCAAACTACCGTGGATAACTCAACTCACACATTCATATTCAAACTAAGTCATTAAGAATCATTAAGGCTTTGACTTGTTCGATTTTTATATAGTAGGATAGAAATAAGAGAAGAAGGAAACGCACATCTTCAGCATGTGATGGAGTCTAATACTTTTACTTCACTTCATTCCAACCATCCTCTATTTTCATATATGTTTTTTTTTTTTAACCTGGAACCTCCCACAACTAGTCTTCTTCCAATCACATACTTTGACAGATGGCTTAAATCATTTTCTTAATTCTTTACTCTTAACACTTCAATGTTTATTGAGTTTGGTTGGTAGATCCTGAACGTTCTCCTCTAATAAGCAGCCAAAATTGAAAAATTAACTGAGACTAGTGCAACGAATGTAATATGCGTAATCAAGAAAGTCAATTCGAATTTATATGAAACTTCCCTCAGAAATAAAAATTGGATCAAAAGCTCACTAAGAGTCATTAGTTTCTACTACTCATTCCTTAGACACAATAGTCACATTAGCTCATTATTTTTTTTTAAAGTTTTCAACATAGCTACCAACTAGTGTAATTGGATGTTGGATACATGAAAGGTCAACAAATGCGATCATCCTAGTGGAACTAAAAAAAAGGGTGAACTTAATCCATAAAAGGATGAGATTAATATGAATGTATCATTGCTTGTTAACAGCTAAATAGAAGTGAATATTCAAAGTTGTTCTACCAATAAAGTTCAAAAATTCCTTAATAACTTGAAATTTTTAATTTTCTTCAATTTGAAATTTAATTCTTTTAATTCCTTAATAACTTGAAATTTAATTTTTTTTTTCAAACGAGATTGTATTATATGCGCAATAAAGGTATCCAGATTGCTAAGTATAAACATGTGCAGGCGATTATCTATCTACATCCCACCCCCAACTGAAAATGGCAATGTCCACAAAAGTTGATTTTCAAATATAAATAGAGAGATATCACCTGAAGAAGCAAGCAATAACCGCAAATATAGCAATCTATAAAGTAGGCATACAAACTCCACATGAGAGCCATACATAAAATAAAAACTAATCACTGAGATGATAAAATAATAATAAATCCACCCATAGCCATACAGTCCAAAATATCTACATGCCCAAAAGAAAACTACGCATACAAACTCCACATGAGAGCCATACATAAAATAAAAACTAATCACTGAGATGATAAAATAATAATAAATCCACCCATAGCCATACAGTCCAAAATATCTACATGCCCAAAAGAAAACTACGAGAGAAGAGAGAAAATAGTAATAAACAAAATACGACCAAACTCCTACACTCGACGGACATAAACTAATCATCACCAACATTAGATAAAATCACAATCGGTACAACAGGAGCATCCTCATCTCCACCCTCAGCAATAGTAGTAGCCGTCGTCGGGTCACTCACAATCGCGACAGCTGATGTAGAGTATAATAGGTCAGCCACAACTGGAGGTGATCCAGATGACGATGATGGGGCATAGGGATCAGCAGGCGATGGAAGTGGAGTATCAAAAATATCAGGCAGAGCTATAAATGTAGATGGAGCAGCAGGAGTAGATGATGGTGGCGGAGCGGAAGAAGATGGACCGGTGGTGGGTGGTTCAAACGGGGCAGTAGGGGTTTGCGAAGTTGTGTGAATAGACTGATCTACCCCTATCTGTACCAAAATCGCCTCTAGTAGAAATGTCATATGGTCGACCTTGCCCTCAAGCCATACCCGGGCCTCCCTCTCCTCAATAAACAACGAGTAGAGAGTCTGGAAAGACACGGAAGACGACTCTCCCTGAGCCTGAGTCTGAGAGAGTGCTGTCCTAACTCAAATCTCTCAACCTCCTAAATAGGATCAACCTCCTCCTCTGAATTGGGCTCCTCAGCCTCGAAAGGCATCCCAGAAGCCGCACCCTCAGTATCGGTGCCTCCACCTCGCCTCCTTTTTTCCCCAACCTTGGCCTTTCCTTTCCCTTTTCTCTTCCTTTTTTGAGCATCTGAGCGGCAGGAAGCTGTCTCTCCAAATTGACTAGAGGAAGTCTGCACGACGTCAGTAGACAGCTAGGGAAGACCTGTCTGAGCAATGACCTGATGGATTGCCTAAGCACCTTTTAGGTGCTTTTTGGCAGCGATGTAGCAAGTAGGGTGGATCATGAAATCAATATAAAGATGAGGTAAACAAACCAGCTGCCCCGTCCCTACTGTGTATAACACAAGTGCATACCAGGCTGCTTTTTTCTCCTGGTAAGAGGTCACCAAAAGGCAGTTGTTGAGGGCGAGGTGAAGCATGTGATAGTTGTCGGTGAGGTAGTGGTCCTCAATCAGCGAAGAGCCATACCACTGCAAAACGGCACCCTCAGTGATCTCCTTGATGATAGTGGTTGGCGAGGTCTTGAGAGCATCTAGTCAGTGCAGACATACATAACCTAGTACCTTAGGTATCCCAATAGCGGCTGCGATAGTGGCTGGACTGAATATAAACTCCCGGTCGTAGAAGAAAGAATGATACGTGAATGGGGAGGAAGGGTCTCTGATCATTGTCGCGCATGCCTCTTGGATCCAAGAAAAATTTACTCTCTTAGACTGGGAGAGTAAATCTTACTAGTGTGGCATAGCCCATATCCTAGCTAAGTACCCATGGGGTGGATAGCTAAGCTATTTTAAGAGGACGCTCGATCATGACCTTTCGAGAGCGGAAGTATCGCATGAACCACTGTCTGTTCGGATTATTCCAAAAACCATGCTGTGGGATCGAGTCAGGGACTGTGAGATCAAAGGGTTTCTTCTTGTGATAACCCGTGACAGGATTCATCTTGAAGTCTCTGAAATTGAAAATAAAAAGAAAGGATTAAAGAAAATAAGAGTAAAAGGACAAATGAAGAACTGCCTCTGCATCAGCTCGATCGATCGAACAGTTTTCGATCGATTGAAAAATTGATGCCTTCGATTGCTCGAAACCAGCCTGATCGATCGAGCACAGCGAGATGCGCAGAAAGTGAAAGAAACACAAACAAAAGACAACAACAAGAATCCTAAGATTTCTATGATTACAATTTGGTCTTAGGACCAATGGGTGCACCCCCGCGCAATTTGAATGAAAAAGAAAAAAGGAGGGGGTTCTCGGGACCTTACCTCTGTTTTACGCATAGAGAAAAGGTGAGGGTGATGATGATGACGATCAGAGGGAATCAGGGTGATGGGAACCATAGTGGACCAAAGCTTAAAGATGATCATTTGCAAGTTCCAGATGGGCCAATCACAAGGTCAAGAGCTAAGAAGATCAACGAAGCAATGCAAGGACTGGTGCAATCCACTTGGGCAAAGCTCATAAACTTATTATGCAAGGCCCCAACATTTAACATGGGCTTGAAGGAAGAAGAATCAGTTCTAGTTCATGTGATACAAGCTACAGAAGGGGTGGAATAGCTTATTGGGTTTTTATAGACTTTAATTTTTTTATGTTTCTATGGTTTTGGCATGTGGGCCTATTTTATTTTTTAAGTAGACATTTATTTAGCTTTAAACATGCAGTTTAAGTTGTTTTGGGATTGAGTATTTAGCCCATGTCTTTTATTTTCGTTGAAGGCCTTTTTGGCCCAAGGGTTTCTTAGAAGGGATTAAAAGAAAGAACTTTGTAGCAGCTTTGGGATCATAGAACGTGAATGAAATTTATTTTTCTGGAGAGCTATTCAGTTTTCTCTGCTTGTTCTTGATTAAACAATCCAAACTTATCAAAGGCCATGGTAATTTGATCGACGTGTTAAGCATGATGGTTTCACAAATAAATATTCATTTATGCTTAATCAAAGGACAATCACCTTAGTGCCTTTGACACCGAAGCAAGTTTATGAAGATCAAGTGAGGTTGCAAAAAGAGAGTGATCAAAAGAAAGAGAGTGAACAAAAGAAAAAGAGTGAGAAAATTGAGAGAGAAAAAGAAAAGAAAAATGCAGCCATTGAGGGAAAATTAGAGGGAAACCAAAAGAATTTTTATGCAAAATCGAGTGAGATCAAACGAGCATTGTTTTCAAATCAGCCTATGATTGTACTTTTGTACAAAGAGGAATTTTTAAACACTAACCCAATTGACTCATCTTTGCCTAGTTCTGTTGTTTCTCTTTTGCAGGAGTTTGGTGATGTCTTTCTTGAGGAGATTCCACATGGTTTACCCCCTATTCGAGGGATTGAACATCAAATTGATTTCGTGCCTGGTGCTACCATTCCAAACTGACCAGCCTATAGAAGCAATCCCGAGGAGACAAAGGAGCTACAAAAGCAGGTCAGTGAGTTGATGGAAAAGGGGTACGTAAGAGAAAGTATGAGTCCATGCGTCGTTCCGGTGATTTTGGTTCCTAAGAAGGATGGGACGTGGAGAATGTGCGTTGATTGCCGAGCCGTCAACAACATAACGGTAAAGTATCGACACCCTATTCCTCGCTTAGATGATATATTAGATGAGTTGCATGGTTCTTGTATATTTTCTAAGATTGAATTGAAAAGTGGGTATCATTAAATTAGAATGAAGGAAGGTGATGAATGGAAAATTGCATTTAAAACCAAATATGGTTTGTATGAATGGTTAGTTATGCCTTTTGGATTAACTAATGCTCCTAGTACTTTCATGAGATTGATAAACCATGTTTTCCGTGCTTTCATTGGAAAATTTGTGGTTGTTTATTTTGATGATATCCTTATTTATAGCAAAACCTTGGAAGAGCATTTGAAGCATTTAAAACTTGTGTTAGATGTACTTAGAAAGGAAGAGTTGTTTGCTAACCTAAAGAAGTGCACTTTTTGCACCGATAAGCTTGTGTTTCTTGGTTTTGTTGTGTGTGCACAAGGAATACAGGTTGATGAAGAAAATATTCGTGCTATCGAAGAATGGCCAAGCCCATCTAGTATAAGTAATGTGCGAAGTTTTCATGGACTTGCTAGTTTTTACAGAAGGTTCGTGAAAGACTTCAGTAGTATACTTGCACCAATAACCGAAGTCATCAAGAAAAATGTTGGGTTTAAATGGGGGGAAGAGCAAGAGAAGGCATTTCAATTACTCAAGGAAAAATTAACTCATGCACCTTTACTTGCTTTACCTAACTTTACATAAACTTTTGAAATTGAATGTGATGCTTCAGGATTAGGTATTGCCGCCGTGCTTATGCAAGAAGGACGACAATTGCATATTTTAGTGAGAAGTTAAGTGGGGCTGCCGTAAACTATCCCATTTATGACAAAGAGATGTACGCATTGGTTTGAGCTTTGGAGACATGGCAACATTAATTGTGGCCAAAAGAGTTCGTGATTTACACCAATCATGAGTCTTTAAAGCACCTTAAAGTCCAACACAAGCTGAACAAGAGACATGCACGATGGGTTGAATTAATTGAGATGTTTCCATACATCATACGATATAAACAAGGTAAGGAGAACATCGTTGCCGATGCACTTTCTCGAAGGTACATTCTAATCTCCACTCTTGATGCTAAGATTCTTGGTTTTGAGCATATTAAAGAATTGTATCCTTTAGACCTAGATTTTAGTGAAGAGTTTGAATCTTGTGAAAAAATTGCCCATAATAAATTCTATAGGCATGAGGGGTTTTTATTTCGAGAAAATAAATTATGCATTCCAAATTGTTCTGTGAGAGAGTTGCTTGTGAGAGAGTCACATGGGGGAGGGTTAATGGGACATTTTGGGGTAGTTAAAACATTATCCATTTTGCAAGAACACTTCTATTGGCCACGCATGAAACAAGATGTTGAGAGGATTGTGGTAGATGTGTCACATGTAGGCGAGCGAAATCTAGAGTACAACCCCATGGCTTATACACACCTCTTCCAATTCCTAGTGAACCATGGATTGATATTTCAATGGATTTTGTGTTAGGTTTACCTAGGACTAAACACGGTCGAGACTCAATTTTTGTGGTTGTGGATAGATTTTCCAAGATGGCACATTTTATTCCATGTCACAAAACTGATGATGCTCCTGATGGGAACCATAGTGGACCAAAGCTTAAAGATGATCATTTGCAAGTTCCAGATGGGCCAATCACAAGATCAAGAGCTAAGAAGGTCAACAACGCAATGCAAGGACTGGTGCAATCCACTTGGGCAAAGCTCATAAACTTATTATGCAAGGCCCCAACATTTAACATGTGCTTGAAGGAAGAAGAATCAGTTCTAGTTCATGTGATACAAGCTACAGAAGGGGTGGAATAGCTTATTGGGTTTTTATAGATTTTAATTTTTATGTTTCTATGGTTTTGGCATGTGGGCCTATTTTAATTTTTTTAAGTAGACATTTATTTAGCTTTAAACATGCAGTTTAAGTTGTTTTGGGCTTGAGTATTTAGCCCATATCTTTTATTTTCGTTGAAGGCCTTTTTGGCCCAAGGGTTTCTTAGAAGGGATTAAAAGAAAGAACTTTGTAAATTTATTTTTCTGGAGAGCTATTCAGTTTTCTCTGCTTGTTCTTGATTGAACAATCCGAACTTATCAAAGGCATTCCCTTTGTGGCGTTCAAACCAAATCTGGGTTCTTGAAACAGGATTTCAACGGGTCTAGATCATCCATGTGAGTTGATTGTTGGCTTTCTTGGGTTATTTACAATCTGATTGTGGCTTCACGGAATATCAATTCCACGGGTTCACATCATTTGATGAGCAAGGGGTACGTAAGAGAGAGCATGAGCCCATGTGCAGTACCAGTGCTACTAGTGCCAAAGAAGGATGGGACTTGGAGGATGTGCGTTGATTGCAGAGCTGTCAATAATATCACGGTAAAGTATCGTCATCCCATTCCTCGTTTAGATGATATGCTTGATGAATTGCATGGTTCATGTATTTTCAGTAAAATAGATCTTAAAAGTGGATACCATCAAATAAGAATGAAAGAGGGAGATGAGTGGAAAACTGCATTTAAGACTAAATATGGACTTTATGAATGGTTAGTTATGCCATTTGGACTTACGAATGCGCCTAGTACGTTCATGCGGTTAATGAACCATGTATTACGTGCATTCATAGGCAAATTTGTAGTCGTCTATTTTGATGATATCCGGCGGTCTTCGAGACTTGAAAGATTTATAGCAAAGAAAATGTGCTAGAAAAAAAAGAAAACTAAAACGACTCAAAAATGAGAATAGAAAAATACCATTTCTAACTAAAAAGAACTTATAAAATGAAAAAATATGTCATTTCCATTTAAGTGTACAGCAAGAACTTAAATGAACATATTGAACATTTGAGATGTGTGTTTGGTGTGTTGAAATCTGAAAAGTTGTATGCTAATTTTAAGAAATGTACTTTTTGCATGGAAAAAGTTGTTTTTCTTGGGTATGTTGTTAGCACAGAAGGTATTGAGGTGGATGAAGAGAAAGTCAAGGCCATCAGGGAGTGGCCAACGCCTAAAGGTATCACTGAGGTAAGAAGTTTTCATGGTTTAGCTAGCTTTTATAGGCGTTTTGTTAAGGATTTTAGTACACTTGCTGCACCACTCACTGAAATCATTAAGAAGAATGTTGGGTTTCATTGGGGAATTGAACAAGAGAATGCTTTTGCTACTATTAAAGAAAGGCTATGTTCTGCACCTGTGTTAGCATTACCTGACTTTAACAAAACTTTTGAGATTGAATGTGATGCTTCAGGTATAGGGATTGGAGCCGTTTTAATGCAGGATAGGAGGCCCATAGCCTTCTTCAGTGAAAAACTAAGTGGGGCTGCCCTAAATTACCCTACTTATGACAAGGAACTTTATGCTCTTGTTCGCTCTCTAGAGACATGGCAGCACTGCCTTTGGCCTAAGGAGTTTGTGATCCACACCGATCATGAATCATTGAAGCATCTTAAGGGACAAGGTAAATTAAATAAGAGGCATGCTAGATGGATGGAATACATTGAGACTTTTCCTTATGTCATCCGTTACAAGCAAGGTAAGGAAAACATTGTTGCTGATGCTTTATCTCGAAGGCATGTACTTCTTACTTCTATGAGTGCTAAAATGCTTGGGTTTGAATATGTGAAAGATATGTATGCCAATGATGCTGATTTTTCTGATGTGTATTTGGCATGTGATAAAGCGGCATTTGGTAAGTTTTTTAAGCATGATGGTTATTTGTTTAAAGAAAGTAAATTGTGTGTGCCTCATTGTTCAATGCGAGAATTGTTGGTGCGAGAGGCACATGGTGGGGGGCTTAATGGGACACTTTGGTGTTAGGAAAACCTTAGAAATTTTACATGAACATTTCTTTTGGCCTAGGATGCGTCGTGATGTCATTAGAATCTGTGGTCGGTGCATTACATGTAGAAGGGCCAAATCTAAGGTTTTACCACATGGGTTGTATACACCCTTACCCGTCCCTAGTGAGCCGTGGGTAGACATATCTATGGACTTTGTTTTGGGGCTTCCTAGGACAAAAAGAGGTAGAGATTCTATTTTTGTGGTGGTGGATAGATTTAGTAAGATGGCACATTTCATTCCATGCCATAAAACAGATGATGCCACAAACATAGCTGATTTGTTTTTCAAGGAGATAGTACGACTCCATGGTATGCCTAGGAGTATTGTTTCGGATAGGGATGTCAAATTCCTTAGCTACTTTTGGAAGGTTTTGTGGGGAAAATTGGGTACCAAACTTTTATTTTCCACTACTTGTCACCCACAAACTGGCGGACAAACTGAAGTAGTCAATAGGACTCTAACTCAACTCCTACGCACTGTCATTCAAAAGAATTTGAAAACTTGGGAGGACTGTTTACCATTTATCGAATTTGCATATAATAGGAGCATGCATACTACTACTTCTCATTCTCCCTTTGAAATTGTTTATGGTTTTAATCCACTTACTCCTTTAGATTTAATGCCTTTACCTGTTGATGTCAGGAGTAGTTTGGATGGACACCAAAAGGCTGAATTGGTGAAGTCAATTCATGAGAGAGTACGACTTCAAATTGCCCAAAAAAAATGAAAAGTTTGCTTCCCAAGCCAATAAAGGGAGACGGCGTGTCACCTTTGAACCCGGAGACTGGGTGTGGGTTCATATGCGCAAAGAAAGGTTCCCAGCTCATAGACGGACTAAATTGCATCCTCGAGGGGATGGGCCTTTCCAAATCCTTGAGAAAATTAATGATAATGCCTATAAAGTGGATCTTCCAGGTGAGTATAATGTTTCTGCTAGTTTCAATGTTTCTGATCTTTCTCCTTTTGATGCAGGTGACGATTCGAGGTCGAATCCTTTTGAGGAGAGGGGGAATGATGGGAACCATAGTGGACCAAAGCTTAAAGATGATCATTTGCAAGTTCCAAATGGGCCAATCACAAGATCAAGAGCTAAGAAGATCAACGACGCAATGCAAGGACTGGTGCAATCCACTTGGGCAAAGCTCATAAACTTATTGTGCAAGGCCCCAACATTTAACATGGGCTTGAAGGAAGAAGAATCAGTTCTAGTTCATGTGATACAAGCTACAGAAGGTTCATATTCCGAGAGTAGTCTTACTGGTGTTCAAAGTGTTAATGATGCTGAAAACCATCCTGTGGATTGTGGATCCAAGCATGGCTTAGAGAAGGTTCATACAGTAGATGCTGAACCATGCCTTAACCCTGGTTCTCATGTTGTGCATTGGGAGGAGAATGCTATCTCTAATGTTTTTTCCGTTATTGATGCTCCATGCCCGAAGCAAGAAAGAGCAGGTATTGAACATTTCGTTGTTGTTCATACCCAGAAACTCAAGGAAGATGATGGGTCTGTGCAGCTCACGCGCCCGGTAGGGGCCCACATGCCTTTACCATCCTACTGTTCGTCCGGTCCATTAGTGACGGTCTCTCCTTTGCCCACTTTCGAAAAGCCTAATTTTTCGGATAAAGCTATTACGAATCACGTGGAAACTGCTGCCCACGACCAGTGTCTAGTAAAGAATGTGCACTTGTCTAGGGCCCATGCCATTCCCTCCGTGTCCATCACGCCTGCCTGTTCTAGTCAGAGTGCTCATGGGAAGAGTGCCCAAAGTAGTAGAGTAGGTGGGAATCAGACCGTTGCCCTTCAGGAAGAGAGATCCCTCACGTCAAATTTGGTTCATGGGGCTACAGGCCATGCGGAGTTGGAGGGGCCCACCACTAAAGCTTCCTCTACTATCACGCGGTCTAAGTCACAACAGCAAGTGGACCCCACGGTCACCTACGCTACCAATGTCAATGACCATTCCTTTGTGGAGATGGTTGGTGGGAATCTCGTGGCCTCTTTGACTAGGCAAATCCCTTCGGCCACGTGTATAATTGGGCCCGTTGACACTGGTCAACCATGTCCCACTAACTCTCCACATGTTGCGCTGCATGAGTGTGTCCAAGCTGACACGTGTAGAACTTTTGACCAAGCTCTCGTGGATCCCACGTCTTTAATTGCACCAACTACAAAGCTTGAGTCAAGGAGTAAGGCTGTATGTCCCAGCATTGGAGTAAGTAACACAACAGCGGAGGATCCTCTAGCTGCCCAAGAAATAAAGCACGAGTCTTTTCATCACATGGGGTCACTGTTTGCACCACTTTGCTCTAGTGTCTCACGGACCACTGGTCCTACCTTGGGGAATGTGAAGCCAGATTTATATGATCACGCGCCTGTAATGAACTATACGCAGAATCAACCCAATTCCTCAGGCAGTGAATTATCAGTCGAGGGATAGGTCAACAACATAGGGACCCATGTTGTGGATCCATGTTCACAACCACCTCTTCCTTTCAACACCTGGTCTGGATTATTCAAACCATCTCATCAAGATGTCAACTCTATCACAAATGTTGGTTCTGGATCTGGATTATCTCAAAGCCCTGCTCCTGACTTTCTTTTAACCCAAGTTGACCTTGGCTTAAGCAAACAGGAGAGAAAGCTTGTCATTCCTAGTGAAGTTTCTGAAAATGGCAGTCGTGAATGGCAAAACACCCTTGTGGGTTTCTTCCTTGATCGTAAATTGCCCTTTTCTCTTGTCGTGAAATCCGCCTCCAGATTTTGGGCAAATGCTGGACTTATTGATACCCTTGCAACTGATCAGGGAACTTTTTTCTTCAAGTTTGATTCCAAAACTTCTCTTACTGCAGTTATTGAGGGCGGGCCCTGGTATGTGGTGGGAAAACCCATCATGCTTCGCAAGTGGGAACCTCACATGTCTATTGAGAAAGAGAGGATTTCCCGAATCCCTGTTTGGGTGCACTTTTTTAATGTTCCTCTCGAATATTGGACCCAAGAAGGCCTCAGCTACATAGCTAGCATGATAGGGAAGCCGCTTCACGTGGATAAGATGACAGCCTCTCGGCGAAGGATCACCTATGCCCGAATTTGTATTGAAATTATGGCTACTGAGGACTGGATTCATAGTTTTGATTTGGTTGATGCTGATGGAAGCTCTCCAATCACAATTCAAGTGGAATACCAATGGACGCCATCAAGGTGCTCTACTTGCAAATGCTTTGGACATGACTGCAACAACAAGGTTCGACATTCGCAATCCCGAGTTAAGTCCTCCCAGCACTGGGTTCCAGTTCATAAACCAGTCTCTGGTCTGCAATCCCAAACACATTCGCCCTCTAGCCCTCGCAGTGAACACCAATGGACTGAAGTTTCCCGTAAGGTCAAGGGTAAAGATAAAGGTAAATCTGTGGCATCTTTAGAAGTGCCAGAAGATCCTCGAGATAGGAAAAAGCATGGTCCTTCGACATCTTATACGCAGCCTTTGCTTTCAAGATGCTCTTCTATTGGGGCGGGGCCTTTTCAAGATGGTAACTCTTTTAAGATGCTTATCCCGTATGTGTGTGAAGGGCGAGAGGATGCCGAGTCTCAGGATGGTTTAGAAGATATTCCAGATGGAACAGAGGAAATTGAGAATGATATTGATCACATCAACCCCATTTCCTCAAGACAAAAGAAAAAGGAAGCAAAGATGAACTTTAGCAGGAGTCGGCCTAAGGGTCGCCATCGTACTTGATTGATATGTTCTTGTAGGTAGGGTTCAGGGAGACTGGTCTGCGTTTTTGCTGCTCCTAGCCCATGATGCTTCGTTTTCTTGTTTTGTTGCTTTGATTGCTTGTTGTTTCTTGTTTCTTTTTTCTGTCTTCTGCTTTCTTAGCAAGTTTTGAGCTTACTGTAATATCCTTGGGTATGCCCCTTTTTTGGTGTAAATTTACCATTTTTCCGAAAAAAAAAGATACAAGCTACAGAAGGGGTGGAATAGCTTATTGGGTTTTTATAGACTTTAATTTTTTATGTTTCTATGGTTTTGGCATGTGGGCCTATTTTATTTTTTAAGTAGACATTTATTTAGCTTTAAACATGCAGTTTAAGTTGTTTTGGGCTTGAGTATTTAGCCCATGTCTTTTACTTTCGTTGAAGGCCTTTTTGGCCCAAGGGTTTCTTAGAAGGGATTAAAAGAAAGAACTTTGTAGCAGCTTTGGGATCATAGAACGTGAATGAAATTTATTTTTCTGGAGAGCTATTCAGTTTTCTCTGCTTGTTCTTGATTGAACAATCCGAACTTATCAAAGGCATTCCCCTTTGTGGCGTTCAAACCAAATCTGGGTTCTTGAAACAGGATTTCAACGGGTCTAGATCATCCCTGTGACTTGATTGTTGGCTTTCTTGGGTGAATTACAATCTGATCGTGGGTTCAAGGAATATCAATTCCACGGGTTCACATCACAGGGTTGCCTCAAATAACATGAGTGATGAGGGGGGGCAAAAATCACCCGAGTCTCCTCTCTGTCTCTGATCGCTCGAGAGTGTGAGAGTGAGAGAGAAACTGATGAAGTTTATGAACAACGCCTCGTGTAAATACAAGTCTCGATCAATTGAGGAAGTTCGATCGATCGAAACCTCGATCGATTGAGACCTATGAAAGCGCTCAAGGATTCAACACCTTCGATCGATCGAATTAAGTTCGATCGATCGAGCAAGGAAATTCTAAAATCTCTATGAATGGGAAAACTATGCACCCCCAACTAACCAACATTGCATATTCACCCCCAACAGTGCATATGCAGACATGTAGACCAAAACTCACCATCAACATAGTAAAATGTTGCAAATTTTATAATTCCCCAATTGTGGCACTAATAACCTTATTAATAAAGAAGAACTAAAACAAAATAGAAACTAATAATACTTTTGTCTAGGATTACACTCCCATTGATAAAAGAATAAACAAAAGATAGAACACAATTGAAGTGAAGCACTAATCTTCGAACATGAAAACTTCATCTTCCACAACTGCTTCATCTTCCCCCCAAATTTACGAATGTGGAGTCCAAACTTGATGATTCCCTTTTCCAGAACAATCGGAAAGATGCAAGGATATCATCTAGCACGTGTGAAATCTCTAGGGAATTGATTGCACAGGCATAAGGTGATTCAATAGGAGACATGGATAAAGGAGTATGATTTCTTAACGGACTCTCCTCTTGTAGCGGGGTACCAGGAGACCCTATGTATGGTCCAGGCCCATGAAACAATTGATGCGGAAGGAACAAAGGAACACCGTTGTAAAACATAGTGATTATCCTGGACAAAGATAAACAAAAGAGAACCACAAAGAAAGAAATTAAATAAAGAGAAAGAAAGAAACAAACAAAGAAAGACGAAAAGAAAATGCAATGTGATAAGGAATTAACCTCACTGTTAGTATAAGCTGTTGGAAACCATCCCATCGACGTTTTTAATGATTATAAGCTGTTGGAACATTAGAGGTCTCAATTTGGCTTTTAAGCAATCTGAAGTTGCTAAGTACATTCTCGAAAACAATATCGACATTTTAGGTATTTTTTTTTCGGAAAAAGGTAAATAAATCCAAAAAGGGCGTACAAATGTACAAGGGGCATACCCCAGGAAAAAACAGAAAGCTCAACACATGAGGACAAAGGTCACAGCTAACAACATAAGGACAAATGGAAAAACCCTGAAAATTACATAGCTAACTAACAGGAGAGACTCCAAAACAAAAGGAAGTAACTAGAGAAGTTACAAAATCCCATCCATAAACCCAATCAAGATTTGCAAGGCAAATCCCCTTAACCCTGAAATGCTCACTTTAAACTATTCAATTAAACCACAACGAAGCAACAAATCCCACTACAAACAACAAACAACAAAAGTGGCAGTTAACTCCAATTGTAAATGATTCTATCGTAGTGTGCATGGTTCTTCCACTTGACCGTAATTTGTGCATTCATTTGAGATATTAGGTTCTTAAGGAGGACTTCTTTTGTGGTGAATGTATTCTTAAACGTCCTCTTATTCCTTTCTTTCCATAAGCCATAGGTTGCAACGCCAAGACATAACTTTGGTATTACATGTTGCACGGTCTTTCCTTGTAGGCTTTGAGCCATCATATCTAAATTGTCACTCCAGCTCTGACCGTGCCAACTCATTCCACATCGGGTCATCAGTTCCTGCCACACAAAAGATGAGTAAGCACAAGTAAAGAACAAGTGTCCATGAGTTTCCATACTAGAATGACAGAGCATGCAGGCTAAAGGGCCAGAAGTGAAACTAAAAATTCTATCATGTGTAGAAAGCCTATTTTGTACTGCAAGCCAAAGAACAAAGCTTTGTCTGGGGATACCCCCAGAAAACCAAACGAGATTATGCCATGGGACCACAGGTTGGTGAACCCTCAGGTGGTCCCAAATGAAAGTCAAATTGAAAACACCGTTAGGAGTTGGAGACCATTTCACACTATCAATGCATTCACTAGGGTTATAGAAAGACGCCAAAACATTTCGAACTTCATTTAGTTCAATAGAGTTGGTGCCAGGCCAATTCCACCCCATATTTTGAATGATACTACTAACCTTAGCATGTATATATTTAAAGCCGCGTCATAAACGATTCTAACCGAATACTTATCCAGCAAAGGTCCCATTGGGAGCCAATTATCAAACCAAAGGAAGGTGTAGTCACCATTACCAACCCGATGAATTAGTAGAGGTTTAGCAATATCTCTACGTTTTAATAATTTTCTCCAGTACCAAGAACATTGGGAGGGAATTTTGGCTTGCCAAAAACTCTTTCCTTTAAGCATATACTGGTGAACCCATTTTTTCCATAGGGACTCGATGGAAGGGTCCAATAAGTTGCCAATATGTTTGAGATTCAAAATAGTGTTAACCAAAAAAGGATCCTTGAATCCCAAACCCCCTTCTTCTTTGGGTCTGCACACTTTATCCCAAGCCACTTTTGCTCCAGACGCTTTATCAGTCTTGCCCGACCAAAGGAATCTATCCATAGCTTGGGAAACTTGTTTGAGGACTCCTTTGGGGAGAACAAACATCCCAGACCAATAGTGTTGAATACCTGTCAAAACAGAGCTAATAAGTTGGGCCCGACCTTCAAGCTAATAATACTAAAAGTTGTCTCTTTTTTTCTAATGTTGAAGAAGATATGGCTGATAATATCATTTCTACCCTCAACTTTGTTAAAGGTACCTTGCCTGTTAGGTACCTTGGGGTGCCTCTTATTACCTCTAAGCTCAAAAAACAGGATTGTGAGGATTTGGTTAGTAAAATTTGTGCTAGAGTTAACTCTTGGAAATCTAAATTCCTGTCTTATGCTGGTAGAGCTCAATTGATTAATTCTGTTTTGACAGGTATTCAACTTTACTGGTCTGGTATGTTTGTTCTGCCCAAAGGAGTTCTCAAACAAGTGTCTCAAATTATGGCTAGATTCTTATGGACTGGTAACACTGATATTAGCCATGGTGCTAAGATTGCTTGGGATATAGTCTGTAGACCCAAGAAGGAAGGAGGCTTGGGTTTCAAAGACATTTTTTTAACTAATACTGTTTTGAATCTCAAACACATTGGAAATCTTCTTGATCCGTCGAATATTTCTCTATGGAAAAATTGGATCCATCTGTATATGCTGAAAAATAACAATTTCTGGCAAGTCAAAATTCCTTCCCAATGCTCTTGGTATTGGAGAAAACTGTTGAAACTTAGACAAGTTGCCAAGCCTTTGCTTTCTTATAAAATTGGGAATGGTGAACACACTTTTCTTTGGTTTGATTATTGGCTCCCTTTGGGCCCTCTCTTGGATAAATATACTGCTAGAATTGCCTATGATGCTGCTATTAATATTAATGCTAAAGTTAGTTCCATTATTAGAAATTGTGACTGGAATTGGCCTAGAACCCACTCCATTGAACTGGATGAAGTTAGGACTATTTTATCCAATCTCTACAAACCTTCCAGTCTTCAGGATACTATAAGATGGCTTGTTACCCCTACGGGGAAATTTAATACTCCCCTCATTTGGAATCACTTGCGGAACCATCACCCTGTTGTTCCTTGGCATGACAGTGTGTGGTACCAAGGAGGAACTCCTAGGTCGAGTATTATCCTGTGGCTTGCTGCACATAACAGATTGTCTACCCATGACAGGATTGCCTCTTTTACCCCTGGTCCCCTTGCTTGTGTTTTCTGTCATTCTCATCAAGAGACTCATGATCATTTGTTCTTTTCTTGCTCTTACTCTCATGGTATTTGGCAGGAAATAATGCAGAGGTGTGGTCTGGCCTGGAATGGGCATGGATGGAATGACACTTTGCAGTGGATGGCTCATCATCTTAAAGGAAAGAAAATGCATCACTTGATTCCTAAAATGTGCTTGGGAGTTACTGTCTATGGGTTATGGAAAGAAAGGAACAACAGATCTTTCAAACGTATTTTTTGTCCTAGTGCGATCACTCTTAAGAGCTTAATTTCTCAAATTAATGCTCTTATTAGGGTGAAGTGGAAACATCAGAGAAATTTTGACGCCATTATCTGTAATTGGCTTTAATGCCAATCTTTTTTGTTGTTTGCTTGTTGGTTTTTGTCTTGTTTTAAATCTATGTTGTTTGGTAGCTGTCCTTGCTACATGTTGCTTTTTTGAGCCCTGATCTTTCTTGTATTTCCTGGGGTATGCCCCTTGTACTTTTGTACTCCCTCCTTTTTTGGAATCTATTTACCATTTTCAAAAAAAAAAAGGATAAGAATTTAGATTTCCATGAGTTTACCCTAGAACAAATTTTATTGACCAAACCATCACAATCTTGTTTTTTAAGTTTTGACGTGATTAAAGGGACTCCAAGATATTTGATGGGAAGACTCCCTATAGTGATTTGTAGAATATTCAGAATATCTTCACCTACGTTTTTTCGGAAAAATGGTAAATAGATTCCAAAAAAGGGCCATACCCTAGGATATTACAATAAGCGCAACTATCATGCTACGAGAGCCAGACAAAACATTAGAAAATAAGAGCAACAAGCACAAAACATAGCAACATGGAATAATCCAAACACAAGAGACAACCAACAACCCAAAGCAAGAGCCTCCTCAGGATCGTTGTCGTCCTTTGGGCCGACTCCCGCTAAATTTCATCTTAGCTGCCTTCTTTTTCTGTCTGTTGGAGAGGGGACTACCCCTTAAAGGGGTCCCGTCCTCACTAGCTTGGCCAGAGTCACTAATACAGTCATCATCATCATCCACACTAAAGGGGAAGGTGGTGTCCTCTCTAGTCTCACCTCGAGGGACATCTGTATGGTAAGAAGAGCTAGCTTCGGGACAAGATGTCCGGTCACAGGGAGAAACAATGGAATCAACTTTGACAGGTTCAGGATCAGGATCTTCCAAAAGCTGAGAAAGGGCTTCAAACCGGTTATCCCTCACAGTCGGATTTACCGAGCCATTCGCGCTTTTAGTACAGTCAGAAGTGTGGTCATCAACAGTCTTTTTCCTTCGATCTTTTCCTGAAACAACTTGCCAGGTCCCCTTATCCTTACCATTCCTTTTGAGACGGTGACGATCTTGATGGCTTAGTCCTGGAGACGCAGATCGAGAACAATCATGACCAAACTGGGAGCACTTTTTGCACCGAACCGGGGTCCATTGGTATTCCAAATTGATCTTTGTTCTAATTGGATTGCCAGTCTCCTCATCTTCTGCCTCAATATGGAATTCATTAAAAAATTCAAAATCTGCAGAAACTTCAATGCAGACCCGAGCATAGGTTATACGCCTTCTACTTGCAGTGATGCGATCAACACGAATAGGTTTCCCAATGAAACTAGAGATGAAACTGATTCCCTTCGGATTCCAGTATTCAAGTGGTAAACTTTTAGAGTTATTGGCTTGCAGGCCAGTAAAGTCATAAAATTGGTCAAGGGTCTGTCTAACCATAAGAGCAGATTCCACATCTCCTTTGAATAAAATAAGCAGATCATCAGCAAAGCAAAGATGTGAGATTCTCAATTTATCACATTTCCAATGGTAAGAAAATTTACCCCCTTGAATGTTATGATGCAGCAGCTGACTCAAGGCATCCATAATAATAACAAATAGATAGGGTGAAATGGGATCACCTTGTCTTAAACCTTTAGCACCATCAAAATAGCCCACTGATTCTCCATTAAAATTAATAGAGTATCTAGGAGTGGTGACACACGCAATAATCCACTTTTTAATATTAGGAGGGAATCCGGTAACATCTAACAAGTCAATGAGAAATTCCCAACTAACACTATCGTAGGCTTTCATAATGTCCATTTTAGCAGTTGCTCTAGGCATGCCTTTCTGTTTATGATAATCTCTTAAGAGGTCTTGGGCAAGGAGGACATTATCACTAATCTTTCTCCCTTTAATGAAAGCGGATTGAGCTTGATCAATAAAACTAGGGAGGATAGATTGGAGTCTACTCGCAATAATTTTAGATATACACTTATACACTATATTGCAGCAAGAAATAGGCCTAAAATCTCCCATCTTGGATGGATTAGGAACCTTGGGGATCAATGCAATTAATGTAGTATTAGACTCCTTTAATAGCTCCCCATTCTGGAAAAATTCCTTAACAGCTCCTAAAATGGAAGCACCCACTGTGTCCCAAGAACTTTTAAAGAAGAACGCATTATAGCCATCAGGGCCTGGGGCCTTGTTACTATTCAAATTAAAGAATGCTTTCTTAATCTCATCATCTGAAGGGAGCCTATCCAACTCTGCCTTTAACTCATCAGGGATTCTTTTATGAACAAAGGATCTAATTGCCTCTTTACCAGGATAATTATTATTTGTTGGATTTCCAAGGAGAGAAGTGAAATGTCGAACCGCTTCATCTTTGGCCTCATTAATATTAGTAGTAAAAGTACCGTTAGGTTTCTCAAGAATAATTATCCTCTTGAAATTCCTTCTCTCCTTGATGGATAGGTGGAAGTATCTAGAATTTTTATCACCCACCTCAAGCCATTGAAGTCTGGATTTTTGTTTAAGGATTTCCTCTTCAATCCAAATAGCTTCATGAAAACTTTTCATACAAAGATTGTGTTGCTCAATAAGGTAAGAGTCATTAGGCTTTGCATTTAAAGAAGATTGTATAGATTTAAGAGCTTGTCTAGCTGTATCGACATTGATCTTTTCTTGGCCAAGGGAGTTTTTTCCAAATTTCTTTAGATCCATTTTTAGGTTTCTGAGTTTATGGCAGACTTGGTATTGGGCAGTCCCTTCAATGCTCTGGTTCCAAGCATTATTGACTATATTAGAATAGTTGTCAAGTTTAGTCCAATAGTTATAGAATTTGAATGCCTTGCCTTTCCTCCTAAGGTTCTTATCAATATGAACAACAATGAATTAACCCTTTTTCCGAAAAAAAAAAAAAAAAATATGAACAACAATGGGGGAGTGATCAGAGATACCTGGAGCCTGGAAATGAGCAAATGAATCAGAAAAATTATCAAGCCATGTTTGGTTGACAAGTGCTCTATCAAGTTTTCTTTGAGTGAAATCTGGCCTGCCATATCTTTTGTTGCACCAGGTGAATAATTCACCTACATATCTAAGATCCTCCAGACAACAGTCATTTTTTTTTTTTTTTTTTTTTTTTTTTTTTCGGAAAACGGTAAATAGATTCCAAAAAAAGGGGATGTACACATGTACAAGGGGCATACCCCAGGATATACAACAAAGCACAACGCATAAGGACAAGTGGCAAATCAAACCACTAAAATAGCCTCAACGGCCAAACGAAAATGGGACAAGACAAAACCCAAAACAAGCAAATAAAACAAATCACAAAATGCCTCAATAGGCCAAAAAACCAAAACATGAACCAGAAAGGATCAACTTAAAGAAACAAAACAAGGTGAAAGCCATGCCAACACCAAGAAGAAAAACATCAAAGAACAAAGACCACCAAAATTAATCCCAATTTCTAAGTAAGGCTTCGAGTTGGTTGTGCCTCTTCCATTTGATCCTGATTTGAGCATTGATTTGTGAGGCCAAAATCTTCAATAAATGCTCTTTAGGAGTGGGGGCATTCTGAAAAGTTCTTCTATTTCTCTCTTTCCATAGGCCATAGATGGTAACTCCCAAGCAAATTCTGGGTATCAAATGATGAGAAGTCTTCCCTTTCCAATGTTGGATCATCCAAGTAACCGTGTCAGTACTAGTGGTGATAGATCTCAATTCTGACCAGAGATCACCTCTAGCTTGGCCAGTATTAAAACCATAGACAAAAGAAGCTTCCAAATAAGTTGATTTTTCATCATTTTCAATACTGACATGAATGAGCTGGGAAGTGCTTTTAAGAATTGTAAGGTTTGATTTTTCAGCATTCCAGCCAATCCATATCCTACCAGTTGAATTTGGGCAACTATTAGAGAAAAACTCCCAATTTCTGAAAATTTTCCTTCTAATAGTTTCCTCATTAATTTGCTTAACCTTAGTTTCAACAAGACTTATCACATCAATATTATTCTCATAAATGAATTTAGATACTTCAGTTTGTTTAGAGGCCAAATTAAGACCTCGAATATTCCAGCAGCATAAAATCATTAAGAACGTCGATGAGATGGTTTTTTCTTACCTGAAGAACGAGAATGGGAGTTCCTCTTACTTGTATGCTCAATCACTTTCCCAATCCCAGTGTTCAGTCCAAGAGAATCAGGGATGTCATAGGAGGTGGAATCATCTAAGGGTTCCTGCAGGTCCCTTTGTTCAACATTTTCATTCAGTCCATCTACACTTAGGTCTCCTTGCGTCCCACATTCTGGATCAGCGTGTTCCTTATCTGAAGAGCAATTAAGAGCCAAATCCTCAAGCCTTTTACCTGTGTCAAGATTTTGTGTTGGCATAAGTTGTAAAGGCTTATTCTCTTGACATTGGACTTCGATGGTTTTTCCTTTTTTGTTATTTCCAACTTCATCTTCTTTTTCTGGGGGTTCCAATTGAGCAACGATTAGCCCAGTATTTTTAACCTGTTCTTCCACTAAGGGATTAGGAGATTCCATATGAGCTTTACATGGATGTTGAAGTTTCTCCTCAGTAACTGGGATCTCCTCCAAGACTGAAAATCTATTACATCCCACTTCAACTATCCCCAAAGAAGATTGGGAACTAGTAGGAAGCTGAGGTGCCTCTTGTAAACAAACTTGTGACGGTGGACAAATCGGAGGGACCACAGAATCTACTTCAGCAACTAGTTTCCCCTTAGTCTTGAGCTTCCATCCTCCTTCCTCCTCATCTTGGTTGGCTTTAGGAGGATGAGTTTTAAGCTGAGGTTTGGTGATTCTAGCACAATCATGGCCAAATCTCCTACATTTTGCACATCTTAGAGGAGTCCACTGATATTCTAATTTAAGATGGATGGTCTTAGTCTCTCCATAAACAGGGTCAGTGATAACAATGTCAAGGTGATCAAGTAATTCAAATTCTGCATCAATGTCAATGCAAATTCTTGCATAAGTAATACGTCTACATGCAGAGGTCATTTTATCAACATGCAATGGTTTTCCCAGAGCACTTGCAATGTAGCTGAGCCCATCCGGATTCCAGTATTCCAATGGAATATTATAAATATGCACCCAGATTGGGACTGAAGTTTGTGGTTCTTTAGACAGAGTAAGACCTGCCTCCCTACGTTTAAGAATTATTGGTTGACCCGCAAAGTGCCATGGACCACCTTCAAGAACTGATTCACAGTCTTCTTGGCTGTTGAACTTAAAGAAGAAATATCCATTGTCTGTAGCTAACATATCATTGAGACCCATCTTAGTCCATAGCCTGGATGAGGCATTTTTCACTAGGGAGAATGGCAACCTTTTCATAAAATAGCCCATTAAGGTACTGTCCCATACTAGACTACCAACAGTGCCCAATTCTTGTGGCATAATCAGTTGTTCCCTATTTTCCCCACGGAGTGACTTTACGTAGGAGACTTTAAATCCAGGGCTAGCTTTCTTCTTAACAAGCCCAGCCCAACTAGTGGTAGGCTTGGCGTTACTGGGATTATTCTGAAATTTAGGGCAAAGAGGGTTTGAGAGATTTGGATCAGCATGTGGCTTAAATAAAGGCCCATGTACACTTAAAGCAGTATTACTTCCATTGCATGACACGTGGGGGCCTTCACCAAAAGCGCCGGGACCCAACCCATTTAAAGTGCACGTGGAACTTCCCGGTTCTTTATTGAGTGTTTGAGGTGGAACTGATGAAGTAGGGCTATTGGAACTACTTACCTTATCAGGGTTGGTAGCAAGAGGAGGTGTGGGGGACAAAATTCCTTGAAATAAGGATGGGAAATCAGAACCCACGTGAATATCATCACAAAGTTGCTGTGCATGTGCTGGAGTAAAGGTTCCGTGCAGTTGGCCATTAAGTTGGCGTGCAACAGTGGGTAAAGCTGTACCCGAATCAGACCCATTAAATTTAACAAAGTTTGCTGCCACTTGACCGTTGGGTTTAGAAGACAGAGAAACCTTTGGTGCGTGGGGACCACTTGCCAAAAACACATTGGAGTTATCACCTTGAGCTACTTTAGGATCAAACTCCACCTTTTTAACGGAATCTTGTTGATATGTAATGATATTCATAGGAGTTGAAGCTTTAGTTGCAGCTGCGTTTACAATGGGCTTCCAATACTTTTTGGCACCTTTCCCCCCTTGACTTTCACTTGAACTTCCGTCTGAGCTACAAATATCAAAGGGTTCAACTTGATGTCTTCTCCAATCCGAGCCTCTTCTTCTTCCACCATTTTTAAAAGGGATTCTTCCACCTCTAGAACCTCCCCTAGAGCCAGAAGGAAAGAGCATTCTGTCTTGCTTAGCCTGAAGGTCCTCTTTTTCATTCATTAACTTCTGGATTTTTGCTTGGGCAAGCTTCAGGTTTTTCCTTAAATAATCGTTAGAGTCCTTTAACAAGCTGTTGTGGTATTCAGGGTCAGTGATCTCTCTTTCTTCTACTCCCTCTCTATAACCTTTATGATCGTCAACCTTAGTCGTAATAGAAGTTCTCTCATCCCAATCTTCAGGTAGCTCAATATCATCATCCGAGAACTTAGTTAGGTCAGGGTTAGGGTTTGTTCCAACAGGCTTGATAGAAGCAGGATCTTTGAAAAGGGGGGCAACAGCCTTTGAGGTGGTAGGAAATGGAGCATATTTGACATTAGCCTTAACTATCTCTTGGATTCCATCTTCCCCTAATCTATACTTCTCAGACCCAGAAGGGTTGGAGATGATAAAATCTTGTCCACTAGATTCAAGCTCCTTCATGGTTCTTACAGAAACCATGATGGGGTTTGCATCTTGTACAGCTTCCTTCATGGGTGAGGGGTCCTTGATAAACTGAAGATCCTTACTATTAGTGGATAACAAAACTTCAGAGGATGTTGTAAGAGCATTAGTGGCATTTAACAGCAATTCCTTGCCAGACTCAGATTTGGCTACAAGAAACTTAGGGTTTTGTAAAGGACTAGGAGAACCCTCAGATTCCATTTCAGTCTTTTTTCCAGAAATACAAACTTCATTTAATGTCCATTTAACCATGGGTTCTTCAACAACAGAATTTGGATTTGCATCCTTGTACATTCTCGGAATACTATTTGACATTGCTAGATTCTTCAAAAAACACACCAGAAGGAAAAAGAAGAAAGAGGGATGGATATAGGGAGAGGGGGAGAGAATGGAAGAAGAAGTAAGAAAAGAGAAAGCAGAGAAAACAGGAGGCAGGGAGGAGGAGAGAAACAAATAATCAGCCAAAGTCTAGAGAGATGTGGGAGCTTCTCTCTCTAGAAACCATTTTTAAGTTTTGGGCTAAGGTTTTATACATTTTAGGTATTGTGGAAACAAAAGTTAAACAAATTAATGAGGATACTATTAGGAGGAAAATTTTCAAACATTGGGAATTTTATTCTAATAGTAGTCCTAGCTCTACTGGTAGAATTTGGATTGGCTGGAATGCAGATAAAATATGCCTTAAAATCCTTAAAAGTACTTCCCAACTCATCCATGTTAGTATTGAAAATGATGAAAAAACCATTTTTTTAAGCGTCTTTTGTTTATGGTTTTAACACTGGCCCTGCTAGAGAGGAGCTTTGGTCAGATTTGCGAGGTATTTATGCTAGTAATATTATCACAAATTATATTACTCTTGGTGATTTCAATGTCGCATTATGTCCTGAAGAAATTTCTGACCCTCACCATGGGTGGGATAATGATATGTATGACTTCAAGAAGGTCATTAATGATTGTTGTTTAGTGGATCTTTGTTATGTAGGGGAACTGTTCACTTGGTGTAATCGAAGATATGGTAGATCAGACATCACCGAAAGGAAACTTGATAGAGCCTTGGTCAACCAGACATGGCTTGATACCTTTACTGATTCTTTTGCTCATTTCCATGCCCCAGGTATTTCTGATCACTCTCCTATTGTTGTTCATGTTGATAAGAACCAAAGAAGGAAAGGTAGGGCTTTCAAATTTTATAACTATTGGACAAAATTGGATAACTACTCTGATGTAGTTACTAATGCTTGGAACCAAAGAGTTGATGGGACTGCCCAGTTTCAAGTCTGCCAAAAACTTAGAAACCTTAAGCTTGATTTGAAAAATTTTAGTAAAAGCTCCCTTGGTCAAGAAAAGAACAATGCTGATAAAGCTAGAGAAACACTCAAAGCTATTCAATCATCTTTACTTTCTGACCCAAGTAACTCTCATCTCATTGAGCAACAAGCTCTTTGTTTGAAAACCTTTCATGATGCAATTTGGATTGAAGAAGAAATTCTTAAACAAAAATCTCGTCTTCAATGGCTGGAAGCTGGTGACAAAAACTCTCAATATTTCCACCTATCCATCAAAGAAAGAAGGAACTTTAAATGCATTGTTATTCCCTTGAGAATAACACTAGTATTCCCTTGAGAATAACACTAGTATTGTCAACACTAGTTATCAAGAAGGAATCTACCCTCTTCTGAAAAGTAAGTATTCCCTTGAGAATGTCACTGGGTTAGTTACTAAGAACTACAATCTTGTCAGCAAGTCGTTGTTGACATGTTCAGTAATTTATGAGAAGTGACTGGGGAGCAAGGAAAGAAGTAATTAACTCTGGGTTGATAGTATAGTTGATACACTAATCCTGGAGATAATTACGAATACGTTAGGTGGAGGAACATCACTATATTTATTATACAAGTCTAGGTTTTATCTTCGGGCAATTTTGTCTATTAAACCTGGAGTTTAATTATTATTATCATATAGTGGTATTGCTAATAATTAATTAAAATTATTTTCTTAGCTTAAGAGTTAAGTTAGATGGAAATTAGTTTTAATTTAGCCGGGTTATTAGACCCTAGAAATTCCATCTCTATCTTAACGGGTGTTTAGACGCGGGGATAAGATGACTAGAGTAGAGATAGAGTTGTAGCAAACTCTATATATATGTGATATAGAGAGAGAGGGCCAACCACTTTTTGGTCTGGGGAGCCCTAGCCGAAATCTCTCTTTCTCTGATCTCCACATTCATCTTCTCCTTTAGGGTTGGCCACACAAACCCTAGCATCCAAGACAGCATCCAAAAGCCATAGAGGTGAAGACTACAAGGAGAGAAGGACACAAAGAGTTCTCGTTTCAGATTCAGATAATCTTCAAAGGTGAAGTTTTTATTTTACTTCTCTCTCTATCATACGTAAACGAATAAGTTTCAAGATCCTTTTTAAAATAGTTTTAAAACCTATTTTTTGCTGCGTTTGGAAATTGTTTCCAACAGCCATGACTCTATTTTGTAAATATGAAGTTCTTTGAGTCCTTACGACTCCATTTTTGTAAATATAAACTGATGATGCCAAAATTTGGTAAGAGATAAATAGAACAGATTAAGGATAGGGAGAGTGAGAGACTGGTTTTTTGTATGTGGTTCGGCCCTGTTAATGAAGGAACCTATGTCCGCGGTTGTGTTTGAGCACTTCCACTATGTGAAATAAAACTGCTGCAGGGACCTTGGTGATCCAAAAATGGTGACTGGAACTACCAAGGGTCAGCCGTATAGGGTGGCACTTAAGATTTGTTGGGAGAATGGCTAGACAATGTAATGTATTTCTCTTGGTGAGATTTTTTTTCCTTGGGCCCCCCTCTAGTGGG
Source organism: Hydrangea macrophylla (assembly GCA_033977485.1). NCBI lineage: Eukaryota > Viridiplantae > Streptophyta > Magnoliopsida > Cornales > Hydrangeaceae > Hydrangea > Hydrangea macrophylla. The sequence goes on from CM066986.1 coordinate 47,226,027, forward strand.
GGTGAGTGGTCTCTTTTATAGATGCAAGAGACCTACTCATACAAGGATAAGAAATACAATCCAATTAGGATGTGATTGACACAAATCAAGTGTGTTTCCTAATTGTATTAGGATTGATATGCATTAATTGTGGGGGTTTCCTAATTGGATTAGGAAACAATGTGCACTTTCCATTAGTCTTCTAACTAAAGTAGGAAACTGCCTGAAACATTCTGGGGCGCATCTCATGAGCATGGCTGGACTGCGCCTGTATCGTACTCCCGACCTGTTGGTCGGGGCCTGTAGATGTACCGCTCGGGATGGCCAGACCGCTCGATCTAGCGCTTGCCCAAGGAACTGTGCATGATGTGGTCGGGACAGGGACTGACTGCTGAGTTGAACTGCTCGGTCATAGGATAGGGCCAATTTTGGGAGTATCAACTGCCCCCCCATTTCCAAGGTTGGCTTGATGACATATCGGGGCAAGTTTGGAAATTTATTTGATGCCACTTGCCACTATCTGAGTGCTCGGGGAAGCTGCCTTGGAGCTTCCGAGTCTCATGAGTCCTCGGGAACTGGCTAAGAGTTGAGATTTAGCCTAGCTTATAGTCTTTAAGTGCTCGTGAATTGGCTAGGAGTTGAGACTCGTCCTAATTTGGAGTCTTTTGCTTAATTTAAGCTTCCAGGATGGTTATCTTCTACCTGTAAACCTTCGTCAAGGTTGTGGGTAAAAGAATTTGAGCATGTTGGAAAAGCCGACCTAAAGTGTGTTACTTTAGGGTCATTTTGTGTTAACTCCCCAGGATGGTTATCTTCTGCCCAGTCAGTCTTTGTCAAGACTGTTGGGAGAAGAGTTTGACCATGTTTGTGGAGCCGACCTAAATCACGTTGGTTTAGGGTCTTTTTGCTCCTCTATCATCGACCAACCTAAGAGATTTTAGTCACCTCTATCGTCGGTTTGTACCTAAGTGGAGTTATTGCCTCTGAGTACTATAGGCACCTGGGTTGTCTAAGAGTTTGACTTAGTTACCACAAGGCATGTAAGTACCCGATGTGATTGCATGTTTAGTCCATTGTGCCTTTTTGTCCCCCAGGCTTTCGCCAAGACGAGGGTCTTGTGGAGGCAAGGACTGTAGGTAACTGACCTGGAACATGGGTGGTTTCAGGATCTTTTGAAGCTTGCCATCATCAGCCACCTAGGGGGATTTTCCCCCATCGTAGGTTGGACCTAAGCGAAGTCGGTGCCTCGGGCGTGACCCCGAGGTCTTTTGTTAACTACGTAACAATGGTCTTTTGTTGCCTCGAGGTTGAGCCTGAGGTCTTTTTAGTGCCTCGGGAGTGACACCGAGGTCTTTTGCTATGATCGGGCAAAAGAAACACTATAATTGAGCTTATCTGGACTGTTGGAGATAAGAGGTCAGATCTGAATTACCTTGCTCCCGATTACTCTGAGTTAGAAGTAAGGTTGGGATCACTGGATCCTGATTGCTGCAAATTGGAGGTCGGGTCAAGGCTGCCAAACTCATACCGCTGTGAATTGGAGGTCAGGTCGGGACTGCCGGACTCAGACCGCTATGAACTGGAGGTCGGGGTTGGAGCTGCCTGACTCAGACCGCTGTGAGTTAGAAGAACTGCTAGAACTACTAGACTTCTCCACATTATTCTTCTCGAGCTGTTCCCGCTTCCGCTTACTTTCAAAAGGCTCGTAACTTTCTTGCCCAGGGTCTTTGGTCTTTAGAAACTCTTCAGTGTCAATGTATTTTCCAACCTTCTTTGCAAGTTCAACCAAGGTTACTGAGCGGTTTCTGTGAAACGATGTGGTGCACTTGGTGTGCTGAACTCCTAAGCAGAAGGCTATAATAGTGACGGTTTCATCAAGATCATAGATTTTGAGCTTCTCTTGATTAAATCGGTCAGTGAATTCCTTGAGGGTCTCATTATCCCTTTGTCTTACTGTCAGTAGCTGCATATCAGGTTTTGGCCGTTCATGCATACCAATGAACTGGTCGATGAACTACTTGCTAAGTTGCTTGAAACTGCGGACCGATCGGGGCTTTAAGGAGTAGAACCATTGGGTGGCTGGGCCATTTAAAGTGCTGGGGAAAGCCAGGCAGTTCAGTTCGTCGGCTTTGGTGGCCAGAGCCATTTGAGCCTTATAGGTCTGGACGTGGTCGACCGGGTTTCCCGAGTCGTTATAAGAATCTAGGCAGGGCTGTTTGAATTTGTGCGGGATGGCAAACCTCATGATCTAGCTGGAGAACGGTGACTCTGTCTTAGTATTAGCGTGATTTTAAGTAGGGTTTTGACCCAGCTTTTTGGTCACTCCGTCAATCTATTTCTGCAAGTCCTGGATACGGGCCACCACTCCTTTCCGACCGGTATTCGGGGGGTTGGTCGGGTTAGTGGAAGAGGCTTCTTCTTCATGGCAGTGCGATGTCCTCTAGGATTGGGCTCGGCTATGACTCTAGCTGATCGTGTGCCCAAGGCCACCTTGGCTCTTGACCGAGTGATCCTGGACTGATTCCTAAGCCATATGCTCATGCCTCTCCTCTCTGGCAGCACGCCTACCGCTGATGTCTGTGGCACCCTCCATGCAGGACGAGTTCTCTCGGGCACATTGTCTGGTCAAGATCGGTTCCCGACCGTACTCAACATTCCCAGGCGATTTCCTGGCCACTAGAGGGTTGCTTTGTTGGGCCAACAGGGCATCAATCTGCTATTGGGTTTGACACTGGATCTTTAAGAGTTGTGTCAGGGTTGCGGTGATCTACTGCGGTGTCAGGAACGCCGAGGCCGACGGGATAGCCCGGCCAGCATGCTGCGCAGCATTCTTACCCTTCTTTGGAGGCATGACTGTCAGCTGAGAGATTTATGCTTTGAGAAATCTATCATTTCCCACAGATGGCGCCAAGCTGATGATGCCAAAATTTGGTAAGAGATAAATAGAGCAGATTAAGGAGAGGGAGAGTGAGAGACTGGTTTTTGATATATGGTTCGACCCTGTTAATGAAGGAACCTACATCCACGGTTGTGTTTGAGCACTTCTACTATGTGAAATAAAACTGCTGCAGGGACCTTGGTGATCCGACAATGGTTACTGGAACTACCAAGGGTTGGCCGTGTAGGGTGGCGCTTAAGATTTCTTGGGAGAGTGGCTAGACAATGTAATGTATTTCTCTTGGTGAGATTTTTTTTTTCTTTAGGCCCCCCTCTAGTGGGGGTGAGTGGTCTCTTTTATAGATGCAAGAGACCTACTCGTACAAGGATAAGGAAATACAATCCAATTAGGATGTGATTGACACAAATCAAGTGTGTTTCCTAATTGTATTAGGATTGATAGGCATTAATTGTGGGGGTTCTGTTCAAGTAAGGTCGTATTATGAAGGCTTATGATAGTGTTAGTTGGGAATTTCTTATTGATTTACTTGAAGTGCTCGGTTTCCCTCCTAACCTAAAAAAATGGATTATTGCATGTGTAACTACTCCTAGATATTCTATTAATTTTAATGGAGAATCTGTGGGTTACTTTGATGGTGCTAAAGGCTTAAGACAAGGTGATCCCATTTCTCCCTACCTTTTTGTTATCATTATGGATACCTTGAGCCAACTTTTACATCATAATATTCATAGAGAGGCTTTTACTTACCATTGGAAATGTGATAAATTGAAAATCTCACATCTCTGTTTTGCCGACGATCTTCTTATTCTATTCAATGGGGATGTTAAATCCGCAAATTTGATCAGACAAACTCTAAACCAGTTCTTTAACTTAACTGGTTTACAAGCTAATAATACTAAGAGCTGTCTTTTTTTCTCAAATGTCGAGGGTGATTTGATTGATGAAATTGTTAATATCCTTCACTTTGAGAAAGGTTCTCTCCCCATTAGATATCTTGGAGTCCCTCTTATTACTTCAAAACTTAAAAAACAAGATTGTGAGGGTTTGATCAATAAAATATGTGCTAGAGTTAACTCTTGGAAATCTAAATTTTTATCTTATGCAGGGCGTGCCCAACTTATTAGCTCTGTCTTGACAGGGATTCAACTCTACTGGTCAGGAATGTTTGTGTTACCTAAAGCAGTTCTCAAGCAAGTTTCACAATCTATGGCCAGATTCCTTTGGTCTGGCAAGACAGATAAAGTTTCGGGAGCAAAAGTTGCCTGGGATAAAGTCTGTAGACCAAAAAAGGAAGGGGGTTTAGGCTTTAAAGATGTCTTTTTGGTCAACACTGTCTTGAATCTTAAACATATTGGGAATCTTTTGGACCCCTCCAATATGTCCCTTTGGAACAAGTGGGTCCACAAGTATATGTTGAAAGATAAGAACCTTTGGCAAGCCAAAATTCCTTCCCAAAGCTCGTGGTATTGGAGGAAGTTATTAAAACTAAGAGAAATTGCCAAACCTTTACTAATTCATTGCATTGGTAATGGTAACCATACGTCTCTTTGGTTTGATAATTGGCTCCCTTTGGGTCCTTTGTTGGATAAATTCTCTGAAAGAATTGTTTATGATTCTGCAATTAACGTTAATGCTAAAGTTAGCAGCATCATTAGGGGTATGGATTGGAATTGGCCTGGCTCCAATTCCATTGAGCTTAATGAAGTTAGAAGTGTTTTGTCAAATTTCCATAAACCTAAAAGTTGTATGGATACTGTGAAATGGACTATAACCCCTAATGGTGTTTTTAATACATTTCTTATTTGGGACCATTTGAGGATACATCATCCTGTGGTTCAATGGTATAACACTGTGTGGTTCTCTGGGTGTATCCCGAGGCACAGTGTTGTTCTTTGGTTAGCTGCCCAAAATAGACTTTCTACACATGATAGAATCTCTAGTTTTACTCCTGGACCATTAGCTTGCATGCTTTGTCATAAGCATGAGGAAACACGTGATCATTTGTTTTTTGCATGCTCATTTTCTTCTTTTGTGTGGCAGGACCTAATGAATAGATGTGGGTTGCAATGGCAAGGTCAAAGCTGGGCTGACATTTTGGATTCACCGGCTCAAAGGCTAATAGGAAAGACAAGTCAACATGTGATACCTAAAATGTGTCTTGGAGTCGCAGTTTATGGTTTATGGAAAGAGAGAAACCATAGGTCATTCAGGCAAACGTCCAATACTAAAGAAATTCTTCTGAAGAGCCTAATTTCTCAAATTAATGCACAAATCAGGGTGAAATGGAGTAACCACTCTAATTTTGCTAGGATTATTTGTAATTGGACCTAATGGTCCTTGGGGGTCTCTTTTCTACTTTGTGCTTTTGTTTTTTTGATAAGCCTTGGATGGTTGTTTTGCCTTCCAGTTGCTAGGTGTTTGCCACTGTATGTTCTTTGTTGCTTTGCCCTCAATTTGTGTTCATGTTTTTTGTGTCTTGTAGGGTAGGCTCATGTTTTTGAGTTTTTGTTGCTAGTTTAGCTTCATGTCCTCATGTTTTGAGCTCTTTGTTTTATCCTGGGGTATGCCCCTTGTACATTTGTACATCCCTCCTTTTTGGAATATATTTACCATTTTCCGAAAAAAAATTGTGGGGGTTTTCTTAGGAAACAATGTGCACTTTCCGTTAGTCTTCTAACTGGAGTAGGAAACTACCTGAAATATTCTGGGGCACATCTCGTGGGCCTAGCTGGACTGACTGCTCGGGTTAGCGCTTGCCCAAGGAACTGTGCATGATTTGGTCGGTACAGGAATCGACTGCTGAGTTGAACCACTCGGTCATAGGATAGGGCCAATTTTGGGAGTATCATAAATTCTTCGAATCGTCATGACTCCTATTTTAGAAAAGGAAAAGGAAAAAAAAACAAAATATATATATGTATATATACCTGAGCTTGTGCTTGAAGTTCAGCAGCCATCCTCTCCCCATTAGCCTTAAAAAAGATCATAAAATCAAAAAAAGCATTTGAATCATTGGCAATTCAGTAACAGAATAGTTGAAAAAGCAGGGAATTTGGGAATAATGATATCGTCAGATCTGTACATTTTACTGAAAGGGAAAAATAAACCAATTTGAAAAGTTCATTTGAACTCTCCCTCCGCTCATTGCCTTGTATCCAATGCCGAGCACTGTGAGCATAAAGTAACCCCTCCTAAGGATAATCCTGGGTGACATTATCATATTGAAGGGGAATGGTCGGGGGACCGTAATTGTACGAGGGAACCTGGTAAGTTGTCTCTTGGCCCATGTAAATGACCGGCATGTTCTAATCCCACTGAGAAAGAGGTGGAGGATCAGCAGATCCTGGGATAGACTGTAAGCAGAGAAATCAAAAAAAGATACCGAGTCAGTTATCATATCAAAGAAAGATAAATGAGATTAAATAGAGGAGAACGATAAATACCCAAGTCACTTCCATTAAGGGGAAATTACGCATCAATGCATTTAAGTGGAAGGTTGGATGTTCGGCAGGATTCTTGATATAGTTAGTGATATCCTCTCCAGCTAAAGTAGTGTCTAGGTCATTATGGTCTAAATGCTCAGTCCCCCTCATAGTCAAAGGAGGACCCACGGGGACAAAGAAACTTGGAGCAGCAAGAGACTGTCGGGTCACCCTCTCACCTAGATAGCACTCCCGGCATACTCCACCATCCATCAAGATCTGCATACGAGTAAAGCAGCTGGCATCCTGAAGACCAGCCTCGAAAGCCTGAAATGCCTCATTCCACGGGGACCATGTGACATGGGCTTCTCGCAAGTTGGTGAGGAAGTTTCTGAAAGGTACAAAGTCATGGGCCCTCGCTTTGTTGCCTATCACCTCTTTCCTCCATTTCAATCCTTGAGAAAGAATTACAGCCTCGTTGGCTCTCACCTGAGGGGCCATCATGTGCAGATACTCATAATCCCAAATTTGCAAGAATGCATTGAGTATTTAAGAATACATGTTGAAAAAGTTTTAAGAAGCTCAAAAGGCAAAGAAAGAATGAAAAATGAAGTGTTTACCTCCCAGGCCCATCAGACGCCCCCGATAGAAAGGAATTGATCTTGAGAAATATCGCTTATGTGGCAATATAGTGTAGCTAACCCAACACTACCCTAGTTTCACTCATTGATCAGGTCAACGTCTTGCAAAGACCTAGAAAAGCCAAATGGATCCTATCTCCTTTGTTGCTCATCAAGGAGCAACCCAGCACATACATGATGAAAGCTCGGATCATCTGTTCATCGGTAAAGCCCTCCTGATCTTTCAAAGTGTCAATAAACCACTTGGCTGGGACCAAGGCATCTCCAATGTTATCAATTCGAGCCAGAGGAAGTCCCCCAAAGAGAATACCTGTGATCATAGAATAGTCCAAAGGGTTGATTGTAATTTCTCCAAAGGAAAGATGGAAGGTGTTTGCAGTATCCCACCATCGTTCTACAAAAGCATGGGTCTGTGCCAAATCATTCGAACTCTTCCTCAGCAAGCGTGCATAGAGCCTGAAGCCAACAAAGTCGATCTTCCCTTTGATAGCATCAGAAAGACCTTTATACCAGCAAAACCCATAGGCCAAGCTACCATGCCCCTTTAGAGCATCTTTATGCACCTGAAAAGAGAATGAGAAGAAAGTTCAATCAAGCGAAACAAGACAAAGAAGAAAAGAAAAAGACAAAAAGAAAAGAAAAAAAAAAGAAAAAGAATAAGAAAATAATCAAATAAATAAAAATTTGCAGCATGATCCCATGAAAAATCAAAGAAAACAAAGACAAAAATTTTCAGCATGGTCATTGTATGCACACTACGCGTAGGATACTCATAACTTGATCGCATCCATCACCAACTTACTCAGGATCAATCGAGCCATAATGATATGCATTCATGCACATCTCTTTCGGATGTGTTATACGCCCTCAACATAAAGAGACATCCATAACCTCTCCTCCAAATAATGACTAGCTGTCTGGCGAATATGACTATGCTATATCTCTAGGATGGCTGGCTCAACGATATCCCTATGAATCACATGTCCTCCAAATGAATCGTTCACAAACATATAGAAGTCTAGATCCATACTAACCTGCTAAGGAAACTATCTATCATTAGGAGGATGAACTTATCTTATACTCATATCTCATCTCAGAGATCTTAAAATGCTAGGACTAGATGGTATGGGATAATCAATGAACGAAATTATCTAACCTAAGCTCTAATACCAAAAATCATGTCATGCCTCAAAACAACAAAAATATAGAAAAATAAATTTCTTTTTGGGTCCATAGGGAATGACGGGTGAATGTCACTAAATTGTCCACACCACGTAGTTCTAAGTAATAGTAAATAATAACACCAGTAATATAAAAAACTGCGTATATTACACAAGTCCTAGCTATTACAATATCAGAGTGCTAACACAGTAGGAAATATAAAAGGTTTGGAAGCAACATATGCCCACTTAAAAAAACATATAATAGAAATATGCCCACGTACCCATTTATAAATACGTATAATAGAAATATAAACTATCTATCTAGTCTTCAGATGGCGTAATGTAGTCGTCAGCGTAGTAGTCTTCTCCAATATATCCGTCTCAACACGTCCACCTTCAGCATATCACCTGTAGCATTATAAACAGGGTAGTCTGGATGGGGAATGCCTAGGCAATAACGACCGTTAGCTTACTGAGAGCTGAGTGAATAACAACTATTGAGCAAAATCTGAAGCTATAAGACATTTTTCTGCTTTACTTGGTACAAGGGCCAATAACCACTACCCTGGGATAACTGCTTTGAGGAGGATCATAAATAAAAAAATTCCAGAGTCTTTTATGGAGGCACTGGAAAGAATCCCTACTATTACTGAAATAAAAGATACTATTTTTAGTATACCTGATAATAAAGCCCCGGGTCCTGATGGTTTTAATACTCACTTTTTAAAAAATTCTTGGTCTACTGTTGGTCAAAATGTCATTGAAGCTATTCAAGAATTCTTCCATTCTGGAGAAATGCTCAGAGAGTCTAATGCTACTATTATAGCCTTGATTCCTAAAGTCCCTAATCCTTCTAAGATGGGGGATTTTAGACCTATTTCTTGCTGTAATACAATTTATAAATGTATTTCTAAAATCATTGCTAACAGACTCTAGACTGTCCTCCCATCCATTGTTGACCAAGCCCAATCGGCGTTTGTTAAAGGTAGGAAAATAAGTGATAACATTTTACTGGCCCAAGATCTTTTAAGAGATTATCACAAGGAAGGAGGTAAACCTAGAGTGGCTGCAAAAGTAGATCTCATGAAGGCCTATGATAGTGTGAGTTGGGAGTTTCTTCTTGATTTACTTGACATATTTGGGTTTCCTCCTAGACTTATAAGATGGATTAAAGCTTGTATTACCACTCCAAGATTCTCCATTAATTTTAATGGGGAATCTGTGGGATACTTTGATGGAGCTAAAGGTCTTAGACAAGGGGATCCTTTATCCCCATACTTGTTTGTCCTTGTTATGGAGACTTTGAGCCAATTACTTCACTATAATAGTCAGCATGAGCCTTTCAATTTTCATTGGAAATGTGATGTTTTGAAAATAACTCACCTTTGTTTTGCGGATGATTTAATTATTTTGTTCAATGGTGATATTGATTCTGCTAAGATGGTTCGAAAAACTTTAAACCAATTTTATGACTTCTCAGGGCTTCAAGCTAATAATTCTAAAAGTTGTGTTTTTTACTCTGGAATTGATGACAATTTAGCTAATGATTTGCAAATGGAACTCCAATTTACTAAGGGTTCACTCCCTATGAGATATCTTGGAGTTCCATTGATCACTACTAAACTGAAAAAAAGCCATTGTGAAGAGTTAGTGAATAAAATTTGCTCTAGAGTAAATTCTTGGAAATCTAAATTTTTGTCTTATGCAGGAAGAGCTCAACTTATACAATCTGTGTTATCAGGAATTCAACAGTATTGGTTTGGAATGTTTATTCTGCCTAAAAGTGTTCTCAAACAGGTGGATCAAGCTATTATGAGATTCTTTTGGAGTGGAACCACTGAGAAAGGGCGGGGAGCAAAAATTGCTTGGGTTAATGTTTGTAAGCCTAAAAAGGAGGGTGGTCTCGGGTTTAAAGATATCTATCTAACTAACACTCTTTTGAACTTAAAGCATATTGGGAGTCTCCTTGATCCTAAGAATAATTCCTTGTGGAAGAATTGGGTGCATAAGTACATGATTAAATCTAAAAGTTTATGGGAAATAAAACCTCCAAGCCAGTGTTCATGGTATTGGAGAAAACTGTTGAAACTAAGGGAGGTTGTCAGACCTTTACTTATTCACAAGATATGTAATGGTCAACAAACTTCCCTTTGGTTCGATAATTGGCTCCCTTGTGGTCCTCTTTTTGAAAAGTATACTAATAGGATTGCTTATGATGCTGCTATTGACCCTAATGCCAAAGTGGCTACTATTATAAGCAATAATGATTGGAAGTGGCCTTCATCTAATTCTATAGGATTAAATGAAGTTAGAATCCTTTTATCTAATCTGTATAAACCTACAGGATTGATAGATAGTATCTCTTGGACCATATCTCCTAAGGGGACTTATAAATTTGCTCAAGTTTGGGAGCATTTAAGAGAGGTTTCCTCTGTTGTCTCTTGGCACAAAATGGTTTGGTTTTCTGGGTGTACTCCTAGATAGAATTTTATTTTATGGTTTGCTGTTCTTAATAGACTAGCAACTCATGATAGAATCTTTTCTTTCACCCCTGGTCCTCTGGCTTGTGTTTTTTGTAATAGCCACATGGAAACTCATAATCACTTATTTTTTGAATATAGCTATGCCTCATTTGTGTGGCAGGATTTGATGCGAAGATGTGATCTCAGATGGAATAGGACTGATTGGAACAGTACTGTTCAGTGGATGGCTCAGAAGTGGAAAGGGAAAAAAATTCAACATGCTATCCGTAAAACTTGCCTTGGGGTTGCCGTCTACGGTCTATAGAGGGAAAGGAACAACAGAACTTTTCAGGGCTCTTTCATCCCTAAGGAGCAGGTGCTTCAAAAATTGGTGCTTCAAATCAACACTCAGATTAGATCCCAATGGAAACAACATCCCCACCTTTCATTTTACTTATGTAATTGGATGTAAGGATTTGTTCATTTTGTGAGTCTTTTTGGTTTGGACATTTTTGCTTAGAGATTTTTTTGTTAGTGGCTTTGCCTTTTTTTTTTTTTTTTTTTTTTTTTTTTTGGGTTAGCCCCTTCTCTTGATGTTTTGCTAGTGACACCTTCTTTGGGTTGTTAGTGGTTTTCTTGCCACTAGTCCTCCTTCTGCGCTTTATTGCTTATCCTGGGGTATGCCCCTTGTACTTTTGTACATCTTTTTTTTGGATTCATTTACCATTTTCCGAAAAAAAAAAGTTATAGAAGTGTGTATATGATTTAGTTCAATCTGCTCTAGAATCAACTCATGGAAATCTAAGTTTTTGTCTTATGCTGGCAGGGCTCAACTTATCCATTCTGTGCTTTCAGGGATACAACAGTATTGGTCGGGAATGTTTATTCTTCCCAAGAGTGTACTTAAACAGGTGGATCAAGCAATTAGGAGGTTCCTGTGGGCTGGTACTACAGAGACGGGACATGGTGCTAAAATTGCATGGACCCCGACAATACCATTCTTAATCTAAAACATATTGGGAGCCTCTTGGACCCCGACAATAAATCCCTTTGGAAAAATTGGGTGCATTTGTATATGATTAAAACCAAAAGTTTTTGGGAAGTAAAAGCTCCAGGCCAATGCTCTTGGTATTGGAGAAAATTGTTAAAACTTAGGGTAGTTGTGAGACCTTTACTTATCCATAAAATATGTAACGGTCAACAAACTTCCCTCTGGTTCGACAACTGGCTTCCGTTTGGCCCACTTTTTGAAAAGTACTCTCCCAGAATTGCTTATGATGCTGCCATTGATGCTAAGGCAAAAGTGGAAGTAATAATAAGGAATAATGATTGGAATTGGCCTACTTCCAATTTTATAGGCTTAAATGAAGTTCGGATTTTCTTATCTTAGATGTATAAGCCAAATGGTATGACTGATAAAGTTTTATGGACCACATCTCCTGATGGGAAATATAAATTTACACACATATAGAAATTCTTAAAAGAGGAATCCCCTGTGGTTCCATGGCATAAACTGGTTTGGTTCTCAGGTTGCATGCCTAGACAGAATGTTATATTATGGATTGCTGTCCAAGAAAGACTTGCAACGCATGATAGAATCTTTACTTTCACTCGTGGACCTCTTGCTTGTGTTTTTTGCCATTGTCAAATGGAATCTCATAACCATCTATTTTTTGCTTGTCCTTATGCTTCTTTTATCTGGCAGGAACTTATGCAAAGATGTGGGCTGTCTTGGAACAACACTGACTGGAATACTACAGTCCTTTGGATGGCACATCACTGGAAAAGAAAGATTATTGAACACGCCATTCCCACAATCTGTCTGGGAGTGGCAGTTTATGGCATATGGAGGGAAAGGAACCTCAGATCTTTCCAAGGCAACTCCACACCAAAAGAAAACTTGCTTCAAAATTTGGTGTCACAGGTTAATACCCAGATTAGATCAAAATGGAGACGACATTCCCAAATTGAGTCTATTTTACATCCTGGATATAAATGGGTCATTTGTGATTTTGGGTTTTGTATTTTATGTTTTGAGGTGACTATGATATAGTCCATCTTTCTTTGTGTGTGGATTTCCACCGGTCCTCCAGTTGTGCTTTTAATGTCTTATCCTGGGGTATGCCCCTTGTACATGTGTACATTCTTTTTTGGATTATATTTACCCTTTTTTCCGAAAAAAAAAAGTATATGATTTAATTCTACAATAATATCTTCATCTCCTCGCAACCATTCGTTACCTATTTCCGTGTCTTATTAAACAAAGACTGAACTTAACAAGAAACAGACTTGATTGTAATACTCCGGGATACACTAATGCTCTGTCTACCGCATTTGAGAACACAGGGTACATATTCTTAGTACATCCCAAGTCATAGACACTATGTTAGTTCATCCTCCCTGCTTTTAAGAACATATGCACAGTCCACTGTATGTCAGGATTTAGCACTTTGAGCAAAGACACATCAGTTATATTACCACGACTTAGAAACGTCTACTAGAAATCCCGATCCACTACTTTTAAGGACATATGCTCAGTCCACTTCTTTTAAGGATATATGATTGGATTACTAGCTATCTTAGGGCTACTGGTCCGGTCCACTGCTTTTAAGGACCTATGCTCAGTCCACTGCTTTTAAGGACATATGATTGACCAAGGGCATTCCCGTAACTTTCCCCTAGAGCTTATCAAACCTACTTAGCGTTTACACTACTAGCAACTGGCATAACATTCCCATGTGGCCTCACTACTCTGATTAAAATGAACGAATATCAAAATTGATTTACGAACTTCATAACATCTAACGTCACCACCTTATTAAATCCATTATTCATGAGAATTCTATTCTTTGATGTCACATTACACTTGATTATCCCATAATTGCATAATGGCAGTATAAAACGATAACTGAATAATCAAACTCTTATTATAGTAAACAAGAGGAACTAACCATGATCTGTAATTACCAATCGATTGGGGCAAGGGTACAATTGATTGGGGAAAAATTGATAACAATCGATTGGGGTAATTGGCAATCAATTGGATCCAAAACAATGCCAATCGATTGTAAACTTTGATAATCGATTAGGTTACTATTAATTACAATAGATTGGAAAACTATCTAATCGATTGGGCCCTTGCCCCAATCGATTTATTTACCCTTTTTTCCGAAAAAAAATAATCGATTGGGCCCAGATTGGTGGCAATCGATTGGAAAAAGCCAATCGATTAGGACTTCATCTTTTTCAATAGAAACTTAGTCTAGCATATGTAATCATCTAAGGGATGTATTAGTTATGTCTAATCCTTGCTAAAACTTACAAAAACATCATATAATGGGACCAAGTGAGCTAATACTCGCCTAGTTGAGTGTGGAGGGTGTGTTTCGCTATAGAAATTTCAAGCTTTCTCTCTCTTCTTTCTCTATCTCTTCTCTGCCTCATTCTCTCTTCTCTTTCTCTTCTTCCTCTTTCTTCCTCTTCTCTTTTTCTCTTTTCCTTCTCTTTCTCTTCTACCCAATGTGTGTGTATATGTTTGTGTAAATATGTATGTATGTATGGATACATGTATATATATGTATACCACACACTCTCTCTCTCTCAATCCTAAGCTATCAAAAATATCCCAAGGCCAAGAAACCACCTCATATATTGTTGGGTTTGTGCCCTCAAACCATTACTTTATGTATGAGGCATTGACATTTTAATATATGGATATCAACTTTACATTTTCTTATGTATGTTTCTTTCATGAGATGATTGTTAATCCTTAAGTATCATAGTAAGGAATTCATGTGTGTATGAGATACATACAAGTGAGATACGAATTACTATTCTTTGATAAATAGACCTTGTCATAGTGGATGATGAGACTGGATATCTCATCAGGTTTATAATGTAGCATGCTTAACTATCATTGGATGGAGTGATGAATCTCAATCACTAGAGTATAGCTCTTAGTTAATATGCTAGTGCTTATAGTGCATTGACAGACCTGAGCTTTCCTATTAACACTTAATATTGTCAATAGTCGATGGGAACTCATAACTCGTATAAGGTACGTATTCTCAATCTTGAGACAATCATGAACACAGACTATGGCTGCTTTGACTTGCTAATCAGTGAGGTTTATAAAAGATCAACACATGGGTATCTTCGATATAACATGTTCATAGGGTTGTGAACATATATTGTCAAGATAGAAGCTTCCCTCTGTTAAAGAGTAAGCATTCCCTTGAGAATGTCACCAAGTTGATTAATAATAACTGCAGTCTTGTTGATAAGTAGTTATCAAAATGTTTTTTTTTTCTTCGGAAAATGGTAAATATATTCCAAAAAAGGATGTACAAAAAGTACAAGGGGCAAACCCCAGGATAAAACAATGAGCTCAAAACATTTTTACAAAGGGGCATACCCCAGGATAAACAGAAAGATCAAATCATGAGGACATGGAGTCCCCTGAAAAACAAAACAAGAAGGAGACAACACAAAAACAAAAAAAGGCCCCTATCTCCAATTATAGGTAAATCTTTCTAAATGTGCTAATCATGAAGGATGAATGGGACTCAAGGAATACAATAAGTAATCATGATTCAGGTTGACAGTAACAGTTGACCGACTACCTGAATATGATTATGAATGTTGATGGTAGAGGGATATTAGTACACCATATAAGTCTAGTTATCACTTCGATTTTGTTCTTTTGCGTTGGAGTTCAATTATCATTTTATAGCGGAGTGAACGTTAACTGACCAGTTGGATAGTTTGCTAATCAAAGAGTTTGGTCATGGGAATTAACAACTAGTCCAAGCCAACAATAAAGAGCCTAGGAGGTCCCACTCTTAGCTCCGCTTGGATGTTTGGACAGGCACAAGAGGATCTTGCCAAGACAGGTTCGATCGATCAAAATGATTGAAGTCAAGGAAAGTTTGATCAATCGAATGTAGTTCAATCAATCGATCGAAGCCACTTCGATTGGTCGAAGGCTTAAAGTCAGTTTGGAAATCTATGAATAGGGCAGCTGCATACAGAAGTTTTTCTAATCATCATTTTTCTATACAAAAGCTGCAGAAACTATTTTAGGTCTTCCTTAGCCTTCTTATGCTCCCTGTTAGAGTTCCCACCAACTCTAGCCACTTTGAAAGCATCCACAGGAGTCACAAGGGTGAAGATAACCTAGTGGAGACTGATGTACCATCAAGGAAGAAGACAATCAGAATTGTGTTCAATACCTGAGGTATAAACTCTTCTTCCTCTTTTGTATACGCATCTATAGATTTACCGAGTAGTAGATCCGGGCTACCAATAAGTGTTTGTAACTTAATCTTTCCACTACGCGTTTAAAAATAAATTTTAAACCTGATTTTCCTTCTTATATATAGAAAAATGAAGTGTCATGTGTCAAACTACGAATCAAAGTTGAAAATGTATCTCTGCAGGTGGCAATTGATTGGAACCAGAGGCAATCGATTGGTATCAGATATTTGAAGGCAATCAATTATGAGTCAAGGGATATCAATTAGGTTATCCCACAATGAAATCAAGTCGGCAGGATGGCAATCGATTGGAATAGATGGCAATTGATTGGATACCAAAAAGTGGCAATCGATTGCTCGGTTGGGATGAAAGGGCAATAGATTTAAACACAAAATTCTCCAACAAAAGAGTAAGGATCATAGAAATATACAAAAATAAATATCAAGTCTTATTTATTAATATACACTCAAAAATACATGATATTACATCATCTACCACTTATTAAAAGACTTCTTCCTCAACACCTAAAAAGTAAGCAGGGTCTAAAATAAAAATGAATACTTCTCTCGCATCTCTGACTCTATCTCCCACAAAGCTTCTCCTTTATCATGATGCTTCCACTGAATCTTTACTTAGGGAATCTCCCTCTTTCTGACCTTTATGATCCCATGATCTAGGATCCGTACTGGTCCTTCGTTGAATATGACATTGTCGTTGACTTCAATGTCTTTAAAGTTGATCTCATGCGCTGGGTTGTGAACACACTTCCTCAGCATACTAATGTGAAAGACGTTGTGCACTCCTGACATCTTTGGCGGCAATGCAAGTCGATAAGCTACATTCCCAATATGCTCTAGTATCTCGAATGATCCGATGAATCTGGAGCTCTCTCCACCTCCTCCTGTGCGGCCGTCGCCTCAGCCATGGCCTTCTTCTCAACCTCAGTGGCCACCAAACTCTCCTGGGAAGTATTCAGGTCCACTAAGGTAGTCTCCAGCTCAGCCTAAGCTGGCCCCAGGCTTAAGGCCATCCCTTTTGATATGAACCCCACCAACAATGTGACGAAACCCGTAACACGAATAATGCCTCAGACCATTCTACTGTCAGATTCAAATGGAAATCGCGACCCAACACCTATAACAGATGCGAACCTTGGTATAAAGGATGAAGACGCCACAATCAAGGATGGAAAACTTGATTGATAAGTCCAGGTATGAACGCCACAGAGTAAATCTGATAAGTTCGAATAGTTCTTCAAAGAACCAAAGAGAAAACTCTCACAATATTATTAATGATCAAAATTGAATATTACAAACCCTAAACTGTTTAAATAGCTGAGGCATACGGTTGGGCCCTATAAGCCTACGAAATATTATGGCCCAATATAATTCACCCCAAAACTAAAATCAAAAAAACAAACTAACAAATATGAAAAGTTCATAAGTTGGCATGCAAGCCTATAATTTATTCTAGAGCTTGAATCATGGACACCCAGCCTTGTGGATCACTAGTATCTTCCTTTGGGCCACAAAGATTAGTCTCACCCCAAATTTGTTGAACCAGCCCATTGAGATTGTCCTTGAACCGTTTTGCTCGCGCCCTTATAACTGGACCAATTGGCACGTGGTTCGGGTCCGCATTCCTTTTTTTTTTTCGGAAAATGGTAAATATATTCCAAAAAGGGACTGTACAAAAGTACAAGGGGCATACCCCAGGATATACAATAATCACAAAGCATAAGGACAAGTGACACAACACACCACAGAAAAGCCTCAACAGGCTAAGTTACATCACATTACAAACATGTACAAGGGGCATACCCCTGGATATACAACAAGCTCAACGATAATGACATGTGGCAAAGCAAACCACAGAAAGAGCCACATTAGGCAAAGAAAATCAAATGTTAACCAACACAGGTTGAGAAACCCCCATCAAAAAACACATTGATTACAATTAATGCCAATTAACCAGTAAGGCTTGGAGTTGGTTGTGTCGTTTCCATTTGGTACTAATCTGGGCATAAACTTGTGAGACAAAAATCTTTAATAATTGTTCCTTTGGAGTAGAAGAATTATTGAACGTTCTGTTATTCCTCTCCTTCCACAAACCATATATAGTAACACCCAGGCAAATTCTGGGAATCATGTGTTGGGGAGTGTCCCCCTTCCAATGTTGGATCATCCAGCATACTGTACTATCCCAGGGAGTACCATTCCAATTCAGATTACATCTCAACATCAATTCCTGCCAAATGAAATTAGAAAAGTCACATTCAAAGAAAAGATGGTCATGGGAGTCCATTTGACTAAGACATAGAGCACATGCTAATGGACCAGGAGTAAAATTACAAATTCTATCCTGAGTAGCGAGTCTTTTTTGGATGGCAATCCATAAGATGAAGTTTTGTCTAGGCGTGCATCCAGAGTACCAAGCAAAAGGGTGCCAGGGGACAGAAGGATGAGAAGGTCTAATATGGTTCCAAACATGGGAAAAATTAAATTTACCATTTGGAGAGGTTGTCCATTCAATTTTATCAAGTAACCCAGTAGGTTTATAAAAGTTGGACAACGTTTCTCTAACTTCATTAAGTCCAATGGAATTTGAGGAAGGCCAATTCCAATCAAGTTGGGATATAATCGTTGCCACTTTCGCATTAGAAGCTATTGCAGCATCATAGGCAATACGGCTAGTATACTTCTCAAATAAAGGCCCACAAGGGAGCCAATTATCAAACCAAAGGGAAGTATGTAAACCATTTCCTATTTTATGCCTAATTAAAGGTCTAGCAATATTTCTAAGTTTCAAAAGTTTTCTCCAATACCAAGAGCATTGTCCGGGAGCTTTCACCTCCCAAAAACTTTTGGTTTTGATCATGTACATATAAATCCAATCTTTCCAAAGAGAGTTATTAGTTGGATCAAGAAGGTTCCCTATATGTTTAAGATTAAGCACAGTATTAGTAATGAAAATATCCTTAAACCCGAGGCCTCCCTCTTGTTTAGGTCTACAGACATCTGCCCAAGCCACTTTGGATCCATGAGCTTTCTCACTAGATCCACTCCAAAGAAATCTCCTCAAAGCTTGTTCCACCTGCTTAAGAACACCTTTAGGAAGAATAAACATTCCAGACCAATAAAGTTGAATGCCAGATAAAACAGAGTGAATAAGTTGGGTCCTACCAGCAAAGGATAGGTATTTGGATTTCCAGGAGTTAATTCTAGAACAAATTTTGGTGACAAGTTCTTCACAATGGTGTTTCCTCAATTTAGTAGTAATTAAGGGGACACCCAAGTATTTTAATGGGAGAGTTCCCTTAGTAAATTGGAGTTCACTAAGCAACTCAAGAGCCAGACTATCATCAATCCCAGAGAAGAAAAGACAGCTTTTAGAATTATTAGCTTGAAGACCAGATAGCTCATAAAATTGATTCAATGTTTCTCTAACAAGTTTAGCCGAATTTACATCTCCATTTAAAAGAATTAAAAGGTCATCCGCAAAACAGAGATGTGAAATTTTCATTTTATCACATTTCCAATGGAAAGAGAAAGGACCTCTTTGAATGTTTGACTGTAGTAATTGGCTAAAAGCATCCATAACAATGACAAACAAGTAGGGAGAAAGAGGATCCCCCTGTCTAAGCCCTTTAGCACCTTCAAAATACCCAACAGATTCTCCATTGAAATTAATGGAATACCTTGGAGTAGAAACACAAGCTTGGATCCATAATCTCATCCTAGGGGGAAATCCCATAATATCAAGAAGATCAAATAGGAAAGTCCAATTAACATTGTCATAGGCTTTCATAATGTCAACTTTAGCTGCAGCCCTAGGTTTACCACTACTTTTGTGATAGTCTCTTAAAAGGTCCTGAGCAAGCAAAACATTATCACAAATTCTTCTCCCTTTAATGAAAGCAGATTGACCTCTATCAATGATAGAGGGGAGAACCTTCTGAATTCTGTTAGCTAAAAGCTTAGAGATACACTTATAGACAGTATTACAACAAGAGATAGGTCTAAAGTCCCCCATTTTCGATGGGTTGGGGACTTTAGGGATCAAAGCAATGATAGTGGCATTGGATTCCTTTAGCAGTTCACCATTTGTAAAAAATTCAGTAATAGCAGCAGTGATTTCAAGGCCAACAGTAGCCCAGGAGTATTTAAAGAAATGGGCATTAAATCCATCAGGACCCGGAGCTTTGTTATCATGCAAAGAGAAAAAAACCTCTTTAATCTCTAATGGAGTGGGTATCCTATCAAGATGAAGTAAAAAATTTTCAGGAACTTTTTTGTGAATAAAAGTCCGAAGAAAATCCATCCCTGGGTAGTTGTTTCTAGCAGGGGAGCCTAGAAGATCTTGAAAATACCTAAGAGCTTCAACCTTAGCTTCCTCAACATTACAAGTAAAATTGCCATCAGGTTTTTCCAACTTGAAAATTCTTTTTCTGTTTCTTCTACCTTTGATAGATTGAAAGAAAAATCTGGAATTTTTATCTCCACATTCCAGCCACTGTAACCTTGACTTTTGCTTGAGTGTTTCTTCCTCAATCCAAGTAGAGTCAAGGTAGTTTTTCATGCATATCTTTTGTTTTGAAATTAGATTAATGTCATGAGGATGTTGGAGAAGCTCAGAATGGACATTCTCTAGATCTTCCCTAGCCTTGTCAGAATTAAGTTTTTCTTTCCCAGTCATAAGCCTACTAAATTGCTTTAAGTCATGTTTAACAAGTCTAAGTTTATGACAGACTTGGAATTGGGCAGAACCACTCACTCTATTACCCCAAGCTTGGGAGATGGTTTCAGGATATTGCTCCAGTTGGGTCCAAAAATTAAAAAATTTAAAGGGTCGACCTTTTCTCCTAGCAGTTTTATCCACGTAAGTAATAAATGGGGAGTGATCAGACGTACCTGGTTTATAAAAGTGAGTATAGGAATCAGGGAAATTATCTAGCCAAGCTTGATTAACTAAAGCTCTATCTAATTTCCTTTGCGAAAAGTCATGTCGACCGAATCTCCTGTTGCACCAAGTAAAGAATTATCCAGAATATCTTAGGTCAGACAGATTAAAGTGATCCACCAACTTGATGAAGTCAGAGATCTCGGGGTTTAAACAAACTTCAGGATTAGAAATTTCAGAGGTTTGTAAAACAACATTAAAGTCTCCAAAATGATGTGATTAGGAGAGTTAGGACCAACTGTAATTGATTTTAGGGAAGCCCAGAGATCTTTCCTGTCAATCCCAATATTAGAGCCATAAACAAAAGAAGCCTCAAAAGAGATAGTTTTATCATCACTTTCAATGATAGTGTGAATAAGTTGGGAAGTGGTTTTCAAAACAGAGACATGAACTTTATCAGGATTCCAAGCAACCCAGACTCTTCCAACAGAGGTTGGGGAGCTATTGGTAACAAGATTCCAGTCTTTAAAAATTTTCCTTCTAATCATGTCCTCATTGGATTATCTAACTTTGGTCTCAACAATTCCAATCACATCAATATTATGAAGATAGATAAATTTTGCAACCTCATTTTGCCTAAAGGGTTGGTTGAGACCCCTAATGTTCCAGCAACACACAATCATTAAAAAATTGAATGTAAAGAGCACCAAACTTTTAAAAACGTTTATGGGGTTTTTTCCTCCTTCCAGAGGAATGACTGTTTTTATTCCCCCTATTGTGATTAGAAGATTTCATACCTATGGGAGACAAGAATGAGTTAGATGATTTCTGACCCGGGTCGAGTTCTTGAACTGAATCTGTGCTTTCAGAGCTGGTTGTAATTTGCGGTGTAGCAGTGGATGTTGAGCTTGAGTCCTCAGTTCTAAGTACTTGGTCCATAGGGCCCTTTAGTTCCTGCTTAGACTGTTGTCCTGGAATGATTTTACAAGGAATTACATCTTGACTCTTATTGGTTTCAATAACATCCAATTGTAATGGGGTAGGACACACAATTACATTAAGCACTTCCACATCAGTGGTTTCTAATGGTGAAGTTCCTTGACCGATAAGAGTGCCATCATCCTCCCTAGAGTTTACATTTCCCTTTGCATCAAATTCTTCATTGGTGGGTACAACCAAAGAAGAAAACATATTTCGTTCTGGGACCATTACCTTAGGACTCAATGGTGTTTTGCACAAGATTTTTGAATTTTGCCCAGAGATACTTCCACCAGAATAATCAGAGGCAGGATCCAATGCTTTGATGAATTTACCTTTTTCCATGGTTTTCCACTCACCATCTCCATGCTCCTGGGCAGTGGTAGTGGCCTTCTGGATAGGGATAGGAGCCTTTGGAAGCTTCGCACAATCATGCCCAAATTTATTACACTTAGCACAACGGATTGGAGTCCACTGGTATTGAACCGGGAGATAAATTGGTTCAATATCCCCAGTGATTGTGTCTTCAAAATCAATAATGAGTTCTTTGAGGAGTTCTTGATTTGCATTTAGTTCAATACAAATCCTTGCATATGAGATTCTCCGACCCTGTGCAGTAATTTTTGCAACATGTAAAGGTTTCCCAATAGCACTTGCGATATAGCTTAGCCCTACCGGATTCCAGAGTTCAAGAGGTATATTATAAATATGCACCCAAACTGGAATGGTAGATATTGATTCTTTAGAAAGAGTAAGCCCCGTTTGCCATTTCCTCAGGATTATAGGCTGCCCACTCACATGCCAAGGGCCTCCTTCGAGGATAGCCATACTCTCTTCTTCACTATTGAACTTAAAGAAAAAGAAACCAGAATCTGTGGCTACCATGTCATGCAGGCCCTGTTTCCACCTTGTACTAGCCGCCATGTTCTCATCATTCCCCTCCTCTTGAAAAGGATTTGTCCTCAAATTGTCACCTACATCAAAAGGAGATAAATCAACAACATTGAAAGTAGTACTAACATTATACTCACCAGGCAACTCTAGCTTGTAGGCATTATCATTGATGCGCTCAAGAACTTGAAAAGGACCATCGCCTCGGGGAAGCAATTTTGAACGCCTTTGTGCAAGAAATCTTTCTTTTCGCATGTGTACCCAAACCCAATCTCCGGGTTCAAAGATGATATTGCGTCGCCCTTTGTTAGCTTGCGTTGCATATTGCTCCGTTCTTCGCTCAATATTGAGCCTTGCTTTCTCATGAATCTGCTTAACAAAATTTGCTTTCTTTTTGCCATCTAAATTAACACGCTCAGAAATAGGTAAAGGAGATAAATCCAAAGGAGTTAAAGGATTAAAACCATACACAATTTCAAAGGGTGAAAATTTAGTAGCAGAATGGATGGTACGATTATAAGCAAACTCAACATGTGGTAAACATTCTTCCCATGTTTTGATGTTCTTTTTAATAATAGCCCTTAACAAAGTAGATAAAGTCCTATTTACTACTTCGGTTTGACCATCAGTTTGTGGATGACAAGTAGTAGAAAATAATAACTTAGTCCCCAACTTACACCACAAGGTCTTCCAAAAGTAACTCAAGAACTTAACATCTCTATCTGAAACAATGGTTCTAGGCATACCATATAATCTCACAATCTCCTTAAAGAACAAACCAGCAACATGTGAAGCTGATGTGAACCCGTGGAATTGATATTCCGTGAACCCACAATCAGATTGTAAATAACCCAAGAAAGCCAACAATATAGTCACAGGGATGATCTAGACCCGTTGAAATCCTGTTTCAAGAACCCAGATTTGGTTTGAACGCCACAAAGGGAATGCCTTTGATAAGTTCGGATTGTTCAATCAAGAACAAGCAGAGAAAACTGAATAGCTCTCCAGAAAAATAAATTTCATTCACGTTGTATATCCCAAATTTGCTACAAAGTTCTTTCTTTTAATCCCTTCTAAGAAACCCTTGGGCCAAAAAGGCCTTCAACGAAAATAAAAGATATGGGCTAAATACTCAAGCCCAAAACAACTTAAACTGCATGTTTAAAGCTAAATAAATGTCTACTTAAAAAAATTAAAATAGGCCCACATGCCAAAACCATAGAAACATAAAAATTAAAGTCTATAAAAACCCAATAAGCTATTCCACCCCTTCTGTAGCTTGTATCACATGAACTAGAACTGATTCTTCTTCCTTCAAGCCCATGTTAAATGTTGGGGCCTTGCATAATAAGTTTATGAGCTTTGCCCAAGTGGATTGCACCAGTCCTTGCATTGCGTCGTTGATCTTCTTAGCTCTTGATCTTGTGATTGGCCCATTTGGAACTTGCAAATGATCATCTTTAAGCTTTGGTCCACTATGGTTCCCATCATTCCCCCTCTCCTCAAAAGGATTCGACCTCGAATCGTCACCTGCATCAAAAGGAGAAAGATCAGAAACATTGAAACTAGCAGAAACATTATACTCACCTGGAAGATCCACTTTATAGGCATTATCATTAATTTTCTCAAGGATTTGGAAAGGCCCATCCCCTCGAGGATGCAATTTAGTCCGTCTATGAGCTGGGAACCTTTCTTTGCGCATATGAACCCACACCCAGTCTCCGGGTTCAAAGGTGACACGCCGTCTCCCTTTATTGGCTTGGGAAGCAAACTTTTCATTTTTTTGGGCAATTTGAAGTCGTACTCTCTCATGAATTGACTTCACCAATTCAGCCTTTTGGTGTCCATCCAAACTACTCCTGACATCAACAGGTAAAGGCATTAAATCTAAAGGAGTAAGTGGATTAAAACCATAAACAATTTCAAAGGGAGAATGAGAAGTAGTAGTATGCATGCTCCTATTATATGCAAATTCGATAAATGGTAAACAGTCCTCCCAAGTTTTCAAATTCTTTTGAATGACAGTGCGTAGGAGTTGAGTTAGAGTCCTATTGACTACTTCAGTTTGTCCGCCAGTTTGTGGGTGACAAGTAGTGGAAAATAAAAGTTTGGTACCCAATTTTCCCCACAAAACCTTCCAAAAGTAGCTAAGGAATTTGACATCCCTATCCGAAACAATACTCCTAGGCATACCATGGAGTCGTACTATCTCCTTGAAAAACAAATCAGCTATGTTTGTGGCATCATCTGTTTTATGGCATGGAATGAAATGTACCATCTTACTAAATCTATCCACCACCACAAAAATAGAATCTCTACCTCTTTTTGTCCTAGGAAGCCCCAAAACAAAGTCCATAGATATGTCTACCCACGGCTCACTAGGGACGGGTAAGGGTGTATACAACCCATGTGGTAAAACCTTAGATTTGGCCCTTCTACATGTAATGCACCGACCACAGATTCTAATGACATCACGACGCATCCTAGGCCAAAAGAAATGTTCATGTAAAATTTCTAAGGTTTTCCTAACACCAAAGTGTCCCATTAAGCCCCCCACCATGTGCCTCTCGCACCAACAATTCTCGCATTGAACAATGAGGCACACACAATTTACTTTCTTTAAACAAATAACCATCATGCTTAAAAAACTTACCAAATGTCGCTTTATCACATGCCAAATACACATCAGAAAAATCAGCATCATTGGCATACATATCTTTCACATATTCAAACCCAAGCATTTTAGCACTCATAGAAGTAAGAAGTACATGCCTTCGAGATAAAGCATCAGCAACAATGTTTTCCTTACCTTGCTTGTAACGGATGACATAAGGAAAAGTCTCAATGTATTCCATCCATCTAGCATGCCTCTTATTTAATTTACCTTGTCCCTTAAGATGCTTCAATGATTCATGATCGGTGTGGATCACAAACTCCTTAGGCCAAAGGTAGTGCTGCCATGTCTCTAGAGAGCGAACAAGAGCATAAAGTTCCTTGTCATAAGTAGGGTAATTTAGGGCAGCCCCACTTAGTTTTTCACTGAAGAAGGCTATGGGCCTCCTATCCTGCATTAAAACGGCTCCAATCCCTATACCTGAAGCATCACATTCAATCTCAAAAGTTTTGTTAAAGTCAGGTAATGCTAACACAGGTGCAGAACATAGCCTTTCTTTAATAGTAGCAAAAGCATTCTCTTGTTCAATTCCCCAATGAAACCCAACATTCTTCTTAATGATTTCAGTGAGTGGTGCAGCAAGTGTACTAAAATCCTTAACAAAACGCCTATAAAAGCTAGCTAAACCATGAAAACTTCTTACCTCAGTGATACCTTTAGGCGTTGGCCACTCCCTGATGGCCTTGACTTTCTCTTCATCCACCTCAATACCTTCTGTGCTAACAACATACCCAAGAAAAACAACTTTTTCCATGCAAAAAGTACATTTCTTAAAATTAGCATACAACTTTTCAGATTTCAACACACCAAACACACATCTCAAATGTTCAATATGTTCATTTAAGTTCTTGCTGTACACTTAAATGGAAATGACATATTTTTTCATTTTATAAGTTCTTTTTAGTTAGAAATGGTATTTTTCTATTCTCATTTTTGAGTCGTTTTAGTTTTCTTTTTTTTCTAGCACATTTTCTTTGCTATAAATCTTTCAAGTCTCGAAGACCGCCGGATATCATCAAAATAGACGACTACAAATTTGCCTATGAATGCACGTAATACATGGTTCATTAACCGCATGAACGTACTAGGCGCATTTGTAAGTCCAAATGGCATAACTAACCATTCATAAAGTCCATATTTAGTCTTAAATGCAGTTTTCCACTCATCTCCCTCTTTCATTCTTATTTGATGGTATCCACTTTTAAGATCTATTTTACTGAAAATACATGAACCATGCAATTCATCAAGCATATCATCTAAACGAGGAATGGGATGACGATACTTTACCGTGATATTATTGACAGCTCTGCAATCAACGCACATCCTCCAAGTCCCATCCTTCTTTGGCACTAGTAGCACTGGTACTGCACATGGGCTCATGCTCTCTCTTACGTACCCCTTGCTCATCAAATGATGTGAACCCGTGGAATTGATATTCCGTGAAGCCACAATCAGATTGTAAATAACCCAAGAAAGCCAACAATCAACTCACAGGGATGATCTAGACCCGTTGAAATCCTGTTTCAAGAACCCAGATTTGGTTTGAACGCCACAAAGGGAATGCCTTTGATAAGTTCGGATTGTTCAATCAAGAACAAGCAGAGAAAACTGAATAGCTCTCCAGAAAAATAAATTTACAAAGTTCTTTCTTTTAATCCCTTCTAAGAAACCCTTGGGCCAAAAAGGCCTTCAACGAAAATAAAAGATATGGGCTAAATACTCAAGCCCAAAACAACTTAAACTGCATGTTTAAAGCTAAATAAATGTCTACTTAAAAAAATTAAAATAGGCCCACATGCCAAAACCATAGAAACATAAAAATTAAAATCTATAAAAACCCAATAAGCTATTCCACCCCTTCTGTAGCTTGTATCACATGAACTAGAACTGATTCTTCTTCCTTCAAGCCCATGTTAAATGTTGGGGCCTTGCATAATAAGTTTATGAGCTTTGCCCAAGTGGATTGCACCAGTCCTTGCATTGCGTTGTTGACCTTCTTAGCTCTTGATCTTGTGATTGGCCCATCTGGAACTTGCAAATGATCATCTTTAAGCTTTGGTCCACTATGGTTCCCATCAGGAGCATCATCAGTTTTGTGACATGGAATAAAATGTGCCATCTTGGAAAATCTATCCACAACCACAAAAATTGAGTCTCGACCGTGTTTAGTCCTAGGTAAACCTAACACAAAATCCATTGAAATATCAATCCATGGTTCACTAGGAATTGGAAGAGGTGTGTATAAGCCATGGGGTTGTACTCTAGATTTCGCTCGCCTACATGTGACACATCTACCACAATCCTCTCAACATCTTGTTTCATGCGTGGCCAATAGAAGTGTTCTTGCAAAATGGATAATGTTTTAACTACCCCAAAATGTCCCATTAACCCTCCCCCATGTGACTCTCTCACAAGCAACTCTCTCACAGAACAATTTGGAATGCATAATTTATTTTCTCGAAATAAAAACCCCTCATGCCTATAGAATTTATTATGGGAAATTTTTTCACAAGATTCAAACTCTTCACTAAAATCTAGGTCTAAAGGATACAATTCTTTAATATGCTCAAAACCAAGAATCTTAGCATCAAGAGTGGAGATTAGAATGTACCTTCGAGAAAGTGCATCGGCAACGATGTTCTCCTTACCTTGTTTATATCGTATGATGTATGGAAACATCTCAATTAATTCAACCCATCGTGCATGTCTCTTGTTCAGCTTGTGTTGGACTTTAAGGTGCTTTAAAGACTCATGATTGGTGTGAATCACGAACTCTTTTGGCCACAATTAATGTTGCCATGTCTCCAAAGCTCAAACCAATGCGTACATCTCTTTGTCATAAATGGGATAGTTTACGGCAGCCCCACTTAACTTCTCACTAAAATATGCAATTGTCGTCCTTCTTGCATAAGCACGGCGGCAATACCTAATCCTGAAGCATCACATTCAATTTCAAAAGTTTATGTAAAGTTAGGTAAAGCAAGTAAAGGTGCATGAGTTAATTTTTCCTTGAGTAATTGAAATGCCTTCTCTTGCTCTTCCCCCCATTTAAACCCAACATTTTTCTTGATGACTTCGGTTATTGGTGCAAGTATACTACTGAAGTCTTTCACGAACCTTCTGTAAAAACTAGCAAGTCCATGAAAACTTCGCACATTACTTATACTAGATGGGCTTGGCCATTCTTCGATAGCACGAATATTTTCTTCATCAACCTGTATTCCTTGTGCACACACAACAAAACCAAGAAACACAAGCTTATCGGTGCAAAAAGTGCACTTCTTTAGGTTAGCAAACAACTCTTCCTTTCTAAGTACATCTAACACAAGTTTTAAATGCTTCAAATGCTCTTCCAAGGTTTTGCTATAAATAAGGATATCATCAAAATAAACAACCACAAATTTTCCAATGAAAGCACGGAAAACATGGTTTATCAATCTCATGAAAGTACTAGGAGCATTAGTTAATCCAAAAGGCATAACTAACCATTCATACAAACCATATTTGGTTTTAAATGCAATTTTCCATTCATCACCTTCCTTCATTCTAATTTAATGATACCCACTTTTCAATTCAATCTTAGAAAATATACAAGAACCATGCAACTCATCTAATATATCATCTAAGCGAGGAATAGGGTGTCGATACTTTACCGTTATGTTGTTGACGGCTCGGCAATCAACGCACATTCTCCACGTCCCATCCTTCTTAGGAACCAAAATCACCGGAACGACGCATGGACTCATACTTTCTCTTACGTACCCCTTTTCCATCAACTCACTGACCTGCTTTTGTAGCTCCTTTGTCTCCTCGGGATTGCTTCTATAGGCTGGTCAGTTTGGAATGGTAGCACCAGGCACGAAATCAATTTGATGTTCAATCCCTCGAATAGGGGGTAAACCATGTGGAATCTCCTCAGGAAAGACATCACCAAACTCCTGCAAAAGAGAAACAACAGAACTAGGCAAAGATGAGTCAATTGGGTTAGTGTTTAAAAATTCCTCTTTGTACAAAAGTACAATCATAGGCTGATTTGAAAACAATGCTCGTTTGATCTCACTCGATTTTGCATAAAAATTCTTTTGGTTTCCCTCTAATTTTCCCTCAATGGCTGCATTTTTCTTTTCTTTTTCTCTCTCAATTTTCTCACTCTTTTTCTTTTGTTCACTCTCTTTCTTTTGATCACTCTCTTTTTGCAACCTCACTTGATCTTCATAAACTTGCTTCGGTGTCAAAGGCACTAAGGTGATTGTCCTTTGATTAAGCATAAATGAATATTTATTTGTGAAACCATCATGCTTAACACGTCGATCAAATTACCATGGCCTCCCTAACAACAAGTGTCCAGCTTGCATCAGAACCACATCACTCAAAACTTCATCTTCATATTTCCCAATACGAAAAGGAACTAATACTTGTTTAGTAACCCTTACTTCTCCACTGTCATTGAGCCATTGCAATTTATAAGGCCGTGGATGCTTGATTGTTGGCAGCCCTAATTTCTCCACCAGAGTTGTGCTAGCAACGTTAGTGCAACTCCCCCCATCGATGATCACACTACACACCTTATCTTTGACATGACATCTCGTATGAAAAATGTTCTCTCGTTGCGCCTCATCATCTTCTTTAACTTGCACATTTAGAGCTCTCCTTGCCACTAACAAATCCCCTTGGACAGCGTACTCTTCATCATCGGCATCCTCCAACGGTGGCACAGATTCGTTGTCATCTTCATCTTCGGTTTCAATCTCACCATTATCTCGTAACACCATAACTCTCTTGTTCGGACATTGGCTAGCTATGTGTTCCCTACCTTGGCACTTAAAACACTTAATATCACGGTTCCGAGAAGTAGACGAATCAGATTTACCTTAATTTCCATGGCTGGCCACCTCTTGTTTTTGCTCAGTTTTTGGCTTCACCAAAGGCTGCTTCTCATCTCTTTTCCAATTATTTGGTTTCCAAGCAGATGTATTGGAATTTTGGCTTGGACATGTACTGATGCTCCTCCTCTTGAGTTGATTCTCAATTTTAATAGCCGTGTGTACCATATCCTCCAATTCAACATAGTGTTGCAATTCCACTGCATTGGCAATTTCCCGATTCAACCCAACTAAGAATCTAGCTATTGTAGCCTCTCGATCTTCCTCTACATTCGCTCGAATCATAGCAACTTCCATCTCCTT
Source organism: Hydrangea macrophylla (assembly GCA_033977485.1). NCBI lineage: Eukaryota > Viridiplantae > Streptophyta > Magnoliopsida > Cornales > Hydrangeaceae > Hydrangea > Hydrangea macrophylla. The sequence continues at coordinate 47,256,477 of CM066986.1, forward strand.
ATAATATTCTTCTACACTCTTATTACCTTGCCTCAAACTTTGCAACCTGTTATACAACTCCCGATAGTAGTAGCTTGGAATGAACCGCTTCCTCATAACAGTTTTCATCTCATCCCATGTCTCTATTGGATGCTCCCTATTTCTCCTCCTATTTAGTACCAATTGATCCCACCAAATAATAGCATAATCGAAAAATTCAATGGCAGCAAGTTTTACTTTCTTATTCTCAGAGTAATTATAGCAATCGAATACTAATTCCACCTTCTTCTCCCATTCAAGATATGCTTCCGGATCAGTCTTTCCTTGAAACGATGGAATTTCATCTTAATACTACCCAAATTATTATCTTCCCGATTCCTAGCTTCTCTAAACCTAACTTCTCTACCCCGACCGCCATATCTCCTATGATTATCTATTGACTCCCGATCATTTTCTTCATCAAAGTCTTCCCCAAAATACTCCTCATCTTCAACTCTCACTTGCCTTGGTTGAACTCTCTCCCCTCTTTGTACATTATGAACATTTTGGTGTTGTCTCTGCGGTGTACCCTCTTCAACTCTATCCAATCTCTCATGTATCAGTTCCAATTCTGCCCTCATCATCCGCCTCATCTCCCCCACTAAAGCTTGCATTTGTAGATTCGTAACAACCGACTGTTGAGCCTCTTCATTTGTGACTCTTCCCCGATCTTGAGCCATAATCCCTGCAATAATGGATTAGAAATAGAACAGATCCTCACTACACTCCCTCACGTGTTTCACTCAAGAATATGATTCACTCCTGTTTACACTCAAAAATCAAGTCGGCTTTTACCCTCTTATGTGCTCACCACTCCTGCCTTTTTCCACTCGTAGTAATTCTCACTTAGTTCTTATGAAACTGATCAAACAATGACCAGAATTTCTCAGTAAAACAATTCACACCCAAACTAGACCAATCAAATTTGAAAGTTGAAAGCACGACTAAAAACGAACGCAGATGGCTAGGTTTCCAAAAACACAAAAAAAAATAGAATTTTCGGAATTTTTTTTTTTCACACTATGGAGTAAGGTCAGATTTGGACGACTTAGACCCCCAATATTGGAAAACAAAAATAAAATTTTAAGCCGAGTGTTTGTATTTATTTATTTTTTTTTTTTATCGCGACTTACCGCTCTCTTCTTCTCTTCTCTTCTTCTTTTTCTTTTTTTTCCCTTTACTTTTTGTTTTTTTTTTTGAATAGTCAGAGAGACTTCACAGTTCACGTATCTGTTTCAGAAACCCTAATTCCTGAGAAGGAAAAGACCACAATAACAACGATCACGGGAATGAACAAACACGAAGTAACAAGAGAAAATCACAGATTAGATTCGCAAACCCTAAACACGAAATTCCATATCGTAATCTAACACTTTTTTTTAATATGGTTCAGAAACGAGAACGAATAAGAAAACGAAAAGAAAAAAAAAATAGAAACAAAAACGAATAAGAACGAAACCAGAAGAAACGAAAAAGAACAGAAACGAAAAAGATAGGATAAACCTGAGACTAGAACCTGGCTCTGATACCAACTGATACGAACCACGCCAACAATGTGACGAAACCCGTAACACGATTAATGCCTCGGACCGTTCTACTGTCAGATTCAAATGGAAACCGCGACCCAACACCTATAACAGATGCGAACCTTGGTATAACGAATGAAGACGCCACAATCAAGGATGGAAAACTCGATTGATAAGTCCAGGTATGAACGCCACAGAGTAAATCTGATAAGTTCGAATAGTTCTTCAAAGAACCAAAGAGAAAACTCTTACAATATTATTAATGATCAAAACTGAATATTACAAACCCTAAACTGTTTAAATAGCTGAGGCGTACGGTTGGGCCCTATAAGCCTACGAAATATTATGGCCCAATATAATTCACCCCAAAACTAAAATAAAAAAAACTAACTAACAAATATGAAAAGTTCATAAGTTGGCATGCAAGCTTATAATTTATTCTAGAGCTTGAATCATGGACACCCAGCCTTGTGGATCACTAGTATCTTCCTTTGGGCCACAAAGATTAGTCTCACCCCAAATTTGTTGAACCAGCCCATTGAGATTGTCCTTGAACCGTTTTGATCGCGCCCTTGTAACTGGACCAATTGGCACGTGGTTCGGGTCCGCATTCCACCTTGTACTAGCCGCCATGTTCTCATCACCTTTTACCTTGTCTTTCTCTAGAGTTAGGGCATTTTCCTTAGTCTCTAGTGCCGCCCTCTCATTTAAAAAAGCAGACTCAGCAGCAGCCGCCCTCTGAGCCAAATTGGGTAGGTAGGATTTAGCCCCGGTTTCCATACAACTGACCTGCAAAAGGGAAATAAAAATCAACCGGTCATCCTAAGCGAAGGAATTAGGCAATGAAAAATGGAAAGAGATGTGGTGAATTACGTACGAAATGAGACAGGCTAAAGAGCCACCCCTATGAGCGACTGAGGAGGCATCCCTGCACATATCTCAACCTTAAGAGAGGAACCGGTCGGATTCTCTCCCGAATCTCTGAAGAGTCTGTCTTCTGTATCCCGGATGGTATGTCTCTCCCAGGGGTAGTGTCATGCACCACCTCTACCCTCAGAGTCGACATTCTAGCCAGTTCCTAGCGTGGCCCATGTCTGATCTGCTTGAGTTACTGACCGTTAATGACAAGCTCAATAACTACTCTCTCCCTCCTCTTTGACCTTGCCACTGTGTGGACACCGGAATTCCACCGCTTCGTTATGTTTGAGATTGTTTTGAAAAGGAATTTGACTTGGATCAAAGAAAAGAAAATGGTCTGTTGAAAACAGATACAGAGTCGCCACTTGGTCTTTAAGGAACCAAGAAACCTAATTTTGACTCACCCAAATGGATAAAGGGCACCGACCCTTCATAACCAAAGAACTTGGTTCGGGGTTTTGGTACGAGAGAGGAAGGAGCCTTTGTCGCGACTAAAACACCCTCAACTCGCCCCGTCTCTCGACGGGCCTCAATTAGCATCCAAATAATCATCTTATACTATGTATGGTTCGACAATTAATACTATGATAATATATTACATCACATAAGAAACTTGAAATTGGAAGATCAAAAGATAAGATATCGTTCATAAAATCTAAGCCAAGTATCACACAATGCAAAGTGAAAGATCACACAAAACAAACTTAGGAAAAATCGTCTACTCATGTATCAAGTAATTAAGTTTTCCTAATCTAAAGGGGGACATGAATTGTTCTTGAAACAAATAAACAAAGAAATCAAAATATGCTTAACAAGCTAGTATGATGCACGTTATTCTTTGGGAAAAGAAGATCTCTCAATCCCCGGGACGGATGAGAAAGGATGATTAGATCAAAGGGGATGCATGAATATGTGATCAAGTTCATTCCTTATAATCTCCTTGGATTAAGAGTTACAAAAACCCCAAATCTTGCATGAATGCAATGTATGTATCTAAAATGTGCAAAGGTTGTAGTGTGTTTTGTGTACATGGATTTCTAGAATGACTTAGAAGTCTAAAATGTATATGAATGAATGAATGAAATTAACATGGGATGTGTACAAATGTAGTATGAACTACTTCCTAAGATATGAACTAATTTGGAATGCATATGAGCATCAAATCAAAGAATGAAAGTTGAAATGTACTTGCTGTGAATAGTGGACAGAACAGTAGCATGATCTTTTGGAATTCGAAAAGAGGGGTTAGGAATGTTTTCAATGCATGATTTTTTATGGAGATGTTCCTTATTGTGTCTAGAACACAACCCAAAAGGCCAATCTTGAATAGCTATCACAGATTGAGAGAAATCATATAAACAATGAAGGTCACTCAGAAACAGAGTCCGTACCGTCGACTGAAATGTTGAAAAATCTTAGAAAATGAAAAATAATGATCTAGAGGCCCATTTTATACAGAAAGTTCCCTAAGACATTGAATTTTAAGGGAACAATAAGTTAGGACCACCCTTTTTGGAAAAGTTTTCTGTAAAAGAGGTTGGAAGTGGACCTAGCTGCTGTGACAGCAAAATCAGAATGTTTGGAAGGAATATTGGGATCCAAATGGACCATTTCCAAGTACTTCCAAGTCAAACCAAAAATCATGGGTGTTCTACAATGAGTTAGGAAGACTTTCCAAGTGGCCTTGCATCCATATGTTGAGTATTGAGTTCTAGAGAAATCTTTGAACTCAACTCACTCACTGTTTTGACTCATTGTTTTGAAGATTTTGGAGAAAACAAAGTTTTGTTTCTTGAAACCAAATGAGAGGGATTGAGAGGGGTTTTGAAATAGATGTTTTGAAAGCACATTTTCAATACTCAATAAGGATTATAGCCACTTAAAATGTCAACATTAAACTCATCATCAAGAACCTCCAAGATTGTTGGAGAGATTTATTTTTATTTTTGAACATAACTTCAATACATTTCAAGAATACCTTGGAAGTATTGAGGTTATGATCATCATCTATCAAACATGTTTTTGAGGTCAAGAGCTACTATCCATAAGGATTCACTCACCCCAAACTTCATGTCATCACTTAGATGATGATGAACTAGTAAGTAAATAAAGAAAAGAAAAAGAAATGAGATAAGGAGAGATGAACATATATATAATCAAAGCAAGTAAATAGCAATCAATAGATGATAATCAATGTGATTTTGGACTTGTAGCTTGGTGTTTCACTCATAGATTTTGACATTTGGACATGGAAGTAGCTTCCTATCTCATGAATGCTCAAGAATGAGGGTTGGAGTGGACTTTGAATGTGAAGTATATAGAAGGATGATGGAAGAAAACAAGAATAAAACTCACTTTCTTATGGAAAATCAATGGGAGAAGCTCCCTTTCTCTCTTCTAAACCTATCTCTATCTCTCTTCTTCTCTACAACTTTTCAAGCTTTGCACTTGGCCCCCCCAAAATGAAGAGCAATGGAGGGTTTAAATAGGCCAATTTGGGGTGGTTTTGGGGTTTTAGAAGTACTCCCATTGGTCCCAAACAACTGTGAACATAAAACTATGTCGTTTTGGTTTTTAATTAATCAAATTGGACCCCAAAAAAATTACAAAAATGGACTCTGCGAGGATTGAGTGCAGCGGCGGCACTGGGCCAGTGCCGCGGCGGCAGTGCTCCTCTGAAGCCCAGAAAATTACGTTTAGGCCCCCAGAGGTTTCGGTATTCGCGAAAAGGCCCTATTTCGTCCGAAATTCACAGAAAATGCGTACGAACTCCAAATTGAGGTTATGATATACCATTGGAAAGGTAATGGAGTCTACTTTACATAAAAAAAAAGTTCGGGGATAGGTCACCTTGAAAAGTTTTGCGGTATTCGCGATAAAAGCTGATTTGATCGCCTTTCTTGCCTTTGAAAATTCATAATAAATTCGTTTTAAATCCAGAAATTACGTGCGATATACCGTTGGAAAGCTATTGACCTCTAGTATCCATGAAAAATGTTTAAAAATTGTTTTGGTGCCCCGGTTCCAAAGTCAAATTCTGGTCAAACTGGTCAAACCTGGGATTCCCGGGAAGTTCTGGAAACCTCCGGGAGTTCCCAGGAGCTGACGTTCTCGCTCGATTTTCTTTTGGAACTTGTTTTAACACTTATCTCATGATTTAAAATGATTCTGGTGAATTTGGACGATTTCGGTCAAACTTGGTCAAACTTGGTCAAACCTGGTCAAACCTTGGTCAAACCTAGTCAAACCTGGTCAACGGGGACTTTCCGGGAACTTCCGGGACTTCCGGGGGTCTCTGGGAGCTGACGATTTCACCCGATTTCTCTTAGAAACTCATTTTATCGCTTTTCTTACGACATAGCATGTTTTCAGAACTTTGGGACCAAATCTGGGAGTTTTCGGGCTTTTAGGGGCATTTTGGTCATTTTGAGCATTCTGAGAGATAGAGCTGACTTCCAGGAGTCCTTTTGAGTCTTTTACGATCATTGTGAACCACCAAGCTATGGGTCTCCTAAATCTGATAGCCGACAAAATGGGGTGTCTACAGTTTGCCCCTCTTTGGCATGAACTTGCGAGGCAACGCATGTCGCAAGCGAGTGCCAAAGTTTTGAAGAGACAGGTCTTTTGGAGGCTATAGATTTTGGATAAAAGCGTTGCAAAAGATGCAATGATGAAAAAAAAAAAAAGATGCTGAGGTCAGTGCTGGTCGTGCTCTGCGTGAGCTGCCTACGTATCCCAAGGGGAATCAGACCAGGACGTAGTTCAGGGCACAAAGGAACAAATCACACATACACAACAAGACATGCGGATGCTATGCTATGAGGATGATATGCAATGCATGGATGTGATATGAATTGTGTCATGAGTTTTTACCTTTTTCCAAAAAAAATTGTGTCATGAGTCCTATCATGCCTAGTGTTATGACCCTAGTATGAGCAGGTGCTGTGGGGTGTGCCACTCCGAGTGGGCTGGTGTTGTGTTAGTATTTGTGACTGTGATGTGGTGGATGACTCGGATAAGGACACCAAGGCTTAGGAGGCTCAGGGTCTGGGGGCAAAACTTTTGAAACTTGGGAAGTGCGTTTTGCAAACGAGTGAGGCAGATCAGATGTGCTTTGTTTAGCAGACGATAGCCAAAGGTGACCGAGGGACTTTGTGATAAAAATGGACAGATGAGAAAGCTCATGATGATCAGTGGACACGGATCCTTGAATTGTGAATAGATAGTGCTTGCCCTGGGAATCAGGGTGATTTGACTGTGGATGATGTTTTGGCCGATCCTTATGATGACAAGTCCGGAGAATCGGTTCGGACTTCTGCCATCTTCCGCTGGGATGGTAGGGGACTCTCTGAGAATCTCTCTTCAATTCTTGACCTAAAACCAGGATCCATCTCTGAATCTCTCGTAGTTGGTCGGATCTCGCAATGCTCAATCCAAAAGAGCCGGTTAGGGTCTATCGGTTTCTATCCTCGGGGGATGATGTAGGGTTCTCGGAGAATCTCTTTTGGCGCTCAATCCAAGAGGGCTGGTCAGGGTCTCCGGGAGCTGATATCTATCGGTTTTTGTCCTCGGGGGATGATGTAGGGTTCTTGGAGAATCTCTTTTGGCGCTCAATCCAAGAGGGCCAGTCAGGGCCTCCGGGAGCTGATATCTATCGGTTTTTGTCCTCGGGGGATGATGTAGGGTTCTCGGAGAATCTCTTTTGGCGCTCAATCCAAGGGGGCCGGTCAGGGCCTCCGGGAGCTGAAGGATAACATACTCTACTAGGAAGAAGGAAATACGTCCGTTAAATGGGAGTAAAGGTATCATTCTTATTTGTGACAGAGATGATTTGCGGTGGTTTGACACTAATGGAGGGTGATAATCAATAGCAACTTATGGACTTATGTTGCTAGGATGAAAGAAGATCATCAACTGCCACTCGTGGACTTATGATGCTAGGAGAAGGAAGATCATCAACAGCCACTCATGGACTTATGTTGCATGAACGAAGAAAGATGATGGATCAACAGCCACTCATGGACTTATGTTGCACAGATGAAAGAAGATCATCAACAGCCACTCATGGACTTATGTTGTATGAACGAGGAAAGATGATGAATCAACAGCCACTCATGGACTTATGTTGCTAGGAGAAATGAAGATCATCAACAGCCACTCATGGACTTATGTTGCATGAACGAGGAAAGATGATGAATCAACAGCCACTCATGGACTTATGTTGCATGAAGAAAGATCAACAGCCACTCATGGACTTATGTTGCAAAGATGAAAGAAGATCATCAACAGCCACTCATGGACTTATGTTGCATGAACAAAGGAAGATCATCAACAGCCACTCATGGACTTATGTTGCATGAAGAAAGATCAACAGCCACTCATGGACTTATGTTGCAAGGAGAAAGGAAGATCATCAACAGCCACTCATGGACTTATGTTGCATGAAGAAAGGAAGATCATCAACATCCACTCATGGACTTATGTTGCATGAAGAAAGATCAACAGTCACTCATGGACTTATGTTGCAAAGATGAAAGAAGATCATCAACAGCCACTCATGGACTTATGTTGCATGACCGAGGAAAGATGATGAATCAACAGCCACTCATGGACTTATGTTGCATGAAGAAAGATCAACAGCCACTCATGGACTTATGTTGCAAAGATGAAAGAAGATCATCAACAGCCACTCATGGACTTATGTTGCATGAACAAAGGAAGATCATCAACAGCCACTCATGGACTTATGTTGCATGAAGAAAGATCAACAGCCACTCATGGACTTATGTTGCAAGGAGAAAGGAAGATCATCAACAGCCACTCATGGACTTATGTTGCATGAACAAAGGAAGATCATCAACAGCCACTCATGGACTTATGTTGCATGAAGAAAGATCAACAGCCACTCATGGACTTATGTTGCAAGAAGATGAAGGTCAACTTTTGATGGTTTGGAAAGGGTTGAAATTCGCATTTGCCCTAAGTTTGGACGCTTCTCCTGCTGACGCCTTGACCGGTGTAGTAATGGTGTTTGGTACTCCTGCTTGTATTGGCATGCTCTTTATAACTTGATTTAAAAATTTTATTAGTCACTATTGACTTACACATTTGAGACTACAACAGACTCAAAAACTTGACAGACATTGACGCACGAGGACGACACATTTGACACCAAAATGAAACAAGGTCGACTTGCCAAAACTTAATGTGCTTTTGTCATAAATGATGTACCATTTCTCTTTTGTGTTTACTTCTCTCCTTAACTTGGCATCACTTTGATGGTGAATCTTATTTTTGAAAATTCCTCCCTGCTGATCTAATCAATTTCTTTGCTTCTCTCAAGATTTGCTTTGAATTAGTGCCTTAGCTTATGGAATGAAAGACGCTCCATTTCCATCTGTTCAAGACAATGTTCTTGAAGGCTTACCATTGGTGTATAGGGATCAGGTGGCAAACGAAGTTTGGCCCTAGTTTAAAGGGCATGAAGTGGGATCGGTAGGCAAACGAGGCAAATGACCGAAGTTTGCCCCTAGTTTGGAGGAAGGTTCATGGGAGGTTTTGGGCAAACGAGGTAGGTGACCGAAGTTTGCCCCTTGTGTGAAGGGTAGATAGTAAAAGTCAGGCAAACGAGGCGGGTAGCCGAAGTTTGCCCCTAGTGTGGAAGGTGATTTTCTGGCTTGAGGCATGGACTGTGACTTTAATCTCTCAAATGCTCATAACTTTTGCCTAGGCACCAGTGAGGTGACCTAGCAAGCTCTTTTCTCTCTTTTGTTATTGCACACCTTGGATTTAACTCTAATTTTTTGCCTAAGCGTCCTTTCGGATTTTCGACCTAGCGAGCCATCCTTGTTTTTTCTTTTTTTTTTAAAAGTCTGCCTATGTACCCCCAAGTGGGGATCAGGTCCAACGTAGTTTGGGCATGGTTGGAAAGAAGCGGGTTGATTTTTAGGTAGGTGGGGCGACCGAACCGTTGTGGTTGCCTACGTATCCCTGAGTGGGAATCAGGTCGAGCGTAGTTCAAGGCATGGTCTTGAAAGAAATTGGGTATGAGGGTTTTTCAAACCAATCGTCAAAGAAGTTCAAACTTGGGTTGCTTATGGTAGCTTTGAATAAAAGGATTCAGTTTCTATCTCCCTTTCTTTTCTTTTCTTTTCTTGTCTTTTCTTTTTCTTTTTCTTTTTCTTTTGTTTTGAGGATTGATCCTTTTCACTTTCGCTTAGCCAGTCAATTTTGTTTTTCATGCAGCTGATTCTTGCAAGATCTTTCAATCGCAATCTTAGAATTCTGAAATGTGCATGTCATTTTTCAGAATTGTGGTTGTTCCGTGCCTTTGGAAATGTGATCTAGGCACATACGATTCTCTCATTTGTTTTATTTCTTTCATTTTCTCCATTATTTTGACTGGCTAAGGTCAGATCTTGGAAATCAATACCTTTTCAGCTCTAACTTTTGCCTAGGTGCCCTTTCGGGTTTTCAACCTAGCGAGCTTTTTTTTTTTTTTTTTTTTGAAAGTGGAGATGAAACTCATTGAAATGTTTAGCTACCATCAAGGACCAAGTCCGCACAGGTTCGCATGGCTATCAATTGGGTTGGGTCCAAGGCTCTGAAATGGTAGAAATGGTGGAAAGGGTGTTGGGCAAGCCCCAAGTCAGTTCCAAGCATGTCTTTTCAAGATTGAGGCAAGAGAATCTTTAAATTCTTAAAGTAAGGCTATTCAATTCTCGGCTCTTCATCGGTGTCAGCGCAAAATTGACTTTGACCTTTCAGGATTTTTTTGTTTGAGTAAAAAAAAATATATTATTTTTTTTTAGCACAGTAATATCCATGGTAATTTGAAAAGTGACACTTCAGTTCAGCGATTCATGCATCTATGACTAGGCACATTAGATTAGGCAAAATGAGACTTCATTCCATCACTAGAGAAGGTTACAAACTCATAACAACTTGATGACAGACGGACTCAACCACAAGACTAAACTTGAAATAGACAAAACACACAACAGACTCGACTGGACTTGACCCGGTCTCAAATGGAATGTCACAGTGACTCGCTTATTCTTTTTTTTTTTTAAAAGAGCATCCTCATTTGTTTTGATAGCAAAAGTCCCAAACACCATCGCTTCACCGGCACAGGTTCAACATTCATGGTCCTCAGCGAAGGGGATCATTGAAATGGATAGGTCATGGGTTGGTCCAGACCGAGGTAGTGAATTGGATTGGGGTGCGGCGCATCATCTAAGAGATCCTGAATTGAGTGACGGAGCCTCTTACAATTGTCGGTCTCATGGCCTTGGTCTTGGTGGTAATCACAATACTTGGATTCATTGTACCCATGAGGTGGGTGATTAGGAGGCTTACTAGGCTCCAAAGGTACAAGGTGGCCCTTTTGAACAAGGTGATTGAGAGCGGAGGATAAGCTCATGTCAAGCGGTGTGAAGACTCTTTGGTTTCCTTTCTTGTGCCTCTTACTGCAATCATTTTGGCTTGATGATGGGCTTAAGGCATTGACATCTAGGCTCTCTTGATCTTCAAAGGTATGGGGTCTCTTCTCCTTTTTCAGTGACCCAGCTCCATTGATCTTGCCTTCACAGATAGCATCCTCGATTCTAGTCCCAACCTCAAACAACTCTTCAAATGTTGAGATGGATTGGTAGAATAGTTTTTCATGGTATACTGGTTGCAGGTTCTTGACCAGCATACGTACTTGCTCTTTCTCAGCAGGCCTGTGGATCATTTGGGCTACTTTATTCCTCCATCTGCTCAAGAATGCAGCGAAGGACTCATTGAAATTCTGCCTGGTAGTTTCCAGATCTCGGATGGTGACATCAAGCTCTTGGTTGTAGGAGTAATGATCAATGAAAGTTCTAGCAACATCTTCCCAAACTCGGGTCTTGGAAGTTTCAAGGGTTAGGAACCAGGATAGTGCGGCTTTCTGGAGGGTTTGAGGGAACAGCATAGCTATGTGCTCATGGGTGCAGCCCATTGACTGGAAAATGCTCATACAAAACTTCACGTGGCTCTTCGGATTTCCAGTTCCATCAAAACGGTCGATTTCAGGCATCTTGAAGTTCTCGGGTAGTCTCACCTTGTTGGGCTCAAACAATCCTTCCAGATCTAACATGTAATCGTCGACTCCCTTACTCTTCCTTAGTATGTTCTCAAGCTTGTCGACCTTGTCCATTTTCTCTTGGAGCTTTTTCTCATATACAGGTGGCGGGACCTCTTGAAACCGTTCTTCTTCCCCATTGTTCTCGGGAGGCGGTCCAAATCTAGGCGGTGGTGGTGGCATGAACCCTTGTAGTGGTGGGAACCTAGGTGGGTACTGTGGTTGCTGTTGTCGGAACTCTTCCATAAATTTCAGGACTTGAGTCAGCCGATCTGACTGTTGATTTATTAATTCAGTGACCTTGGCTTCCAAAGTTTCCTGATTCATGTTGAATTTTCTCGGCGGACTGATTCTAACCAAATGACTGCTCGAACTTCTGACCCGAGATGGGGATCTCAGTGGCTGATTTTGGGAATCTATAATGACCTATAGATTCGAGAAGAGTGTATCAGATTCCGATAGTGATGACTTTAGATAGACAATGACAGTGATGTTAAGGAAGATGGACCGGCTTATGTACAGACTGACTGAGATAGTGTGCGCAGACTGATAAGAATGGTGCATGCACATGAGACAAGCATGCGGATGCAAGCCCTAATCTATATGATGCCCCTACTTCTAACAGATAGAAGTTAAACAAATAAGGTCCTAGCCATACAGAGTGTGCTAACCTTACTTTCCAGTATGATCACCAAGGGATAACAGGGATTTCCGAGATACTTTGGGAATTTCGGATAGAGTTTCTGGGAGAAACATGGGTTTGGAAGATTCAGAGAAATTTCTAGAAGTCATTTGAGTTTCTAGGAGAAATAAGGATTTCTGGTTGATTTGGACTGAGCTTCTAGGAGAAACTGGTATTTTGGGTATTTCTGAGAAATATAGATAGAGTTTTCAGGGGAAACAAGTATATCTGGGCATTTCTGGGTGATTTGGGCAGAGATATTGGATTTTTGGAGAATCTGGGAGATTTGGGCAGAGTTTCTGGGAAAAATTGGTTAATATGGGTGTATCTGGGATATCTGGACAGAGTTTCTAGGAGAAACTGGACAATATGGTTATATCTGGGATATCTGGACAGAGTTTCTGGAAAAATTGGATAATATGGTTATATCTGGGATATCTGGACAGAGTTTCTAGGAGAAACTGGACAATATGGTTATATCTGGGATATCTGGACAGAGTTTCTGGGAGAAACAGGTTATGATGGTGATCATACTGTCTAGCTAGTTTTCATACTCCTATGTCCTAGGACCAACAAACAAGGTTTGCGGTGTATATCTTTGTGAACATGGAGCAGACTTCCTTACCATGGTGCCTAGGCAGGTCACTCAATGTGGTCACATGTAAGTGATTGCCTTGGGGATCATAAGAAATAAGTTCTGCCACATAAGCGTCTACACCGCGCAGGTAATCCCGTCAGGGCATACAACAGTTATATCACATTGTCCTATCTGAAAAGATAAATGAACAGTCCTATGAAAGGTTCTACAGGAATCTATATGCAAAGGCTGGGTTTAGTCAAAGAGGGTCCGTTGACGAGAGTTCCAATATACCGTCAGGGAGACAGTATGGAGGTTTTTACTATTTTTGATATACCTTGGAAGGTACAGTATCAACGGTGACTTGTGCCCTGGCACAGCAAGACCTGAACAATGTCAGCGCCGCGTTTCAGACACAGTCAGAGGGGGGGGGGGGGGGAAATGCAAGAGTGTAATGCGGTGAACCAGACACAGTAAAAAGATGATTTTAAGGATGCTTCTTATGAGTCAAACCTCTATATTATTTTGTTTTGAAAATAAATATCCCCAGCAGAGTCGCCAGATTGTGGACACCGGAATTCCACCGCTTCGTTATGTTTGAGATTGTTTTGAAAAGGAATTTGACTTGGATCAAAGAAAAGAAAATGGTCTGTTGAAAACAGATACAGAGTCGTCACTTGGTCTTTAAGGAACCAAGAAACCTAATTTTGACTCACCCAAATGGATAAAGGGCACCGACCCTTCATAACCAAAGAACTTGGTTCGGGGTTTTGGTACGAGAGAGGAAGGAGCCTTTGTCGCGACTAAAACACCCTCAACTCGCCCCGTCTCTCGACGGGCCTCAATTAGCATCAAAATAATCATCTTATACTATGTATGGTTCGACAATTAATACTATGATAATATATTACATCACATAAGAAACTTGAAATTGGAAGATCAAAAGATAAGATATCGTTCATAAAATCTAAGCCAAGTATCACACAATGCAAAGTGAAAGATCACACAAAACAAACTTAGGAAAAATCGTCTACTCATGTATCAAGTAATTAAGTTTTCCTAATCTAAAGGGGGACATGAATTGTTCTTGAAACAAATAAACAAAGAAATCAAAATATGCTTAACAAGCTAGTATGATGCACGTTATTCTTTGGGAAAAGAAGATCTCTCAATCCCCGGGACGGATGAGAAAGGATGATTAGATCAAAGGGGAAGCATGAATATGTGATCAAGTTCATTCCTTATAATCTCCTTGGATTAAGAGTTACAAAAACCCCAAATCTTGCATGAATGCAATGTATGTATCTAAAATGTGCAAAGGTTGTAGTGTGTTTTGTGTACATGGATTTCTAGAATGACTTAGAAGTCTAAAATGTGTATGAATGAATGAATGAAATTAACATGGGATGTGTACAAATGTAGTATGAACTACTTCCTAAGATATGAACTAATTTGGAATGCATATGAGCATCAAATCAAAGAATGAAAGTTGAAATGTACTTGCTGTGAATAGTGGACAGAACAGTAGCATAATATTTTGGAATTTGAAAAGAGGGGTTAGGAATGTTTTCAATGCATGATTTTTTATGGAGACATTCCTTATTGTGTCTAGAACACAACCCAAAAGGCCAATCTTGAATAGCTATCACAGATTGAGAGAAATCATATAAACAATGAAGGTCACTCAGAAACAGAGTCCGTACCGTCGACTGAAATGTTGAAAAATCTTAGAAAATGAAAAATAATGATCTAGAGGCCCATTTCATACAAAAAGTTCCCTAAGACATTGAATTTGAAGGGAAAAATAAGTTAGGATCACCCTTTTTGGAAAAGTTTTCTGTAAAAGAGGTTGGAAGTGGACCTAGCTGCTGTGACAGCAAAATCAGAATGTTTGGAAGGAATATTGGGATCCAAATGGACCATTTCCAAGTACTTCCAAGTCAAACCAAAAATCATGGGTGTTCTCCAATGAGTTAGGAAGACTTTCCAAGTGGCCTTGCATCCATATGTTGAGTATTGAGTTCTAGAGAAATCTTTGAACTCAACTCACTCACTGTTTTGACTCATTGTTTTGAAGATTTTGGAGAAAACAAAGTTTTGTTTCTTGAAACCAAATGAGAGGGATTGAGAGGGGTTTTGAAATAGATGTTTTGAAAGCACATTTTCAATACTCAATAAGGATTATAGCCACTTAAAATGTCAACATTAAACTCATCATCAAGAACCTCCAAGATTGTTGGAGAGATTTATTTTTATTTTTGAACATAACTTCAATACATTTCAAGAATACCTTGGAAGTATTGAGGTTATGATCATCATCTATCAAACATGTTTTTGAGGTCAAGAGCTACTATCCATAAGGATTCACTCACCCCAAACTTCATGTCATCACTTAGATGATGATGAACTAGTAAGTAAATAAAGAAAAGAAAAAGAAATGAGATAAGGAGAGATGGACATATATATAATCAAAGCAAGTAAATAGCAATCAATAGATGATAATCAATGTGATTTTGGACTTGTAGCTTGGTGTTTCACTCATAGATTTTGACATTTGGACATGGAAGTAGCTTCCTATCTCATGAATGCTCAAGAATGAGGGTTGGAGTGGACTTTGAATGTGAAGTATATAGAAGGATGATGGAAGAAAACAAGAATAAAACTCACTTTCTTATGGAAAATCAATGGGAGAAGCTCCCTTTCTCTCTTCTAAACCTATCTCTATCTCTCTTCTTCTCTACAACTTTTCAAGCTTTGCACTTGGCCCCCCCAAAATGAAGAGCAATGGAGGGTTTAAATAGGCCAATTTGGGGTGGTTTTGGGGTTTTAGAAGTACTCCCATTGGTCCCAAACAACTGTGAACATAAAACTATGTCGTTTTGGTTTTTAATTAATCAAATTGGACCCCAAAAAAATTACAAAAATGGACTCTGCGAGGATTGAGTGCCGCGGCGGCAGTGGGCCAGTGTCGTGGCGGCAGTGCTCCTCTGAAGCCCAGAAAATTACGTTTAGGCCCCCAGAGGTTCCGGTATTCGCGAAAAGGCCCTATTTCGTCCGAAATTCACAGAAAATGCGTACGAACTCCAAATTGAGGTTATGATATACCATTGGAAAGGTAATGGAGTCTACTTTACATAAAAAAAAAGTTCGGGGATAGGTCACCTTGAAAAGTTTTGCGGTATTCGCGATAAAAGCTGATTTGATCGCCTTTCTCGCCTTTGAAAATTCATAATAAATTCGTTTTAAATCCAGAAATTACGTGCGATATACCGTTGGAAAGCTATTGACCTCTAGTATCCATGAAAAATGTTTGAAAATTGTTTTGGTGCCCCGGTTCCAAAGTCAAATTCTGGTCAAACTGGTCAAACCTGGGATTCCCGGGAAGTTCTGGAAACCTCCGAGAGTTCCCAGGAGCTGACGTTCTCGCTCGATTTTCTTTTGGAACTTGTTTTAACACTTATCTCATGATTTAAAATGATTATGGTGAATTCGGACGATTTCGGTCAAACTTGGTCAAACTTGGTCAAACCTGGTCAAACCTTGGTCAAACCTAGTCAAACCTTGGTCAAACCGGTCAATGGGGACTTTCCGGGAACTTCCGGGACTTCCGGGGGTCTCTGGGAGCTGACGATTTCACCCGATTTCTCTTAGAAACTCATTTTATCGCTTTTCTTACGACATAGCATGTTTTCAGAACTTTAGGACCAAATCTGGGAGTTTTCGGGCTTTTAGGGGCATTTTGGTCATTTTGAGCATTCTGAGAGATAGAGCTGACTTCCAGGAGTCCTTTTGAGTCTTTTACGATCATTGTGAACCACCAAGCTATGGGTCTCCTAAATCTGATAGCCGACAAAATGGGGTGTCTACACACTGCAACCCACATCTATTCATCAAGTCCTGCCACACAAAAGAAGAAAATGAGCATGCGAAAAATAAATGATCACGTGTTTTCTCATGCCTATGACAAAGCATGCAAGCTAAAGGACCAGGAGTAAAACAAGAAATTCTATCATGTGTAGAAAGTCTATTTTGGGCTGCTAACCAAAGAATAACGCTTTGTCTCGGGACACACCCAGAGAACCACACTGTGTTATACCATGGAACCTCAGGATGATGTATCCTTAACTGGTCCCAAATAAGATACGTATTGAACACACCATTAGGGGTTATATTCCATTTCACAGTATCCATACAACTTTTAGGTTTTTGGAAATTGGACAAAACACTTCTAACTTCATTAAGTTCAATGGAATTGGATCCAGGCCAATTCCAATCCAAACCCCTAATGATGCTACTAACTTTAGCATTAACATTAATGGCAGAGTCATAAACAATTCTTTCAGAGAATCTATCCAACAAGGGACCTAAAGGAAGCCAATTATCAAACCAGAGAGACGTATGCTTACCATTACCAATGCAATGAATTAGTAATGGTTTAGCAATTTCTCTAAGTTTTAATAACTTCCTCCAATACCAAGAGCATTGTGAAGGAATTTTGACTTGCCAAAGGTTCTTATCTTTCAACATATACTTGTGGATCCACTTGTTCCAAAGGGACATATTAGAGGGGTCCAAAAGACTCCCAATATGTCTAAGATTCAAGACATTGTTGACCAAAAAGACATCTTTAAAACCTAAACCCCCTTCCTTTTTTGGTCTACAAACAATATCCCAAGCAACTTTAGCTCCCGAAGTTTTATCTGTCTTGCCAGACCAAAGGAATCTGGCCATAGATTGGGAAACTTGCTTAAGAACTCCTTTAGGTAAAACAAACATTCCTGACCAGTAGAGTTGAATCCCTGCCAATACAGAGCTGCCAATACAGAATTTAGATTTCCAAGAGTTAACTCTAGAACAAATTTTATTGATCAACCCCTCACAATCTTGCTTTTTAAGTTTTGAAGTAATGAGAGGAACTCCAAGAGATCTAATGGGGAGAGAACCCTTTTCAAAGTGAAGGATATTAACAATTTCATCAATCAAATCATCCTCAACATTTGAGAAAAAAAGACAGCTTTTAGTATTGTTGGCTTGTAAACCCGTTAAATTAAAGAATTGGTTTAGGGTTTGTTTGATCAAATTCGCAGAATCAATATCCCCATTGAAGAGAATAAGAAGATCGTCAGCAAAACACAGATGTGAAACCTTCAGTTTATCACATTTCCAATGGTAGGTAAAAGGCTCTCTTTGGATATTATGATGTAAAAGTTGGCTCAGTGTATCCATAATGATAACAAATAAGTAGGGAGAAATGGGATCACCTTGTCTCAACCCTTTAGCACCATCAAAGTAACCCACAGATTCTCCATTAAAATTAATAGAGTATCTAGGGGTGGTAACACAGGCAATAATCCATTTTCTAAGGTTAGGGGGAAAATCAAGCACTTCGAGTAAGTCAGTAAGAAATTCCCAACTAACGCTATCATAAGCTTTCATAATATCCACCTTAGCAGAAACTCTAGGCTTACCCTTTTGTTTATGATAATCTCTCATAAGATCCTGGGCAAGGAGAATGTTATCACTAATCTTCCTACCCTTAATGAACGCAGACTGAGCCTGATCAATAAAAGTAGGAAGGATCATTTGAAGCCTACTAGCAATAATCTTTGAAATACACTTATACACAGTATTGCAGCAGGAGATAGGTCTAAAATCACCCATCTTGGATGGATTAGAGACCTTAGGAATTAGAGCAATAAGGGTAGAATTTGACTCTCGCAATAGCTCCCCCTTTTGGAAAAATTCTTTAACAGCGTCTACAATAGAAGAGCCCACAGTTGCCCAAGAATCTTTAAAGAAGAAAGCATTATAGCCATCAGGGCCAGGAGCTTTATTACTATTCATATTAAATAAAACCTTTTTAATCTCATCATCAGACGGAATTCTATCCAAATCTGCCATCAACTCAGGAGGGATTATTTTATGAACAAAGGACATAATAGCATCTTTACCAGAGTAGTTATGATTAGATGGAGTACCAAGAGAGGAGGTGAAATATCTAAGGGCTTCACTTTTAGCTTCATCACAGGTGGCAGTGAAACTACCATCTGGTTTTTCAAGAGTTAAAATTCTTTTAAAGTTCCTTCTTTCTTTAATGGAAAGATGAAAGTATCTTGAGTTTTTATCACCCACTTCTAGCCACTGTACTCGAGATTTCTGCTTAAGAATTTCCTCTTCTATCCAAATGGCTTCATGAAAATTCTTCAAACAAAGAGTTTGCTCCTCTATGAGAGAAGTATCATTCGGATTAGCAAGTAAGGCAGACTGTATAGATTTAAGAGCCTCTCTAGCCTTATCAGCATTAATTCTTTCTTGGCCTATGGACTTCTTACCCAAAATTTTCAAATCTTGTTTTAGGTTTCTAAGTTTATGGCAGACTTGATATTGGGAAGTTCCTTCAATTTTTTGGTTCCAAGCATTCTTAACAATAACAGAAAAATTATTCAATTTGGTCCAATAGTTGTAAAACTTAAAAGCCCTCCCCTTCCTTCTTTGAATCTTGTCAACGTGCACAATAATAGGAGAATGATCAGAAGTACCTGGAGCCTGAAAATGAGTAAAAGAGTCAGAGAAATTATCAAGCCACGTTTGGTTGACCATTGCTCTATCAAGCTTTCTTTGAGTGAAATCTGGCCTTCCGTATCTTCTGTTTGACCAAGTGAAGAATTCCCCTACATATCTAAGATCCACTAAACAACATTCGTCAGTAGCCTTTTTAAAATCACGCATATCATTATTCCATCCATGACTAGGCTCAGAAATTTCTTCTGGGCACAGGGTAACATTGAAGTCACCTAAAGTAATATAATTTATGGAATCACAACTAGCATTGATAGCAACAAGGTCAGTCCAAAGTTCACT
Organism: Hydrangea macrophylla; assembly: GCA_033977485.1. Lineage (NCBI taxonomy): Eukaryota > Viridiplantae > Streptophyta > Magnoliopsida > Cornales > Hydrangeaceae > Hydrangea > Hydrangea macrophylla. The sequence continues at coordinate 47,276,165 of CM066986.1, forward strand.
TCTATTTTGGCCAGTATTAAAGCCGTAAACAAAGGAGGCTTCCAAATAAGTTGTTTTCTCATCATTTTCAATACTAACATGAATAAGTTGAGACGTGCTTTTAAGAATTTTAAGATTAATTTTGTCATTATTCCATCCTATCCAAATTCTCCCATTAGAAGTAGGGGTGCTATTAGAAAAAAATTCCCAATGTTTAAAAATCTTTTTCCTGATGATATACTCATTGGATTGACTAACCTTAGTTTCAACAAGACTTAAAATATCAATGTTGTTATCATGGATGAGCTTAGCAACCTCAGTTTGTTTAGAGGTCATATTAAGACCTCTAATATTCCAACAGCAAACAATCATTAAGAACTATGTTGGGGTTGGATTTTCTTACCTGAAGAACTAGAGCGAGAGTCCTTCTTACTATCCTGCTTACTATGATTTAATGAAACTTCGGGAGACTGTGACCTTGTGGATGGATATGTTGTATTGTTGGAGCTTGCTTCAAGATCATTACCCTTATTCTTACTGTCTGGACTAGCACAGGAAGGAGACTGAAGACTGCATTGCTGTTGATCTTCCTTAGGACAGTGCTCCCCCATCACATGAACAAAGTGATCCTCTTGACCACTGTCAGCAGCAACCTGGTGGCCAGTAATAGTATTAGTAATACTTTGAACAATTTCATCCTTATACCTTTCCACTGGGTTCTTTAAATGTTCCCCTGCTGTCACATTGGGATTCAATGGTGACGAGTGACTTGCATTTGTTTCTATAGCAGCTTGTTCCCTTATGGCACTTGCTTGTATCACCTGTACTTTTGTTTCAGTTGATGTTAATGCTGAAAATTGATTGTTGATAGCAAGGCCTTTTGGTGGAGTCAAATGAGGCAGCAAACCAACATTTCCAGTTTTTGAAGTGGTATGCAAAGTCCTTTCAAGAGTGATTCCCTTAATATCATCTTCTATATTGTCCTCCATATCAATTTGGGGGGAGCTAGCTTCTGGGTCTTCAACATGAACCATCTTACCCTTACTTTTAACCTTCCAAGCCCCCTCATCAGTAACAATTTGAGTGCTAGATGTCTGAACCATTGGTTTTGGGGGCTTATTAAATTTCTGAATCTTAGAGCAATCATGGCCAAACCTTTTACATTTTGCACATCTTATTGGAGTCCATTGATATTCCACCCTGATGTTGATCCTCTCGTCTTCAGAACCCTCAACCTCAATTTCAAAATTGTGCAGTAATTCATATTCTGCCTTGACTTCAATACATATCCTAGCATAAGAAATTCTTCTACAGGTAGCAGTCATTCTGTCAACATGCAATGGCTTCCCAACCGCACTGGCTATGTGACTTAGCCCCTCAGGTGTCCAATATTCCAAAGGTATATTGAAGAAATGAACCCAAATAGGAACAGAGGAAGGAATTTCCTTATCAAGAACTAGACCTTGCTGCCAACTTTTCAGCAATATGGGTTGCCCAGCAACATGCCAAGGTCCCCCTTCAAGAACATTAATACTATCTTCTTTGGATTCGAATTTAAAGAAATAGTGACCAGAATCCGTGGCAAGCATATCTGATAGCCCCTTCTTATCTCACAACCTAGAAGTTGCATTTTTGACCAAAGTATAAGGGAGTTTCTTCCCTATAAAAGATCCAACAAGGGTATAGTCCCAAGTACTGCTTCCTAAAGCTGGTAATGTATGAGGTAAGGTAAGGACTTTTCTGTCTTCACCAAACTTAGGTTTAATAAAGTTAACTTTAAATTCTGGTTTGGCTTTCCCTTTTACGAGAGAAGCCCAGCTTGAGGTGGCTTGGACTCCAAGATCCCTAGAAGGTGAATTGGGGATACACAGAATAGTTGGATTAGTAGGCTTATCTGTTTTGAGCATGATTGCGGGTGGAGCCTCAGTAAATGGGTTGGTGCCAGCTTTGTGCGCCGACTGCTGAAATTCGTAGCACGAGCTAGTGATAAATGTTGCATAGTAGGCCCAATAACATTGGTCAAGGTACCCTCCACTTGTGTAGCAGTTTGCTTTGAGCCGAGGCCCACACCAGACAAGGCGCCGAAAATTGCGGGTGAGCCCATGTGCTTGGCAGTGTCCTTTATAAGAGACCCATTATGTGTGTGCGCTACACATGGCCCGTCCTGCAAGAAACCATTGGGTAATTCACCTTCCTCTAGACCCTGTTCACCCATGTGACCAACGCATGAACATCCAGTAGACAAGGCGCCGTGGGATCCGGAAAAAGCTGAGGAGCCCATGTGATTGTCCTTGGCATTTTGAATATCAATGGTATTAGAATAATGACCAATATGACCATTGGGGGGAGAACTTACTGAATTTTGATGAGCTGGAATAGTCACGTGAGGCGCAGAAGCCACAAACTTCTTGGAGTTAACAACTGAAGGGGATTTTGGATCAACTTGTGAGGTTTTATCACTTTTTGACTCTTTCCTTATTATAACTTTCTGTTCCAACACATTCTCAAACCCAGCAGTTTTAATAGTTGATATAACACTCAAACCAGGATCAACCAAAGAGGATTTCTGAACATCTGGAGGAGTAATCATCTTTTCTTCATCCGTAAAAGCATCTTGATTTGTAGGGATGGCCTTCCAAATTTTCCTAGTCCCTCTCCCAACAGATTCTCCACTAGATGAGGCAATCTCAGATTGTTCACGTTCAGACACTGCGTTTGGTTCATCACCCGTTGAGAAGGCTGTAGAAGAGGGAGCATTCGCAGACCAAAGCAAAGCCTGCAGGGGATTCTTCATAGCATAGCAAGAAGGAAGGGCGTGCTCAATACATAAGGACTAGTAGAGGCAGTAGAGGTTGCAATGTAGGTGCTTCACCATGAGGCAATGAAGATTGTATGCTTTCCTTTTCAGTATCACCATACACATCAAATGGCTGGACCTGGTTTATCCTCCAGTCATGTCCTGAATAGTATCCATTCCTTCTATTACCAATTTTGTGTGGATTTCTACGCAAGCTTGATCTACTGGAACCTTTCTTAGGAGAATTGGAGGATTTCATGGATTTAAGTTTGTCCATTTCTCCAGCCAACTGTTGAATTTGTGCTTGAGCATGCTTAAGTTTTTGTTGAAGAACTTCATTAGACTCCACAGATCCAGAAACACCTATTGATTGACTTTGAATCCCCTTTATACCATCATTAGTAATTTCATAGATTTCAGTACGGGATGGGTTTGAAATGATAAAATTAGCAGAGGCTTTATCCTCATTAGTAGCATTCCTCTTCTTCTTAAGAATCTCATTTGAGTCTTGAACAGACTTAAAAGAGCTTCCTCCCAAAATTTCACCTTGGTTTGATCTAATATCCTCCCAATCTTCATGGAGTTCCAGTTCTGCAGCAGAGAATCCTTGAGGTTTTAACTTTGCTAGATCAGTCAGACCTTGCTTACCATGACTTGGTGTGGCCTTTGACTCTGTAACAACTTCATCCCTTTCTTCAGCAACATCCCAAAACCTCCCATTGATAGAGAGCTTAGGGTCCACAGTTGAGCAGATGTTGGTTTGGCCATATTGAGAACTCTCACTTTCCCTTCAGAATGGTTACCACCAATTTGAGACCCATCTCTCTGAAGCACAGAAACATCTCCTGTAAGGTTAGCCATGGTAGTTTCATCTGTATCAAGATGGCAGTCAGCAACATCAATCTCAGACTCATTGGAAGCGTCCACATCATTTGTATGCAAAGAACTTGACGATCTAGCAGCCTTAGCTGTAACAGCATTGGAGTTCTTATCTGGTTTAGCTGCATTAAGAACATGAACAACCCCTCTAGAATAGGTACCTCCACTGGTAGTCCCGTCTCTAACCTGAACAGAGCCATCTCCTTTGAGCAAGTATTTGCTAGCTATTTCAGGGAAGAGAGAGGACTGAGCACCAGAATCAGTAATTTGGTGGAGAAGGCTATTGGAAATAGCATTGGCAGGAACCACATCACTTTGTTTAGGTGACTTACTCTTAGATTTATTCACAGATTCAATAGGTTTCACCGTAGGCGACACTTGATTTCTTTTTTTCTTATTAGAACCCATTGAAGGAAGAACCAAGTAAGAAAATCACAAGACAAGACAATCACAAGAGAAGCTAGAGAGAGGGAGGAGCTTCTCTCTCTAACCCATCCCCAAAGCTTCTCTTCTCTCAATCTGTGATAGTTATTATAGTTTGGCTTTTTGATATGTGTTCTAGGAATAATAAGGATGATTTTCATAAACAATAATGAACTTAAAACATTCCTAACCTTACTTTTCTATTTTTACAAAATCAACTCACTATTCTGTCCACTATTCACAACAAGCATGTTTTGAGTTCTTTCCTTTGATTTGATGCTTAAATGCATTCCAAATTAGCTTATCTCTTAGGAAGTAGTTCATACTACATTTGTACACATCCTATAATAATGTTCTTTATTCATCCATGCATATATTTAGATTTCTTAATCACTTTAGCAAATCCATGAACACAAACACACTACAACCTTTGCACATTCTAGGATCATACATTGCATCCATGCAAGATTTGGAGTTTTTGTGACTCTTAATCTAAGAAGATTATAAGGAATGAATTTGATCATACATTCATGCTTCCCCTCGATCTAATCTTCCTTTCTCATCCGTCTCGGGGATTGAGAGGTCTTCTTTTCTCAAAGATTAACATGCATCATTCTAGCTTTCTAAGCATATTTTGATTTCTTTGATTATTTGTTTCAAGAACAATTCATGTCCCCCTTCTAGGCTAGGAAAACTTGATTACTTGATATGTGATTAGACGAGATGGAAAGTTTTAACGGTATTCAGAAAGTATGTCTAGAGAGAGAAAGTCTGCCTTCTCTCTAGGATTTGGTTAATCTTGGTTTTTCATCATCCTCAGCCTCTTTGTCTCACTTCCTTTCTTCACTTCTTTCCTCCCATCCCCCTCCATCCCCATCTATTTCTGTTCTCTTCTCTTGGTTCAGAATGAAAAGTCAAGTTAACAAGGATATTTCTAACTCTGCAAGTATAGACGCTGATTCAGTTGGTTTTATTATTTCTAATCCTTCACAGTCTATATTATGAGTAAGATAAGTGATGATGGGGTCTTTACCATTTCTGGTGACCCAAATGTTTCCATTGTTGATCATCTGATTGGGTCAGACATAAATGTTGGCTCTTTAAGTGAAGAAGAACTGGAAATCCCAGAGGAATTGGTGGATCCGAAAACCATTGGAGCAGAGGAGAGTGGTCTAGTGGATGGAGTCTCCTTCAGATCCCTTCAAGACTCTAAGGAGATTCTCAGAAGGAAAATGAAAGCCTCTATGGAAACTGTGGCCACCAAGCCTGTCTGTATAAGTCCTATGATTGCTGCTACACAGATTAAGGGGGATCCATATACTACATTGGATTCAACCCCCCTCAATGCTACTAAGAGTGCTATGAGGGGAATTGAATCTAATGGTGTCTTTGGTGGCAACAATAGAAAGGCTCTTGTTACCAATGAATTTGATCCAAAGACTGATGAAGATGATGAAGAGTTGTCTATAGATCATCCACTCAAGGTGGGCTATGAAGCTTCAATTAGAATAAATTCTAAGTTAGTGGAAGAGAATACACAACTTCGTGCCCTTCTTGCTGTGAAGAATGAAAATCAGGGTCAGGCCTTTGTTTCCCATCCTGGTTACTCTTCTTCAAAGAGGGGGCTTTCCCTTGCTAATAACACCCCTTTACGGGGTAATGGTAGTAGGGGAGGGAGGGGCAATTCTAGAGGAAGTAATAGCTGGAGGGAAACTCAGTTTGAAAAATTTGATATCTGCCCAGGAGCCCATCTCCCTATTTCTGTTAATTTAAAAAACTATGAGGTTTCTACTGCTCATACTGTTCTTAATGTGTCAGCCCATTCTTTAGAGAATCAAACAAATTTTTCCGAAAATTCTTCTTGTGATCTCTCTAAGTTGTCTAACACTGGGCCCAAGGTGTTTGGCGCGTGTGCGAGCCCCAACGGTCATGTTGCAGATGACAAGCACATGGGTAGTCTCTCCCAGAATTGCTTATCTTTCTTTATCCGCAATTTTCGGTGATGCTGCCATTGATGCTGCCATTGATGCTAAGGCAAAAGTGGAAGTAATAATAAGGAATAATGATTGGAATTGGCCTACTTCCAATTCTATAGGCTTAAATGAAGTTCGGATTCTCTTATCTCAGATGTATAAGCCAAGTGGTATGACTGATAAAGTTTTATGGACCACATCTCCTGATGGGAAATATAAATTTACACACGTTTGGAAATTCTTAAAAGAGGAATCCCCTGTGGTTCCATGGCATAAACTGGTTTGGTTCTCAGGTTGCACGCCTAGACAGAATGTTATATTATGGATTGCTGTCCAAGAAAGACTTGCAACGCATGATAGAATCTTTACTTTCACTCGTGGACCTCTTGCTTGTGTTTTTTGCCATTGTCAAATGGAATCTCATAACCATCTATTTTTTGCTTGTCCTTATGCTTCATTTATCTGGCAGGAACTTATGCAAAGATGTGGGCTGTCTTGGAACAACACTGACTGGAATACTACAGTCCTTTGGATGGCAAATCACTGGAAAAACAAGATTATTGAACACGCCGTTCCCACAATCTGTCTGGGAGTGGCAGTTTATGGCATATGGAGGGAAAGGAATCGCAGATCTTTCCAAGGCAACTCCACACCAAAAGAAAACTTGCTTCAAAATTTGGTGTCACAGGTTAATACCCAGATTAGATCAAAATGGAGACGACATTCCCAAATTGAGTCTATTTTACATCCTTGGATATAAATAGGTCATTTGTGATTTTGGGTTTTGTATTTTATGTTTTGAGGTGACTATGATATAGTCCATCTTTCTTTGTGTGTGGATTTCCACCGGTCCTCCAGCTGTGCTTTTAATGTCTTATCCTGGGGTATGCCCCTTGTACATGTGTACATCCTTTTTTGGAATATATTTACCCTTTTTCCGAAAAAAAAAAAATTTCGGTGATGTGGCCTCTCAATGTCCTGAGGCTCCCACTTCGGTTACACGCGTGGTAAGTGGGAGTGAAGCCAACGGGCAGATTTTTGCCAACAGTGCTGTACAAAATCCTGGCTTGGACAGTGCAGCGCAAGCTGGATTTGTTGCCCCTACACGCAACATGGTGGGCACAAGCACCAAGGCCGGGTCTTTTGAGGCTGACAAGCACATGGGCGTACCCCACTTTTCCCTATTACCCGGCGCTTTGTCCACTGCATCAAACCTCCAAAATTCAGCAACATGCCACTTGAGCCTTGCCCTTGAGCCCACATACTCCAATGCATCAACAGTGAGTCAAAAGGTTACCTACCCCTTACCCTTAAAATCCGGAGATGTGTCTCCCTTACATTCTCCAATTTTTAATTCATCTTCTCCTATAGTTAATGACTCGCATATAGGGGCCCACCAACCAACTTTATCTCTTGCTAATGTGGATTTGTATTCCACTCACGTGGACAGCTCTACCACCCACAAGAGTACTCCCACCTCTGTTCCTACTTCCTCTACAACCAAACTGCATGGTCCCCCACTTGTAAGTTCAGAGAAGCTGCCTGCTACAAATCAGATTGAGCTTAACAACACCAAGACTTGGGCTTCCTTGGTTACTCCCCAGAATTCTCTAGGCTTTAAGCTGAAGTACATAAAACCTCGGGAAGGAGATAGAAATCAGCACCTCAGTATCCCAAAGGAGGTGTACATAGAAGGAAGTCATGCTTGGCACAACACATTAGTTGGGTATTTCATTGGGAAGAAAATTCCTTTCTCATTTGTCAAGAATGCTACAGAAAGATTATGGGGAAAAAAGGGTCTGCATGATATGGTAGCCACTGATTCAGGCTTTTTCTTCTTTAAATTCAATAGTGAAGAGGAGTGTTTGGCTATTCTTGAAGGAGGTCCATGGCATGTGAGTGGACAACCATTTATTTTGAGGAAATGGCAGTCTGGCCTTACTCTCTCCAGGGAGGCGATATCCACAATTCCGGTGTGGGTTCATATTTATAATATTCCACTGGAACTGTGGAACCCTTTGGGGTTAAGCCATATAGCAAGTGCTATAGGGAAACCTCTGCATGTAGCTAAAGTCACTGCTGACGGAAGACGAATCTCATATGCTCGAATATGCATTGAGCTCAATGCCAAACATGAGTTACTTAAAGAGCTTGTGATTGATTTTGAAGACCCTCTTACTGGTGAAATTGAGCCCATTTACCTTCCAATTCAATACCAATGGAATCCCATTCGTTGTGCAAAATGCAAGAAATTTGGCCACGATTGTGCTAAACTACCTAAAGCTCCAATCCAGGCCCAGAAAGCTCCTCCTGTTACTCAAGAAAATACTGCAGATGCATGGCAAACCAAAAATAAGGGCAAGTTCAGTGGAGTTGAAAAAACAGGCACTACATCAAATCCGGCTACTATGCATGAACCCACATTTGGTATTACTAAAGACACTGCCAAAACTGATATAATTTCAGATATTCACTTGAATTCTTATGCTCTTGTCAGTCCCAAGAGTCTGGCTTTGAAGAGTAATAGGTTCTCCTCCTTGGAAGTAGTCAATGAGGAAGATGATCCAACAGTTCTGCCAGCTTATGCGATGGAAGGAGCACCTGTTCTAACCAAAGGTCCAAATGTTATATTACCCACCGTAGAGGATTCACAAATTTCTAGTGATAGATCAGCTCCTTTAATTAAGGAGGATGTTCAAGGTGTAATAGCAACTATCAATTCTTGTGAAGATAATAATTCCATGAAGATTGTAGATACTCAGGACCAAGCTTTTAAATTTCAAAATGTTGAGATTTTAGTTGTGGAAAAGAAAGAACAAGCTAACATTTCTCTGAATTCTCTAAGCACAAATTTGGTGGAAGAAATACCATCTCAGCAAACCTCTAATTCTGGGCAGCAGAACTATGCAGATGATAAGGATTGTCAGGAACAGGCAATGATAGAGGAAGCCAATGAATCTGCCTCATATCTATCCTCCTCACAGAAGGATGCTCTCTATCTGGACTCAGGTCAGATCTCTCCTCTTGTCTCCCCTGTTAATAAAATTCAGAATGGTATTAGCCCTGGTATAAGGAATAGAAAAGGATCGTCCTCAGGAAGGAGGAAAAAACCTCATAAAAGAAATTAATGATTATAAGCTGCTGGAATATAAGGGGTCTCAACCAACCCTCTAAACAATTTGAGGTTGCTAAATTTATTTTTCAAAATAATCTTGATGTTATTGGTATTGTTGAAACCAAAGTTAGACAGTCTAATGAAGATTTGATCAAAAGAAACATTTTTAAAAATTGGAACCTTGTTACCAATAGTACTACCACATCTGTTGGTAGAATTTGGGTTGGTTGGAATCCTGATAAAGTTAAACTTTCTATCCTTAAAACCACCCCCCAAGTTATTCATACTCTTATTGAAAATGATGACCAAAGCATAGCCTTTGAAGCGTCTTTTATTTATGGAGCAAACACTGGCCCTGAAAGAGTTAATCTTTGGGCTACCCTGAAATCTATTTCTAGATCTAGTCATTCAACCAATCCAAATCACATTGTTTTGGGGGACTTTAATGTTGTTTTGAATACCAATGAGATTTCTGATGCCAATGTTTGCCTGAATTATGAAATTAATGAATTTACTGAATGTGTGAACCACCTCTGTCTGTCTGATCTGCGATATTCTGGGGAGTTTTTCACTTGGTGTAATAGGAGATATGGGAAACCTGACTTTACAGAAAGGAAATTAGACAGAGTATTAGTTAACCAAGCCTGGCTGGATAATTTTCCTGATGCTTTTACTCACTTCCACAAGCCAGGTATCTCTGATCATTCATCTATTATTACTTGTGTTGATAGAAAAGCTAGCAAGAAGGGTAGATCCTTTAAATTCTATAACTTTTGGACTCAACTTGATAACTACTCTGAAGTGGTTTCCCAAGCCTGGAACTCCAATGTTAGCGGCACTCTCCAGTACCAAATTTGCCACAAACTTAGAATTGTCAAACATGAGTTAAAAAAGTTTAGCAAAAAGTTTTATGGTAAGGAAAAACTTCAAGCTGACAAAGCAAGAGAAGAGTTGGAGAATGTCCAATCTGACCTTCTTCAAAATCCTTATGACACTAATCTTTTAACCAAGCAAAAAGTTTGCATGAAACTTTTCCTTGACTCTATTTGGATTGAAGAAGAGACACTCAAACAGAAATCTAGAATTCAATGGTTAGAGGGAGGTGATAAAAATTCTAGATATTTCTTTAATTATATCAAAGAGAGAAGGAATAGGAATAGAATTTTCAAATTGGAAAAACCTAACGGCCAGTTTACTTGTAATATTGAAGATGCAAAAAATGAAGCTGTTAGATATTTCAAAACTCTCCTGGGTACTTCTGCTACAAATTCTTACCCGGGTATTGCTACTTTAAGTCAATTTATCCATAAGAGGATACCTGAGAACCTTGTGATGAGTCTTGATAGTGTTCCCACCTCTGAAGAGATTAAAGATGTTTTTTTCTCATTACATGACAACAAAGCTCCGGATCCGGATGGTTTTAATGCCTATTTTTTTAAACAGTCTTGGCACATTGTGGGATCTAATGTCATATCTGCTATTACTGAATTTTTCACCACCGGAGAAATGCTTAGAGAGTCTAATGCAACTATTATCGCTTTGATTCCTAAAGTCCCCAATCCTTCTAAGATGGGGGACTTTAGGCCAATATCTTGTTGTAATACAATCTACAAATGCATTTCGAAAATCATTGCTAATAAACTCCAAATGGTTCTTCTCTCTATTATTGATCAAGCTCAATCAGCCTTTGTCAAAGGGAGGAAAATTAGTGACAATGTTTTACTTGCTCAAGATCTTTTAAGAGATTACCATAAAACTGGAGGTAAACCTCGGGCTGCCGCCAAGGTGGATCTTATGAAAGCATATGACCATGTTAATTGGAGTTTCCTTTTTGATCTTCTTAATATTTTAGGTTTTCCTCCTTTATTGAGAAAATGGATCAAAGCTTGTATATCTACTCCAAGGTATTCCATTAATTTTAATGGTGAATCAGTGGGATACTTTGATGGAGCAAAAGGTCTTAGGCAGGGTGATCCCATGTCCCCTTACCTTTTTGTAATCATTATGGATGCTTTGAGCCAACTTCTACATTCTAACATCCAGAATAGTTCCTTTTCTTTCCACTGGAAATGCGACAAAATGAAAATCTCACATCTTTGCTTCGCTGATGACTTAATTATTCTTTTAAATGGGGACTTGGAGTCAGCAAAACTTATAAGACATACTTTGAATCAATTTTATGATATTTCTGGCTTGCAAGCTAATAATACTAAAAGCTGTCTTTTCTTATCAGGGGTTGATGATAACTTGGCCACTGATTTGTTAAGTGAACTCCATTTTTCTAAAGGGAGTCTTCCCTTAAAGTATTTAGGTGTTCCTTTGATTACCACTAAATTAAAGAAATGCCATTGTGAAGAGCTTATTTCTAAAATTTGTTCTCGTATTAACTCTTGGAAATCCAAATTTCTTTCCTTTGCTGGTAGGACTCAACTTATCCGTTCTGTGTTATCTGGGATTCAACTTTTTTGGTCTGGAATGTTTATATTACCAAAAAGTGTGCTTAAACAGGTGGAACAATGTATGAACAGATTCCTTTGGAGTGGAGGAACTGAAAGAATACACGGTGCTAAAATTGCTTGGGTGAATGTTTGTAAACCCAAAGAAGAGGGAGGCCTCGGTCTAAAGGACATTTTCCTTACGAACACAGTGCTCAATCTGAAACATTTAGGGAGTATTCTTGACCCTTCTAATAACTCGTTATGGAAAAAGTGGATCCACATGTACATGCTCAAATCCAAAAGCATTTGGGAGGTGAAAGCCCCTGGACAATGCTCTTGGTATTGGAGAAAGCTATTAAAGCTTAGGAGTATAGCTAGGCCTTTAATCAAACATAAAATCGGTAATGGCTTAAATACTTCACTTTGGTATGATAATTGGCTCCCTTGTGGGCCTTTATTTGAGAAGTATACCTCTCGAATTGCCTATGATGCTGCTATTGCCCCTAATGCTAAAGTGGCAACTATTGTGTCTCACTTGGAATGGAATTGGCCTTCCTCTAATTCCATTGGACTAAATGAAGTTCGGGCCATTTTGTCTAATTTTTATCAGCCTACCACACTTCAAGACAAAATGGTTTGGACTACTTCTCCTAATGGCAAGTATAACTTCTCTCATGTATGGAACTACCTTAGACCCATTAATTCTGATGTCCCTTGGCACCATTTTGTTTGGTACTCTGGGAACTCTCCTAGACATAACTTTATATTATGGCTTGCTATCCAGAGAAGGCTAGCAACACAAGATAGAATTTGTAACTACACTCCAGGGCCTTTAGCATGTGCTTTATGCCTGAGGCAATTGGACTCTCATGATCATCTTTTCTTTGAGTGTACTTACTCCAATTTCATTTGGCAGGACTTAATGCTGAGATGCAACCTAATTTGGAAGGCACCCCTTGGGATAATACTGTGTCGTGGATGATCCAGCATTGGAAGGGGAGGACTCCTCAGCATATGATACCCAGAATTTGTTTGGGGATTACAATTTATGGCATATGGAAGGAAAGAAACAAAAGAACCTTTCAGAACTCATCTATACCAAAAGAGCACCTTTTGAAGAATTTTGTCTCACAAATCAATGCTCAAATCAGGACCAAATGGAAAACTCACAACCGTCTTCAAGCCTTGCTTAGGAATTGGGAGTAATTGGGAGTAATTGGGAGTTGTTTTGATTTGCTCTCACTGTTTTCTTTGTATTGATTTGGTTTTTCCTTGGTTTGGTTTTCTTTTTGTTGTTCCCATTTTTGGCCTTTTGAGGCATTTTTTGTGGTTTGACTTGCCATTTGTCCTTATGCTTTGTGCCTGTTGAATATCCTGGGGTATGCCCCTTGTACATTTGTACATCCCCTTTTTGGAATCTATTTACCGTTTTCCGAAAAAAAAAAAAAAAAAAAAAAGTGATTAGACGATTTTTCCTAGGTTTGTTTGTGTGATCTTCCACTTTTGCATTATGTGATATTTGGTTTAGATCTTATGAATGATATCTTATCTTTTGATCTTCTATTTCAAGATTCTTGTGTGATGTAATATACTATTATAGTATTAATTGTCGAACCAAACATAGTATAAGATGATTACTTGGATGCTAATTGAGGCCCGTCGAGAGACAGGGCGAGTTGAGGGTGTTTTAGTTGCGACAAAGGCTCCTTCCTCTCTTATACCAAAACCCCGAGCCAAGTTCTTTGGTTATGAAGGGTCGATGCCCTTTATCCATTTGTATAAGTCAAAATTAGGTTTCTTGGTTCCTTAAAGACCAAGTGGCGACTTTATATCTGTTTTTTTTTTTTCGGAAAAGGGCGAATCAATAAAAGAAAAAGCCAAACGGCACTATACAAAAAATCAAGGGGCATACCCCAGGGTAAACAATCAGCACAAACAAAAGCATTTGGACGATGCAACAACGGATGGGAAACTTTCAGAGGTCAAAACCATGAAAGTGACCCATCCAAACAAGCAAAAAAAACCCCAACAGAAAAGCAGGAAACACAAGGGCAAATGCTGTTAAACAAGCTACACTAGCAAAGCCCCCAAACACAAGCAGGGGGGACAAAATGAACTTAAAATAACACTAACATATACAAATTAATTCCATCTACCAACAAAGGTAGGGAGATGAGGGTCATTTCTCCATTTGATTTGGATTTGTAACTTAAGCTGGATGAAGATCTCTGCAAGGATTCTTTCTTTAGTGTTGACTTCAAGCCTGAATGTACGAGCATTTCTTTCTTTCCAAATGTTGTATATCGCTAAGCCGAGGCACATTCTTGGGATAATGTGGTTGGGAGTATTCGTCTTCCAAGTCCTAGCAGCCCATTCCACACGAGATCTCCAATGGGCAGAGTGATCAGCTATCTCCAAGCGGTGCAATAATCCCTGCCAAATAAAAGAAGAGAATGAACAACCAAAAAATAAGTGGTCATGTGACTCCATACCTTGGTGGCATAAAACACAAGCCAAAGGCCCAGGAGTGAAGGGGAAGATCCTGTCATGGGTAGATAACCTGTTAAGAATAGCCAACCAAGATATGAAACTATGTCTAGGAATATTGCCAGGGAACCAGATGAGACGATGCCAAGGAACCACAGGGCGATTATCTCTCAGGTGATCCCAAGAATGAGCAAGATTAAACTTTCCATTAGAGGAGGGGATCCAAATGACTTTATCATTATTATCAGAAGGGGAGGGGAAGTCGTGCATGTGGTCCCGAATTTCCATAAGTTCTAAAGTGTTAGTAAGGGGCCAGTGCCAATCCCCTTCCATAATGATATCTTTGACTTTAGCATTTAAAGGAATGGCTGCATCATAAGCAACTCTAGGATCAAATTTTTCCAAGAGAGGACCTAAGGGGTGCCAATTATCATACCATAAAAAAGTGTTATAACCATTACCAATTTTATTTTTCAGTAAAGGTCTAGCCATGTCTCTAAGGTTAAGGAGTTTCCTCCAATACCATGAGCTCTGAGAAGGAGGCTTAACAACCCAAAAACTTCTATCCTTAAGAAGATACATATGAACCCAATCAGCCCAAAGAGACCGATTTCCGGAAGAGAAGATGGACCAAATATGTTTTAAGTTTAGAACTTTATTGAGTTGGACAAGGTTTTTCAGACCCAAGCCCCCTTCCTCTTTGGGGGTGCAAACGATGTCCCAACCCACCTTAGCCCCATGAGCTTTCTCAATGCCTCCAGACCAAAGAAACCTCCTTAAAAGCTTCTCGACTTCCTTTATCACACTTTTGGGAAGAATGAACATACCAGACCAATAGTTTTGAATACCAGCGAGAACAGATTGAATCAATTGTAAGCGACCCGCATAAGTAAGGCATTTAGAGGTCCAAGATGTTATTCTAGAACTGATTTTATTGATAAGCTCATTACAATCCCCTTTCTTAAGTCTAGATGTTATGAGCGGGACACCTAGATACTTAAGAGGGAGGGATCCAATAGTGACTTGGAAGATGTTGCATATGGAGTTAGCAACATTATCCCCAATACCAGAGGTAAATAAACAACTCTTACTAGTGTTAGTAATTAAACCAGTAAGCTCGTAGAATTGAGTAAGAGTGTTTTTCATGAGATGAGCTGATTCTTCAACAAACCTTTCTTTTCATTTCTTCAAATCAATTTCAAAATAAAAGGGAAATCTATCCCGCGTATCCACAATCTGGCAACTCTACTGGGATATTTTATTTTAAAACAAAATAACACAGAGGCTTGACTCAAAAGAAGCATCCTTAAAATCATCTTTTTACTGTGTCTGGTTCACTGCATTGCACTCCTGCATTTTCCCTCTGACTGTGTCTGAAATGCGGCACTGACATTGTTCAGGTCTTGCTGTGCCAGAGCATAAGTCACCATTGATACTGTACCTTCCAAGGTATATCAAAAGGAGTAAAAAAAACCTCCGTACTGTCTCTCTGACGGTATATTAGAACTCTCGTCAATGGACCCTCTTTGTCTAAACACAGCCTTTGCGCATAGATTCCTGTAGAACCTTTCATAGGACTGTTCATTTATCTTTTCAGATAAGACAATGCGATATAACTGCTGTATGCCCTGACAGGATTACCTGCGCGGTGTATATGCTTATGTGGCATGAGGCAGAACATATTTCTTATGATTCCCAAGGCAATCACTCATATGTGATTACATTGACTTGACCTGCCTAGGCACCATGATAAGGATGTCTGCTCCATGTTCACAAAGATATACACCGCAAGCCTTGTTTGATGGTCCTAAGACACAAATTATGAAAACTTGCTAGACAGTATGATCACCATCATATTTAACCAGTTTCTCCTAAAAACTCCATTCAGATATCCTAGATATAACCAGTTTCTCCCAAAAACTCCATCTGACTCACCCAGATTTAATTAGTTTCTCCTACAAACTCCATTCAGATATCCCAGATATAACCAGTTTCTCCCAAAAAACTCCGTCGGACTCACCCATAAATAACCAGTTTCTCGCAAAAACTCTGTCCATATATCCTAGAAACATCTAGATACGGCCAGTTTCTCCCAGAAACTCTATCCAACTCATCTAGATATAACCAGTTTCTCCCAGAAACTCTGTCCAACTCACCCAGATATAACTAGTTTCTCCTAGAAACTCTATCCGACTCACCCAGATATAACCAATTTCTCCCAGAAACTCTGTCTGGATGTCCTAGAAATACCCAGATACGACAAGTTTCTCCCATAAGCTCCATCCAAACTTCTTGAAATATCCTGGAAACCCTATTATCCCCTGGTGATCATATTGGAAGTTAAGGTTAGCACACTCTATATGGCTAAGACCTTATTAGTTTAACTACTATCTGCTAGAAATAGGAGCATCATGTAGTTTAGGGCTTGCATCCGCATGCTTGTCTCATATGCATACACCTTTCTTATCAGTCTGAACGCATTGTTTCAATCAGTCTGTACACTGTTTAGTCCATATTTGTTAACATGACTGTTGTTGTATGTTTAAAGTTGTCGCTATCAGAATCTAATACTGTCCTCTAAAAATCTGTAGGTCAGTATTGATTCCCAAAGTCAGCAGTTGGGATCCTCGTCTTGGGTGTGAAATTTAGATAATCGTTTGGTCAGAATTAGCCCAATAAGTTATTTCAGTATGAACCAAGAAGAGTTAGAAAACAAGGTCACCAAGTTGGGAGCAACCTTAAGCCAGTAGTCCCACATCCTGGCCCAAGTTTTGAAGTTTATGGAAGAATTGAAATAGCAATAGCCACAGTACCCACCTGGGTTCCCACCACTACCGGGAATCATGCCACCACGACCTCCAAGGTTTGTACCACCTCCCGTCGCTATACATGAGAATAATGGGGAAGAAGATTGGTTTTAAGGGGTCCTACCGCCTGTATATGAGAAAAAGTTCCAGGAGAAAATGGACAAAGTGGACAAGCTAGAAAATGTATTGAGAAAGAGCAAGGGGGTTGATGGGTCTAAGGTGGTTCCAAATATGAGAGAAGTTAAACTTACCATTAGGAGAAGTAGTCCAAATAATTTTGTCTTGTAGAACAGTAGGTTGATAAAAAGTGGACAAGATACCCCGAACTTCATTAAGGCCAATAGAGTTAGAAGCAGGCCAATTCCATTCAAGTTGAGAAATAATAGTCGCCACTTTAGCAGTAGGAGCTATGGCAGCATCATAGGCAATACGAGAGGTGTAATTCTCAAACAAAGGCCCGCAAGGGAGCCAGTTATCACTCCTAGACAGAACTTTATGTTATGGCTAGCCATCCAGAGTAGGCTAGCAACTCAAGATAGAATTTGTAACTATACTCCTGGGCCTTTAGCATGTGCTTTATGCCTTAGGCAAATGGATTCTCATGACCACCTTTTCTTTGAGTGTAATTACTCCAATTTCATTTGGCAGGACTTGATGCTGAGATGTGACCTACTTTTGAATGGCACCCCGTGGGATAGTACCATCACTTGGATGATCCAGCATTGGAAGGGGAGGACACCTCAGCATATGATACCTAGAATTTGTTTGGGGGTTACAATTTATGGTCTTTGGAGAGAAAGAAACAAAAGGACCTTTCAGAATTCTTCTACGCCAAAAGAGCACCTTTTGAAGATTTTTGTCTCGCAGATCAATGCTCAAATTAGGATCAAATGGAAAACTCACAACCATCTTCAAGCCTTGTTGAGTAACTGGGATTAGTTTGGATTTGCTCCCGTCTATTTCCCAATGGCTTTTGCCTTGTTTTTTTTTTGCTTGTTATGGGTTTTTGTCTTGTCCCATTTTCGTTTGGCCGTTGAGGCTATTTTAGTGGTTTAATTTGCCACATGTCCTTATGCTTTGTGCTTTGTTGTATATCCTGGGGAATGCCCCTTGTACATGTGTACATCCCCTTTTTTGGAATTTATTTACCGTTTTCCGAAAAAAAAAAAAAAAAAAGGGGGTTGATGATTACATGCTGGACTTGGAAGGGCTTTTTGAGCCTACTAAGCTGAAACTGCTACAAAATTTCAAGATGCCCGCCGTTGACCTCTTTGATGGAACCGGAAATTTGAAAAGCCATATAAAGCTGTGTATGAGCATCCTCCAGTCAATGGGTTGCACTCATGAGCACATTGCAATGTTGTTCCCATAAACCCTCGCAAAGTCTGCACTATCATGGTTCCTTACCTTGGAAGCCTCCAAAACTCGGGCATGGGAAGACATTGTTTGGGTGTCTGTCGATCACTATTCTTATAATCAAGAGCTAGATGTCATGATCAGGGTTTTGGAAACTACCCGACAGAATAACAATGAATCCTTTGCTGCTTTCTTGAACAGATGGAGGAACAAAGTGGCCCAGATGACCCACCGACCGATTGAGAAGTAATAAGTGAGAATGCTAATCTGAAATCTGCAACCACTCTACCATGAGAAGTTATTCTATCAATCCATCTCCACCTTTGAGGAGTTGTTTAAAGTTGGAACGCGAATTGAAGATGCTATCAGGGAAGGAAAGATTAAGAAGGAAGAGCCTCCGAGTCAGTCAAAAAGGCCCAACTACTCCTGCAATACTCCGGATGTCAATGCCCTTAGCAGTCTGGCATACCCTCCTAAGCCGTACCAACCCTTCAAGCAAACAAACTCGTCCAATTGCCCTTTCCAAAAAAATCCTCCTCGCATTTTTGCCAAGCTAGAGATCTCCCTCTCCTCAGCCTTAGATTGTCTCCTCAAAAAGGGCCACCTCCAACTGCTCTAACCTTAAAATACCCTGTCACCACCAAGCTGTGATATGTCCAAACATTGCTCCTACCACCAAGCCCCTAGCCACAACACCGATGATTGCATGCACCTCTGCCATGATATCCATAACCTCATTGACTAGAATATCATTGAGCCACCACCAAAACAACCCCATGTTACCCAAAATCCCCTGCTAAACCACCAAAATATCAGCCTCATCAAATCCGACTCCGTATCCTTTAACCCTATTGCCTGTATCACCCCCTTAGGCTATCCCTTATCCCTCATTAACATCCTAGAGTTTTGGGGAATTCACCTTATTGAAGGGGAGGATGATGAACAAGACTTATTCTTCTTGGAAGAACATAATCTAGGGGCAGTAGACCTCAAATGGTACGATCCCAATAAAGAAAGTGATACCTCCATCTGGAACGAGCTAGAGAAACCATTTGTGGGAACAGATTATAATTGGTTCAAAGAAGATGGAACTGTAGAAGGACCTACTCCTACTAGATTAATCATCTGACTAGGTCGGGCCATCATTATCAGCCTTCACAGCCTGTCACGAAAACCATTGAGAAAGGACCAGTCAAAGACAAGGGAAAGGAAAAAATGGATGAGGTCATTGAAGGGACAATGAGTTGATAAAGCAATTGAAGAAAACTCAAGCACACCTCTCAATGTGGGACATCATGGTGACATCCTACAAGCATAGGTAGGCCGTGTTGAATGCCTTAGTTAGAATTGAGGTCCCTATTGACGCTGCCCCGGAAGATATGGTGGCTCTATTAAGCACACTCACCCTTGATCCAATAATTACCTTCTCCGATGAGGATCTGCCGCCGGCAGGATCTGTACATAACAAGGCTTTGTACACCACTATTGGGTGCAAGGGACAATAAGTGCCATTTTGTGCTCTAAGAACCGCCATTGCCTTGGGGGTCAACTTCCTAGACATCACTCTGTCTGTACAATTCGTGAGGGCTTATAACAGCACCAAGAACTGTGATGGGGAATGATTCTCTCCAAATCCAAGTAGGCTTTTTGGTTTGCACTCAACTTTTCCAAGTCTTAGATATACCTGCCTCATTCAATTTATTGATTGGGAGGCCCTGGCTATATATCAACAAAGCGGTATCATCCACTATGCACCAAATGATCAAGTACATTCATGAGAAAAAGGTAAAAATCATCTTTGGCAACAATTGGGGAAATGAAGACTTCCCAAGCTACGCTCCCATCTTTGAAATCCAAATACCCGAACTGGAAGAAGGGGAAATCGGAGGATTCTTCACAGAAAAGGTCCACATGATCGATGATGAAGACAGGTTCCCTGAGATCCACTCCGCGGTCACCAATATCATCCGCAAAATGAACTACTTCCCTGGAATGGGATTGGGCCAACGTCAACAAGGGATTCATGAGTTCCCTCAGATCTAAGGACAAAAAGGCACTTTCAGATTAGGGTACAGGCCCATCAAGGAAGATCTCGAGCTACAAAAGCTATGGAAGAAGAGAGAGAGGAGTATCCCACCATACCGCAAGACCTTGAACAGGCAATTCATCAAAGAAGGGGATGACTTCCCCTATTTTGGGTTCCTTGAACCTTGGATCCATCAGGCCACTGAAAAAAGGCACCCTGGACTTAAAATCTTCGCTTATTGTGGAAGGCCCCCTATCAAGATCCGTTCTATCCAGAAGAAGTTGTGAAAACCCCAGAGGAAGACTGGGTAAAGTATTTGGACCTAAAGCTATCAAGAAGATGTAGGAAGAATCCATTAAAGAAAAGGAAAGAAAAAGGGCCAAGAGCCAAGATGATCAGATCATACCAGCTAAGAAGGGTCTGAGCAACCAAGCTGTAGGGTCATCTGTCTGTGTCACCCAATCCCCTGTTCCCCCGGAGTCTATACTTCCAATTATCGAGTCTGTACCAAAGTCGATCGTTGTAGGCCCACCACTATCTAATGTAATCACTCCACCTGCTATAAATGAAATGAAGGACGGTGCTGCTTATTCTTCTGTATCTAATACTTGTGAATGCACAGATCCCTTCGAGGATCTCCTAGTAGAACTTAAGCAACTAATCGAAAAACCACCTGCTTATGAAACAATCAAAGATACTTTTGCGATTAACCTAGGTGAAAAAGATAACCTACAAATTGTGCAAATCGGTTCAACACTTTTTTTTTTCGGAAAAATGGTTAATTGAATCCAAAAAAGGGCCATACCCCAGGATATTACAAAAAGCGCAAGATCATGCTACGAGAGCCAGACTAAACACTTGAAAATAAGAGCAACAAGCAAACAAACATAGCAACATGGAATGAAACAAACACATGAGACACCCAACCACCCAAAGAAGAGCCTCCTCAGGATCGTTGTCGTCCCTTGGGCCGACTCTAGCTGAATTTCATCTTAGCTTCCTTCTTTTTCTGTCTATTGGAGAGGGGACTACCCCTTGTAGGGGTCCTGACCTCACTAGCTTGGCCAGAATCACTAAAACAGTCATCAATGTCATCCACACTAAAGGGGGGGTGGTTTCCTCTCTGGTCTCACCTCGAGGAACATCTGTATGGTAAGAAGAGCTAGCTTTGGGGCAAGATGTCCGGGCGGAGGGAGAAACAATGGTATCAACTTTGACAGGTTTAGGATCAGGATCTTCCAAAAGCTGAGAAAGGGCTTCACATTGGTTACCCTTCGCAAGCGAATTTACCGAGCCATTCGTGCTTTTAGTACGGTCAAAAGTGTGGTCAACAACAGTCTTTTTTCCTCTATCTTTCCCTGAAACAACTTGCCAGGTCCCCTTATCCTTACCGTTCCTCTTGAGAGGGTGGCGTACTGGATGGCTTAGATCTGGAGACGCAGTCCAAGAACAATCATGACCAAACTGGGAGCACTTTTTGCATCAAACCAGGGTCCATTGATATTCCAAATTGATCTTTGTTCTAATAGAATTGCCAGTCTCCTCATCTTCTGACTCAATATGGAATTCATTGAAAAATTCAAAATCTGCAAAAACTTCAATGCAAACACGAGCATAGGTTATACGCCTTCTACTTGCAGTTATGCGATCAACACGAATAGGTTTTCCAATGAAACTAGAGATAAAACTGATTCCCTTCGGATTCCAGTATTCAAGCGGTATACCATAGAAGTTAACCCAGATTGGAATGGAGTGAACCTCCTCGTTTTCAAAAGAGAAATGTGGTTTCCATGGCCTAAGAAGTAGAGGTTGACCTGCCACAAACCATGGTCCTCCTTCCAAGATTGCATCCCTCGCTTCCGTACTAGAGAATGAAAAAAAGAAGCATCCCAAATCAGTGTCCAACGTATCAATAAGGCCCTCATTAGCCCATAGCCGATCAGTAACGTTAGAGACTAGGGAAAATGGAAGCTTCCTGCCTAGAAATCGGCCAACCAAGGTAGCAGTCCATTCGTCTTTCCCAGCAACAGTTAAGTCCTTCGGAATTTTAAGAACGAGATCATCTTCGATCCCTCCATGGTCCACAAACTCCAAATTGAATTCCTTGCTACTAACTGTGGTTCTGTAATTTATTTCCAAATCTGATCCCAACTCAATTTGGGGCATACTGCCATTTTGATCCACAGTTTTGAATATCCCAGCCCATGACTTACGTTGGGCCCCACCAACTACATTGTGCTCCTGACCTTGCGTAACCCCCATGTGATAAATAGCAGCTTTGCCCGGATTCGTAGGCTTTACAATTCGCAGGTCATTCTCTATATGGCCGTTAAGGCAAGAGGCATTAATTGTCGATTTGATATCATAGGGAGTAGTCTTGTCTTGAGTAGCAGCAAGGATATCATCATTAGGATGAACCGGAGTGGACGTGCGCGCGGGGTCCATAAGAACGTGGCCAGCATGGAGCCTCAACGGCAGGATGATGGGATCAGTAAGAGAAGGGCACGTGGCTTCAATAGAGTTGACTTGCGTAGCATTTAAAGAAAAGGTGTGATCAAAAGGACTAACCGGCAGGGCACGGGTCCCACAGACATCATAATATGTGTAAGAAAGGCTGGCATTAGCCGAAGGAGGGTGATTTACTCCCAAAGGCGCGTCAATTGCACTCACACGCTCCAACACATTGGATTCTCTAATGCAACCATGAACATGATCAAGGGCATCTTTAGCACTCGGCGCAAGATCATCTTGAATCTGTTTCTTGTGTTCATAGCTTATTGGTCCCAAACAAATCTCAACTTCATCCAGATCATGAGATAGTAACCCCTTAGTGACAATAGAGTCGCCCTGGAGAACCTTAAGCGGAAACAATGAACCAGCATCAATAATACTTGACCCATTTTGGGATCTCCTCTTTTTTGCAAGCTCACAGGAATCATGAGTAGATCGGAAAGAGGATGTCTCCACCACATCAATGTCTTCATCTGATCCATCCATATTTTGTTCAGCAAAACAAAATCCATCTACCCCATTAGCAGCTTCCAAAACCTCCAAAAGACCAACAGAACTGGTTTCCTCCACCAAACTTTCTACATTTGAAGCAACACCAGGACTAACTACATTTTCAACACACTTAACAACATCTTCAATAGACTCATAAGGAAAAGGAATCGTAACAATCCTCTTGGCTTTGATATTCAACTTGCTCACATTTCTAGGAAAAAGAAAGAGCTTCTCTTTCCTTTTCTTAGCACTAACACTCCTTACACAAGGGATCATCTTGAGATTTCTAGAGAGAAGAGAGAGCTTCTCTCTCTAGAACTCATTTTTTTGCAAATAAGAAATCGGTTCAACACTTAGTAAAGAAGAAAAAGGAAAAATGAACTTTCTTGCTAAAAGAATTCAAAGATATTTTTGCTTGGCCTTACGAAGACATGCTTGGGGTTGATCTCGACATTGTCCAATATCATATCCTTCTCCTCCCCAATTCTAAACCTGTCAAGCAGAAATTGAGGTTCATGAGGCCAGAATGGGCACTCAAGGTCAAAGAAGAAGTGGAGAAATAATTCAAGGTAGGGTTCATCATTATTATAGAGTATCCAGAATGGGTTCAACATCATATCAGTCCCCAAGAAGGATGGAAAGGTTTGCGTGTGCATCGACTTATGTGATCTAAACAAAGCTTGTCTGAAGGACGACTTCCCGCTTCCCCACATTGATGTTTTGGTAGATAACACTGCAGGATATGAGCTACTGTCATTCATGGATGGTTTCTCAGAATACAATCAGTACCTAATGGTACTAGAAGATCGAGAAAAGATGACATTCACCACACCTTGGGGGACTTACTACTATAGAGTGATGCCTTTCGGGCTCAAAAATGCTAGAGCAACCTACCAAAGAGTTGCCACCACTCTGTTGCATGACATGATTCATAAGGAAGTAAAAGTGTACATAGATGACATGATTGTAAAATCAAAGGATAGGGAGGGACACTTGGTGGCACTGGAGAAGTTTTTCGAAAGGTTGCGCAAGTACAAGATGAGGCTTAATCCAAAGAAGTGCACTTTCGGTGTGACTTCCAGGAAGCTCTTGGGTTTTCTCATCACACAGAGAGGGATAGAGGTCGATCTCTCTAAAATCAATGAAATTCTAGAAATGGCACCACCATAGAATGAAAAGGAAGTGAGAGGGTTCCGCGGGAGGATCCAATTCATCAGCCGCTTTATCTCAAAGCTCACGACAACATGTGATCCCTTGTTCTGATTAGTGAGAAAAGGAGAGAAGTTCCAATGTGATCCCTTGAATTGATTTGATATTGATATTGATTTGGTTGTAACAGCTGAACTTGGTTGTTGATTGTAAAGTGTAGGGTTTTCCGTTTGTTTACCCAGCTTCTGTTTTGATTTGTGTTGAGTACTTGGGTACTCAAGGGGATGGCTTTTTATCTTGTATTCCATTTTGATAAATTTTATCCCCTCTTTTGCTCTTATTGTATATCCTGGGGTATGCCCCTTGTACATTTGTACTTTCTTTTGGATTAATTAACCAGTTTTCCGAAAAAAAAAATAAAAAAAATCCACCTGTCCTTTCACCACTCACCCCTCACAAGCCCTTATTTCTTTTTTTTGGAAAAAGGGTAAATATATTCCAAAAAAAAGATGTACAAAATGTACAAGGGGCATACCCCAGGATAATCCAATGAGCTCAAATCATAAGAACATGAAGCAGAAAAGCAACAACAAAAACCATGGGCAATCTAAGCCAACAAAAAACACAACAAACAGGTAGACACCCATAGGTGAAACACTTTTAAATCCAGTTACACAGTATCCTATCAATATTAGCTTGATGTTTCCATTTTACCCTAATATGTGCATTAATGAGAGTGATGAGGTTCTTCAGCAAGATCTCTTTGGAAGTTGAAATTTTCTTGAAGGTTCTATAATTCCTCTCTTTCCAAAGGCCATAGACGGAGACTCCAAGACAAATTTTTGGGATCACATTTTGTATAGTCTTCCCTTTAAGGTTTTGAGTCATCCAGTCCACTGTGCCAGCCCAAGTGTTCCCCTGCCAAGCCATTCCACATCTGATCATAATTTCCTGCCACACAAAAGAAGAAAAAGGGCAATTAAAAAACAAGTGGTCATGTGTTTCCATATTTGACTGGCAAAACATACACACAAGTGGCCCACTCGTGAATCTGTAAATTCTATCATGTGTTGACAATCGATTTTGGACAGCTAGCCATAGCACAAAACTCTGTCTGGGAATACACCCGGAGAACCACACTAGGTTATACCACGGAACCACTGGAGCATGGTTACTTAGATGGTCCCAAAAGAGAGAAGTGCTAAACTTACCATTTGGAGTTATACTCCACTTTATAGTATCTTGGCCATTGCTTGGGTTATAGAAAGAGGACAGGGCAAATCTGATTTCATTGAGCTCAATGGTGTTGGTACCAGGCCAATTCCATTCACAATTTCTAATGATACTATTTACCTTAGCATTGATATTTTTTTTTTCGGAAAACTGGTTAATTAATCCAAAAAAGGGAGTACAAATGTACAAGGGGCATACCCCAGGATATACAATGAGCGCAGAAAATGTGGTAAGATACCACCAACAGGAAATGGGATGAGACAATATCAAACTGTGAAAACAACTGATATCACGTCATACCAAGACAACAAAGCGCGTGAGCCAAACTCAGACCTCAAGAAAAACCTAAGCAATCAACCCTAACAAAGAAGAACAAATGCAACAAAGGATGAGGGCTTTAACATAAGTCAAACCCAGAAAATCCTCACCCTATGAAAAGCAAGCGACTAAAGAATTACATCAAAATCAAAACCAAAAAAACCATTACAGGGACTACTTCCATCTATCCATGTATTGAGGGAGGTGTGGGTCATTACTCCAGTTGACTTGGATTTGCTGAGATATTTGGATACAAATTTCTTGAATCATTTTTTCCTTTGGCTTGACTTCCATTCTGAAGCTACGGCCATTTCTCTCTTTCCAGATGCTATAAACAACCAGGCCTAGACACATTTTTGGGATAATATGCCTAGGGGTCTTTCCTTTCCACTTGTCCGCAGCCCAAATCACAATAGCATCCCACGTAGTGGCATGGTAAGTTATGTCCAACCTGTTGAGAACACCCTGCCAAACAAAAGAAGAGTAAGAGCAATTAAAGAAAAGGTGGTCGTGTGTTTCCAAGTGTTGGTGACATAGGACACAAGCAAGGGGTCCAGGGGTGTAAGCATAAATTCTATCTTGTGTGGATAGCCTGTGAAGAATAGCCTTTTTTTTTTCGGAAAAAGGGTAAATATATTCCAAAAAAGGATGTACACATGTACAAGGGGCATACCCCAGGATAAGACATTAAAAGCACAGCTGGAGGACCGGTGGAAATCCACACACAAAGAAAGATGGACTATATCATAGTCACCTCAAAACATAAAATACAAAACCCAAAATCACAAATGACCTATTTATATCCAAGGATGTAAAATAGACTCAATTTGGGAATGTCGTCTCCATTTTGATCTAATCTGGGTATTAACCTGTGACACCAAATTTTGAAGCAAGTTTTCTTTTGGTGTGGAGTTGCCTTGGAAAGATCTGCGATTCCTTTCCCTCCATATGCCATAAACTGCCACTCCCAGACAGATTGTGGGAACGGCGTGTTCAATAATCTTGTTTTTCCAGTGATTTGCCATCCAAAGGACTGTAGTATTCCAGTCAGTGTTGTTCCAAGACAGCCCACATCTTTGCATAAGTTCCTACCAGATAAAAGAAGCATAAGGACAAGCAAAAAATAGATGGTTATGAGATTCCATTTGACAATGGCAAAAAACACAAGCAAGAGGTCCACGAGTGAAAGTAAAGATTCTATCATGCGTTGCAAGTCTTTCTTGGACAGCAATCCATAATATAACATTCTGTCTAGGCGTGCAACCTGAGAACCAAACCAGTTTATGCCATGGAACCACAGGGGATTCCTCTTTTAAGAATTTCCAAACGTGTGTAAATTTATATTTCCCATCAGGAGATGTGGTCCATAAAACTTTATCAGTCATACCACTTGGCTTATACATCTGAGATAAGAGAATCCGAACTTCATTTAAGCCTATAGAATTGGAAGTAGGCCAATTCCAATCATTATTCCTTATTATTACTTCCACTTTTGCCTTAGCATCAATGGCAGCATCATAAGCAATTCTGGGAGAGTACTTTTCAAAAAGCGGGCCACACGGAAGCCAGTTGTCGAACCAGAGGGAAGTTTGTTGACCGTTACCTATTTTATGGATAAGTAAAGGTCTCACAACTTCCCTAAGTTTTAACAATTTTCTCCAATACCAAGAGCATTGGCCTGGAGCTTTTACTTCCCAAAAACTTTTGGTTTTAATCATATACAAATGCACCCAATTTTTCCAAAGGGATTTATTGTCGGGGTCCAAGAGGCTCCCAATATGTTTTAGATTAAAAATGGTATTTGTGAGGAAAATATCCTTAAATCCCAAACCTCTCTCTTTTTTCGGCTTACAGACTTTAGTCCATGCAATTTTAGCACCATGTCCCGTCTCTGTAGTACCAGCCCACAGGAACCTCCTAATTGCTTGATCCACCTGTTTAAGTACACTCTTGGGAAGAATAAACATTCCCGACCAATATTGTTGTATCCCTGAAAGCACAGAATGAATAAGTTGAGCCCTGCCAGCATAAGACAAAAACTTAGATTTCCATGAGTTGATTCTATAGCAGATTTTATTAACAAGATCTTCACAGTGAACTTTTTTCAGCTTAGTGGTTATGAGAGGAACTCCAAGATACCTCATAGGAAAGTTCCCTTTAGAGAATTGGAGTTCCCTCTGAATATCAGCAGCCAACTGGTCTTGGATACCAGAAACAAAAATGCAGCTTTTATCATTATTGGCTTGAAGTCCAGACAGGTCATAGAACTGGTTTAAGGTATTTCTGATGACCTTAGCAGATTCAACATCACCATGAAGTAAAATAAGAAGATCATCAGCAAAGCAAAGGTGAGATATTTTTAATTTATCGCATCTCCAGTGAAATGTAAAAGGACCGTTTTGAATATTTTGGTGAAGTAATTGACTCAAAGCCTCCATGACTAGGACAAATAGATATGGGGATATGGGATCTCCTTGTCTAAGGCCCTTGCTCCATCAAAATAACCTATAGATTCACCATTAAAGTTAATAGATTACCTAGGGGTAGTAACACAAGCCCTAATCCATTGTTTTAATTTTGGAGGCAATCCAAAACTATCCAATAAATCGAGTAGGAAAGTCCAATTAACACTATCATATGCTTTCATAAGGTCAACCTTAGCAGCAACTCTAGGTTTCCCTCCCAGTTTGTGGTAGTCTCTAAGCAAATCTTGGGCCAATAACACATTATCACTAATTTTCCTACCCTTAACGAAAGCAGATTGAGCCTGGTCAGTAATAATAGGAAGAATAATCTGAAGTCTATTAGCAATTATTTTAGAAATACACTTATACACAGTATTACAGCAGGAGATGGGCCTAAAATCTCCCATTTTAGAGGGATTTTGAACTTTTGGGATCAGGGCTATAATAGTAGTGTTAGATTCTTTCAGCAATTCCCCGGTTTGAAAAAATTCTTGTATGGCTTCAGTAACCAAGGGCCCCACAGTAGACCAAGACTTTTTAAAGAAATAAGCATTATACCCATCTGGTCCAGGAGCTTTGTTCTCATGCATACTAAAGAAAGTCTCTTTAATATCATCAATACTAGGAATTCTATCCAATTCCTCCATAAGATCCGCAGGGATTCTTTTAGTTATGACTCTTCTCAAGGACTCGCTTCCGGGATAATGATTTTGAGACCTGGTGCCAAGGAGAGCAGTGAAATGCCTGATAGCTTCAGTTTTTGCATCCTCAATATTATTAGTAAATGTTCCATCCGGTTTTTCAAGTTTAAAGATTCTTTTCCTATTTCTTCTGTTTTGAATGTGTTGAAAGAAATAACGAGAATTTTTATCCCCAACCTCCAGCCATTGTACCCTAGATTTTTGCTTTAAGGTCTCTTCTTCAATCCAAATAGCTTTTAAAAATTCTTGCATGCATTGTTTCTGCTTGGATATAAGGGAGGGATTTTGAGGATCACTAAGAAGGTCAGATTGCACAATCCTAATAGCCTCTCTAGCTTTATCAGCAAACACCTTTTCCTTGCCCACAAAACTTTTACAAAGAATTTTCAAGTCTTGTTTTAGAAACCTTAGTTTGTGACAAACTTGATATTGAGCTGTACCGCTAATAGTATTAGCCCAAACATTATCCACTGTAGCATGGTACGTGTCAATTTGAGTCCAATAGTTAAAAAATTTAAATGGCTTCCCTTTTCTCCTACCAGTCTTATCAAGATAAAGAATCAGAGATGAATGATCTGAAATATCTAGTTTTTGAAATTGGACATAGGACTCAATAAAATTAATCAACCAAGACTGGTTCACGAGAGCTCTATCCAACTTCCGTTGGGTGTAGTCTGGTCTACCATACCTACGGTTACTCCATGTAAAAAATTCTCCCAAATATCTTAAGTCAGTAAGACATAAGGAATTAACAATATTATTAAAATCATCAGTATCAGAGTTAAGAACAAAATCTGTATCAGAAACTTCATTGGAAGATAACACGACATTAAAATCTCCAAGCAAAATTTGGTTTATGTTAGGATTGAAAATAGAAGATAAATCCCTCCAAAGTGCACATCTATCTTGGCCCGTATGGAGCCCAT
Organism: Hydrangea macrophylla; assembly: GCA_033977485.1. Taxonomy (NCBI): domain Eukaryota; kingdom Viridiplantae; phylum Streptophyta; class Magnoliopsida; order Cornales; family Hydrangeaceae; genus Hydrangea; species Hydrangea macrophylla. The sequence continues at coordinate 47,306,240 of CM066986.1, forward strand.
AGACAAAAGAAGCTTCAAAATGGACAGATTTATCATCATTTTCAATTTTTGTATGAATAAGCTGGGGGGAAATTTTAATGACATTGAGATTAATCTTTTCAGGGTTCCATCCAAGCCAAATCCTCCCCACTGATTCATTTGTACTATTGGTGACAACATTCCAATTTTTTAAAATTTTCCTATGAATTTTATCCTCATTTACTTGCCTGACTTTAGTTTCAATTAAACCCAGAACATCAATGTTATTTGCATAAATAAACTTTGCAACCTCTGTCTGTTTAGAGGGCTGGTTGAGGCCCCTTATGTTCCAGCTACTTAAAATCATTAAAAACGATTGTGGGGTTTATTCCTTTTACCTGAAGAACCAGACCTTTTATTCTTCTGAATTTGTGCCTTACCAGGGCCTTTAAGCAGCGCAGCAGGAGGGGTTAGAGGGGGATCCCCATGTGTTTGCTGGGCAGTAGCATCTTCGTGAGATTCCATAGAAACATCTTTATTTGACAGGTATGATCCAGTCTCTTCTTCTAGGTCCGGGGTTGTTGCTTGAATCTCCTTGTCAGGACTAGAGAGAGGATTAGGGGGAGAATAGGATTCTGAGATCTCTTCTGTTTCAATAGAAATTACTGATTCCTCCCTAGAAGTAGGCATTGGTGTAGCTGCAATAGGAAATTCATCTTGAACAACCATAATGTCCATATCTCCCACGTGCAATGGATTAGAATTTTGGTTGGAGGTGAGCAAATCTTCAGAATTGGGCTCTCTAGCTAAAGCAACAATAGCTTGATGTGTATTTCCATCCTCCAAGGAGATGGAATGTTCTTGTGGAGCTTTATCTGCATCATCAGAGACTTCTAATGTTGAAAACTTGTTGCTTTCTAGAATCAGTGCCTTAGGACTTGCTGGGGGGTTTTTGGGTTTAACTGAATGCAGCCCAAAGTTGTTCCCAAGGGTAGGGTCATTCATAGAATCATATAATCTGGAGGAGCTTGCATCAGTATCATTAAAGTCAGCATTGATGAATTTACCTTTTTCCTTGGTTTTCCATGTGCCCTCCTCAGTATTCTGGTTATTAGTAGGAGCATTTTGGACAGGATTAGTTGCCTTGGGAAGTTTAGCACAATCATGCCCAAATCTTTTGCATCTAGCACACCGAATGGGAGTCCATTGGTATTCAATTGGAAGATATATGGGTTCAATCTCTCCAGTAATTGGATCTTCAAAGTCAATGACAAGCTCTTTGAGTAACTCTTGGCTGGCATTTAATTCAATACAAATCCTAGCATACGAGATTCTTCTTCCTTCTGCAGTTACCTTTGCAACATGCAATGGTTTGCCAATGGCACTTGCTATATGACTTAGCCCTAGAGGGTTCCATAATTCGAGAGGAATGTTGGAAATATGGACCCATACTGGGACAGTGGAGATAGATTCTCTGGATAAAGTAAGACCAGATTGCCATTTCCTCAGGATAATTGGTTGCCCACTCACATGCCAAGGACCTCCCTCTAGGATAGCCATACTCTCCTCCTCACTGTTAAACTTAAAAAAGAAAAAGCCAGAATCTGTAGCCACCATATCATGCAGCCCAAATTTCCCCCATAACCTGTTAGTAGCATTCTTGACAAAAGAAAATGGTAATTTCTTACCTATGAAATAGCCAACCAAAGTGTTATGCCAAGCATGACTGCCCTCAACAAAAACCTCCTTGGGAATAATAAGATGTCTGTTAGGGCCTTCACAAGGTTTGATATACTTGAGCTTAAACCCAAGTGAACTCTGCTGTGTGACTAAAGAAGCCCAAGATTTAGTACCATTGGGAACCACCTGATTTCCAGCCGAGCAAAGAGGGGTTGGATTTTGAGGAGTATTGGACTCATTATGCGAGCCTACATTAATATTAGTAGTCTTGGGAATTTGAGCATGGAGAGCAGCAGTAGATGGGGTCTTAGTGGATTCCATGTGAGCATCTGGTTTGTGCAAAGACGTACAAACAAATGGCATGGCATTACGGGATGGCCCATTAGCTTGCCCAGATGTAGCGCCCGATTGTGGACAAGAGAGTGCCACACCCGTGTGCGGCTTGCGTGTATTACTAGCAGACAAGGGACCGGGTCTTGAGGATAAAGAGGGTGTGCCCATGTGCTTGTCATACTCTCCTAACACATTGTCACTAGTGGGCGTTGCCACGTGTGCACAAGGGCCTACAAGACCATATAAATGCGTACTACCCAAGTTGGAGGCATCTCCAGTAGTCACATGGTCCTGTGATTTCTCAATGGGATTTTGTAAATTCAAATGGGTAGGCTGTGAGTTGTTAATGGCAGGCTGTGCCACGTGGAGGGCACTACTGGTCAAACAAGAAGCATGCGCCGGACTATTTGGGTCATGCATAGACAAGGATCCCGAATTCATGGTTAAAGCTGCACCGAGCATGTGCTGGCCAGGACCTTTCTGCAGCTTGGGAGAAGTAGCATCCAAAGTTCCGGATTTTGCGGCAAGTAAAGAAGACCCCATGTGCACATTACGAGCATCAAAAACCGAGTCAATGACCAACTTACCCTCATCCAAGTGCTCAGTAGACAAGGCGCCGGGAGTCTCGGTCATACCCATGTGCTTGTCAGCAGTTTGTAGGGGAGTAGGTGGTATTTGCATTTGACCGTTGGGTTTCAAACCCAAGTGACTATCTGATATATCAAATAAATTATGCCTAATCTGACCGTTGGTTGGGGCAGCAGCCATTTGCGCCTGTTCAAGCGCGTGAATGCCACCTACCACAAACGTCTTGGTTCTTGTGACCTCAGGGTTAGTGGGATCAAAATGTGTACTGTTAGCTCCTTCACCCTCACCCTCATTGGCTTTACTAAGCACAAGATTTGAAGTGGAACCAATTTTCAACATTTTAAGTTCTTCCATCTCTGCTTGTAATAACCGAATCTGCGATTGAGCTTCAAGGAGGGACTTTTCCAAACCAAGATTAGGGTCCTTCAGTAGCCTTAGAGGGCCAAGATCAGTCCCAGCTAGAGGCTCATTCATAAATACAGGACTTATAGGGACTGTTTTAATGGCAACATTTTCAGAAGTGATCTTCATCTTTCTTCTTAGAATCTCCTTGGAGTCTTGAAGAGCTTTGAAAGAGAATCCTTCTACTGGACTAGTCATCTTTTCACCAACAGATCTATGCTCAACCCAATCCTCCGGGAGTTCTAGATCCTCTTCACTCAATGAAGCAGCAGTAATAAAATTTGACCCGATCAGAGGGGCAACACTAGAAAAGTTAGGATCTTCAGAGAAAACACAGACCCCATCATCATTTATCTTGGTCCTAGAAAGATCAGTCAGACCTTCATCACTTAACATATACACCACAGATTGGGAAGGGTTTGAAATGATGAAGTCCTTCCCATCATTAAGAACAAACTCAGCTTTGTTGGGACTAATAGCTTTGCTAGTTGGACCTTTCATCACCACCACCAAAAGAAAGAAGAAAGGAGGATGGAGAGGGTTGGAAGGAGGGAAGAAGAGGGGGGGGGGGGGGGAGTGACAGATCAGAAGAAGGATGAGGATGATGAAAGCCAAATTAACCAAATTCTAGAGAGAGGTGGGAGCTTCTCTCTCTAGACATCTTTCAATAAAAATTTGTCTCGGAACTTATTATCTCAGATCTGTGAAGAATAGCCAACCAATATATAAAACTATAACGGGGCACATTTCCTGGGAACCATATAAGGCGGTGCCAAGGCACACGAGGGTAGCTAGTTCTAACATAGTCCCAAGTATTGGAGGAAGAGAACACCTTATTGGGAGAAGGTAACCATTGTACCACATCACTAGTGTGAGAAGGATGTGGTAATTCATGCATTTGGCCTCTTATTTCCCTTAATTCAATAGTATTAGTCGATGGCCATCGCCATTCCCTACTATCAATAACATTAGACACTTTAGCATTTAACGGGATAGCAGTATCATATTGAACACGCATACCAAATCTTTCAGAGTACCTTAGCATTGATATTGATTGCAGCATCATAAGCAATTCTTTCAGAGTATCTGTCAATCAATGGCCCTAATGGAAGCCAATTATCAAACCAAAGAAAAGTATGATCACCTCTCCCAACTCTATGAGTTAGAAGGGGTTTAGCAACTTCTCTAAGCTTTAATAACTTTCTCCAATACCAGGAACATTGGGAGGGGACTTTGGCCTACCAAAAACTCTTACCTTTCAGCATATACTGTTGAATCCATTGTTTCCAAAGGGAGTTGTTAGAAGGGTCCAATACATTCCCTATATGTTTTAAGTTTAGTACATTATTAATCAAGATAGTATCCTTAAATCCCAAACCCCCTTCTTTTTTAGGTCTGCACACTAACTCCCAAGCTACTTTGGCTCCTGTAAATGTATCTGTCTTGCCCGACCATAGGAAACTAGCCATAGCCTGGTTCACTTTCTTGAGGACCCCCTTAGGAAGCACAAACATACCTGACCAATAGAGCTGAATACCAGTTAGAACAGAGCTAATTAGTTGAGCTCTCCCAGCATAAGATAAGAATTTAGATTTCCAAGAGTTTACCCTAGCACATATTTTATTGACTAAGCCCTCACAATCTTGCTTTTTAAGCTTTGTGGTGATTAAGGGAACTCCAAGATATTTAACGGGGAGTTTGCCTTCAGTAAAGTGTAGAGCTTGCAAAATCTCTACCTTCACATCATCCTCAATGTTAGAGAAGAAAATACAACTTTTACCATTATTGGCTTGCAGCCCACTTAGATTAAAGAATTGATTGAGGGTGGTTCTTATAAGTTTGGCTGATTTCACATCCCCATTGAACAGAATCAGGAGATCATCTGCAAAACATAGATGTGAAATCTCCAGCTTGTCACATTTCCAATGGTAAGTAAAGGCTTCTCTTTGAATATTGTGTTTCAAAAGTTGACTAAGGGCATCCATAACAATAACAAATAAATAAGGTGAAATCGGATCCCCTTGTCTTAAACCTTTGGCCCCATCAAAATAGCCCACAGATTCCCCATTAAAATTAATAGAGTACCTAGGCGTAGTAACACATGCTATGATCCACTTTTTAAGGTTAGGAGGGAAGCAAAGCACATCCATTAAGTTAATAAGAAATTCCCAACTAACACTATCATAGGCCTTCATAATGTCTACCTTAGCTGTTGCTCTAGGTTTACCAGACTGTTTGTGATAGTCTCTAAGGAGATCTTGGGCAAGGAGCACATTGTCACAAATACGTCTACCTTTTACAAAAGCTGATTGGGCTTGATCAATAAGATTAGGGAGAATCATTTGAAGTCTACAGGCAATGATCTTGGAAATGCATTTATAAACAGTATTACAACATGAAATAGGTCTAAAATCACCCATCTTAGTAGGATTAGGGACTTTGGGGATTAAAGCAATAAGAGTAGTATTGGATTCTCTTAACATCTCCCCATTTTGAAAGAATTCTTTAACAGCAGCTATAATAGAAGTGCCAATAATGGGCCAAGAATCTTTAAAAAAGAAAGCATTGTATCCATCTGGGCCTGGAGCTTTATTACTATGCAGGCTAAAGAAAGCCTTTTTAATTTCATTTTCAGAAGGGATCCTATCCAGATCAGCATGCAAGTCATCATGAATTCTTTTATGAACAAAATTCCTTATACTGTCTTTGCCAGGATAATTAGTATTAGAGGGGGTCCCTAAAAGGTTGTTAAAATATCTAATAGCCTCCCCTTTTGCCTCATCAGATGTGGCAGTAAAGGTACCATCAGGTTTTTCAAGTACAATGAATGATTCGTTTAAAATTCCTTCTTTCTTTGATGGATAAATGGAAATATCTTGAGTTTTTATCACCAACATCTAACCATTGTAATCTGGATTTTTGTCTAAGAATCTCCTCTTCAATCCAAATAGCTTCCAAGTATGCTTTTAGACAAAGATTTTGTTGTTCAATGAGATGAGAATTATTAGGGTCTGCTAATAAAGAGGACTGAACAATTTTTAAATCCTCTCTAGACTTGTCAGCTTTAATCCTTTCATGTCCTAAGGAATATTTACCAAATTCTTTCAGATCTTGTTTGAGATTTCTAAGCTTGTGGCAAACTTGATACCAAATCCTATCTATCTCCGAAAATGCTATGGGTTGCATGCTAGCCCAAGAATGAGAAGAGAGCCACTCTGAAAAAGCCATATATTACCTTAGCAAGAGGATGATTGGGCATGAGCTCAATTACTTTACCCTCAAAAAACATGTTGGACCTTAGTCTGGTGTACCCGCCGATTAAGGCACTACATGTTAGCCTTTCTAATTGTACTCATATCTCACATGGATCCTCTAAAATACCTCCTCAAAAAACCCGCCCTGACCAGTCGTATATCCCGTTGGTTAATTTTACTATCTGAGTTCGATATCAAGTATGTAACAAGCAAATCAGTAAAAGGGAGAACCATAGCTGAGCATCTTGTGGAGCACGCTATTGACTCCGAAGAAAATGGAGACTTCCCTTTCCTGGACGAAAATATCATGGAAATCAAATAAGAGCAGTGAAAGTTGTACTTTGATGGAGCAGCCAACATAAAAGGCTACGGATTAGGAATGATTCTGTTATCACCAAATGGGGACCATACCCCACTGGCAGTCAATCTCAATTATAACTCCACCAATAATACTGTTGAATACGAGGCATGCATTTTGGGGATGGAAGCGACCATAGAATTAAAATTTTAGAAATTGGATATCTTCGGAGATTCAAACCTCATTGTATCACAATCCAGAGGAGAATGGAAGGTAAAAGAAGAAAGGTTGAAGCCCTATCACGACCATCTCGATGGACTCAATAGATAGTTCAAGAGTGTGACATTCTTTTACCTACACAGGGAGGAGAACCAGTTAGCAGATTCATTGGCGACCCTAGCCTCCATGATCAAAATCCCCGTGGGAGTTAAGATGATGTTTTGGTAATTGAGCAAAGAAACGAGCCTTCATTCAGCATGATCGCTACAATCGAAGAAGAAAAGGAAACACCATGGTACCAAGATGTCTGGGACTTTATAGAAAGGGGAACGTACCCCCAAGAGTCTACTGAGAAAGACAAAAGAGCAATTCGAAGGTTCGAAGCACAATTCATCATTTACGGGTTAAAGAAAGGGCACAATGGTCATAATCTAACTTGCTTATTCGGAAAAAGTGCCATAAGGATGATGGAAGAAATACACGAGGGGGTATGCGGTCCACACATAAACAGTCATACGCTAGCTAAGAAGATTGTCAGGCAAGGGTACTACTGGACAACATTGGAAAAAGACTATTGTGAATACGTAAGAAGGTTCCATAAGTGCTAGATCCATGCAAACATGATGCATGTACTGCCATCTCTGCTTTATAGTATGACCTCTCCATGGCTATTCTCAACCTAGGGGATTGATATCTTTGGTCAAATTGTTCTAAAGGCCTCGAATGGGAATTGATACATTTTATTGGCCATCAACTACTTCACAAAGTGGGTAGAGGCTGAATACTACACCAAGTTGGGGGCCAAGGAAGTGGCCAAGTTCATCAAGAGAAATCTCATCTGCCGCTATGGAGTCCCCCATGAGATTATTTCGAACAACGGAAGTCATTTCAAAGCAGAAGTCAGGAATCTATTTGAGGAATACAAAATCACTTATCATAAGTCGTCACCATATAGGCTGTAAACCAATGGGGCAATCGAAGCTACAAACAAGAATGTCAAAGCCATACTAGAGAAGTCGACCGATACTAACAAAGACTGGCATGAGAACTACCATTTGCGCTTTGGGGATACAAAACCTCAATAAGGACGTCTACAGGAGCGACTCCTTATTCACTAGTTTATGGTATAGAAGCAGTGCTTCTGGTCGAAATAGAGTTACCATCCCTGCGAGTGATGGCAGAATATGAAATTTCAGAGTCTAATTGGTTAAGGGAAAGATATGAGGAATTGGCCCTCCTAAATGAAAAGCGCTTAGTGGCAGTCGACCATGTCCGAATCTATCAAAAGAGGATAGCCCATGCTTTTATCAAGAAGGTTCGTCCAAGAAAAATTGCCAAGGACGACCTTGTTCTTAAGGAACTGTGAACCCCGATCTTTGATCCACGTGGGAAGTTTAAACCGAAATAGGTTGGCCCTTATATCGTTAAAACTATCCTTTCTAGAGGAACAACCTACCTCATGGACCTCGATGGTGTCAAATTCAAAAAACCATTCAACATGGATCGCCTCAAAAAATACTATGCTTGACTTTTTACCCATTTTCTTCAAGCCTTGCCCTGAACTACGCTTGAAGATTCCCACTCGGTGATACATAGACAACTGCATCGGTTCGATCGATCCACCCACAAAAATAGCCCATCTCCTTCAGGCCTTGCCCTGAACTACGCTCGAGCTGATTCCCACTCAGGGATATGTAGGCAACCACATTGGTTCGGTTGACACCAATATCAACCCACTTCTTTCCTACCATGGCCCAAACTACGTTGGACCTGATCTCCGCTCGGGGGTATGTAGGTAGACTTTTAAAAAAGAAAAGAAGGATGACTCGCTAGGTTGAAAATCCAAAAGGACACCTAGGCAAAGATTAGAGTTAAATCTAAAGTGAGCAATAACAAAAGAGAGAAAATAGCTTGTTAGGTCACCTCACTGGTGCCTAGGCAAAAATTATGAGCATATAAGAGAAATAAAGTCGCGGTCCTTAACATAACCCAGAAACCACCCTTCACACAAGGGGCAAAATTTGGTTCCCTGTCTCGTTTACCTAAATCTCTTCTAAACTAGGGGCAAACTTCGATCACCTACCTCGTTTGCCTCACAACCACCCATATCCCAAACTAGGGGCAAACTTCGACTACCCGCCTCATTTGCCTCTAATCACCCCAGCACGCCCAAGTGAGTATCAAAACCAACATCTAATCAAAATCTCACTTCAAAATGTTTTCAGAAAACCAAATGTATAAAATAAGGTTTTCAAAGTAACCAAAGTTCATCGACAAACAAACTTCGAATATTACATAAGCAGGAATAAAGGAAAACATGTAAGTTCTTCTGCAAAGAAGTAGTCATAAATATTAAAAACACTCAGAGGAAGAAGCAGAATCACTCGAGTCTAGTTTTACTTTGTGTCTTTTATTTCTTCAAGGGTCTTCAAAAATAGGCTTTTATTCGATGGGTCCAACCCCTAATGAAAGTAGAAATATTGACAGCCCTGACTCTAAAAGCAAAGACCTTCTCAGTGAATCCCCGGGGGGCCTCTTGAACTCGCCCGTACTACCTGGCTAATCGACGAGGATGATAGAAAGAAGTCTCTCTCAGACCCATCAACCACATTCTCAGGTGATCCATAAGGTTGGTGGAAATAGAAAGAAGGCCCAAACACCCCACAATCTAGTAAATGTCTACTTCAGAAAGAGTACTCATCATATGAACCCAGTTAGCAAAAGTGTCGTGAGAATAAAGCACGAGCCTGCAAAAATAAACTAGTGGAACTCGGCCTGTCCACAGCTGAAGGTGCTCGTATAGCCAAGCCTGTAACACCAAGGGTGCCCCAGAAAGAAGAAGAGTCCTTGGTTAAGGGCATTATCTAAGCCAATCAGGGTTTTAGCTAGAACCATAGCCATGGGATTCTTACCCAATTTCAGTCCAAGGCATACATGTACCAAGTCACTGGAAGTACTCGAGAATAGGAAGTACGAAGTCATGCACAATATCAGAGCAGCCCCACGGGTAGCATCATATACACTAGGATTTCCAGGACAAGCGTACAGGGCAATGATGGAGGCAATGTCAAGGACCTCACCATGAATAGTTGGTGAGAGACAGTAGTTGAACAGTTGAGATATTCAGCCAAGCCGCACATAGGACTGGGGGTATCAATAGAAGGAAGAATCAAGTCTGAATCTGGATCAAAGCTAGGAATTTTTTTGGGTCCTAGTGGGCAATAGCAGCACGCATGAACTCAGCATTCAAAGCCATTTGGCGAAGGGAGAATAGCTCAGTCAAGCCATAACTGAAAAGGTTGATCCATTCTTGAAAAACCTGATGGTACCTTTACTACCACATCCGATGAGGCAAAAGGGGAGGCTATTAGATATTTTCACAACCTTTTAGGAACCCCCTCTAATACTAATTATCCTGGCAAAGACAGTATTAGGAATTTTGTTCATAAACGAATTCATGTTGACTTGCATGCTGATTTGGATAGGGTCCCCTCTGAAAATGAAATTAAAAAGGCTTTCTTTAGCTTGCATAGTAATAAAGCTCCAGGTCCAGATGGATACAATGCTTTCTTCTTTAAAGATTCTTGGCCCGTTATTGGTACTTCTATTACAGCAGCTGTTAAAGAATTCTTTCAAAATGGGGAGTTGTTAAAAGAATCTAATACTACTCTTATTGCTTTAATCCCCAAAGTCCCTAATCCCACTAAGATGGGTGATTTTAGACCTATCTCATGCTGTAATACTGTCTATAAATGCATATCCAAGATCATTTCCTGCAGACTTCAAATGATTCTCCCTAATATCATTGATCAAGCCCAATCAGCTTTTGTGAAAGGTAGGCGTATTTGTGACAATGTTCTCCTTGCCCAAGATCTTCTTAGAGACTATCATAAACAATCTGGTAAGCCTAGAGCCACTGCTAAGGTAGACATTATGAAGGCCTATGATAGTGTTAGTTGGGAGTTTCTTATTGACTTGTTGGATGTGCTTTGCTTCCCTCCTAACCTTAAAAAGTGGATCATAGCTTGTGTTACTACGCCTAGGTACTCTATTAATTTTAATGGGGAATCTGTGGGCTATTTTGATGGGGCCAAAGGGTTAAGACAAGGGGACCCGATATCACCTTATTTATTTGTTATTGTCATGGATGCTCTTAGCCAACTTTTGAAACACAATATTCAGAGAGAAGCATTTACTTACCATTGGAAATGTGACAAATTGGAGATTTCACATCTATGTTTTGCAGATGATCTCCTGATTCTGTTCAATGGGGATGTGAAATCAGCCAAACTTATACGAACCACCCTCAATCAATTTTTTAATCTAAGTGGGCTACAAGCTAATAATGGTAAAAGTTGTATTTTCTTCTCTAACATTGAGGATGATGTGAAGGACGAGATTTTACAAGCTCTACAATTTATTGAAGGCAACCTCCCTGTTAAATATCTTGGAATTCCCTTAATTACCACAAAGCTCAAAAAGCAAGATTGTGAGGGCTTAGTCAATAAAATATGTGCTAGGGTAAACTCTTGGAAATCTAAATTCTTATCTTATGCTGGGAGAGCTCAACTAATTAGTTCTGTTCTGACAGGTGTTCAGCTCTATTGGTCAGGTATGTTTGTGCTTCCTAAGGGTGTCCTCAAGCAAGTGAACCAGGCTATGGCTAGATTCCTGTGGTCGGGTAAGACAGATACATTTTCAGGAGCCAAAGTAGCTTGGGATTTAGTGTGCAGACCTAAAAAAGAAGGGGGTTTGGGATTTAAGGATACTCTCTTGATTAATAATGTTTTAAACTTGAAACATATTGGTAATTTATTAGATCCTTCTAACACCTCCCTTTGGAACCAATGGATCCAACAGTATATGTTGAAAGGTAAGAGTTTTTGGCAGGCCAAAGTCCCATCCCAATGTTCTTGGTATTGGAGAAAGTTATTAAAGCTTAGAGAAGTTGCTAAACCTCTTCTAATTCACAAAATTGGGAGAGGTGATCATACTTTTCTTTGGTTTGATAATTGGCTCCCATTAGGGCCACTAGTTGACAGATACTCTGAAAGAATTGCTTATGATGCTGCAATCAATATCAATGCTAAGGTAAATAGTATCATTAGAAATTGTGATTGGAATTGGCCTGGTACCAACACCATTGAGCTCAATGAAATCAGAATTGCCTTGTCTTCTTTCTATAATCCTAGCAATGGCCAAGATACTATAAAGTGGAGTATAACTCCAAATGGTAAGTTCAGCACTTCTCTCATTTGGGACCATCTGAGGAACCATGCTCCAGTGGTTCCGTGGTATAACCTTGTGTGGTTCTCTGGGTGTATTCCCAGACAGAGTTTTGTGCTATGGCTAGCTGTCCAAAATCGATTGTCTACACATGATAGAATTTGCAGATTCACGAGTGGGCCACTGGCTTGTGTATTTTGCCAGTCAAATATGGAAACACATAACCACTTGTTCTTTAATTGCCCTTTTTCTTCTTTTGTGTGGCAGGAAATTATGATCAGATGTGGAATGGCTTGGCAAGGGAACACTTGGGCTGGCACAGTGGACTGGTTGGCTCAAAACCTAAAAGGGAAGACCATACAAAAGGTGATACCAAAAATTTGTCTAGGAGTATCTATCTATGGCATTTGGAAAGAGAGGAATTTTAGAACCTTCAAGAACATTTCAACTTCTAAAGAGATCCTACTGAAGAACCTCATCACTCACATTCATGAACAAATTAGGCTAAAGTGGAAACATCAATCTAATATTGATAGGATTCTTTGTAATTGGACGTAAAAGTGTTTCACCTATGGGTGACCTGATTGTTGTTTTTTGTTTGGCTGATTGCCCATGGTGTAACTTGTTGCTTTTTTGCTTCATGTCCTTATGATTTGAGCTCATTGTTTTATCCTGGGGTATGCCCCTTGTACATTTTGTACATCCTTTTTTTGGAATATATTTACCCTTTTTCCGAAAAAAAAAAAAAATGTTTTAGCCAAGCAAAGAGTTGAGCGGGATCATAGAATGCCATGTTTTCTGTCGTAGCTCTAGCAAAATTTGAAATTTTGGCAGCACCTCCCCATTTCACGGACTATCCCTCCTGCAAGGCAAACACACTCACTATCACAAAGTTGTTCATCATAGTAACATCAACAATCACAGAATCACAGTGCACATGTATATCGTCACACGATCACCAACTAAAACAAGAACACAACTGCACCTTCAAATTGGAAGCTATCCGGCCTAAAAGGCAAAACATTATAATACTCAATCAAAGGTGATAGATCATCCTACACATCATCCATTATTCACAAAATACACTAGTATAACCTAATCGAAAACATGAAATGGAGACAAAAAAAAAGTCCCCACTTAGGAGGCCTCAGTCCTCCTCTTCTTCATCCTCCGTCGGACCACCCAGAGTATACGTCGATGATGGCCTCCTGCAATCCCTACACCTTGGCCTTGTTCTCAACAAGCTAGCACCACCTCCATGACACTGCACACACAAATAAAAGCAATCAGTTGAGAAGCAACAAAAGTACAAAAATAGAGTCGAATCAGAAACTTACCAAGGATGCCATCTGACTGGTGGTGAACTGTCGCATACCATCCATCTGTCAAGGGTAAAATCTAGGGTGAGAACCTTATAAACCTTAAGGAGCGCAAAAGTAGAGACATACCTGATGGTCTCGCGTAAGGACCAAAGACCATAGGCTAGCTGCCAAGGCATGACCCTCCTCAGCATAACTCCAGGGGACGTTGAGGATGCTTGTTGGCTAGGTGGGATACCCACACGTGACTCTTGGCACTTCCATAATTTGGGGGGAACCATCGATAGCCAAAACATTGACGGTCCAATCCCAAGGAGGGATAGGGTGAGAAGCTGAAGGGGCCTACCTCCTATACATCTCACAATACTGTAGGCACAAAATAAGTTAGGAAAAGATAAGTCCAAAACATAAGTGACGAATAGAGACAAAAACGTGAAAGGAACTCACAACTAGGAGTGGGAAGTTGGGCATTAGGAAGCGGTCACAGTAAGTCTCATAACTAGTCTTGGAATGGAAATGATCCCAAGCATCAGTACCAGCCAAAGCTATCAACAAAGTGGTACCAGAAAGGTTGTCAGCATCCAGCACAGGACGAGTACGAGGAACACAGTATCTCAGACCACCAACCACCTGCCGGGACACTCGCTCGCTGAGGTACCATTGCCTACCTTCAATACTCTCCATCAAAAGTCGGCAAAAGGCAAGAAGCTTGACCGCCTGAATCTCCTCTGGGGCAGCATAGGAAACATTTTCCCAAGGCGTCCAATCAACACTAGCAACCATCAGTTCGGATAAGAAATTCCTCAGGAGGACAATTTAGTGGGCCCCACTTTTGACCACAACAATATCTCTCCGCCATCTCAAGCCCCGAGGGAACAAGGGCACAGGAGCCATGCCATCATCATCCTCACCTGACTCATCGGCATGAGTAGGAGCCAACATCTTCAGATACTCAAAGCTTCAGAGTTGCACAAGAAAATGAAAATTAGAAAACAGAAGCACGGAAGAGCCAAAAGAAAGGCAAAAGTCACAGAACATACCTCCTAAGCTTGCCAGAACCCTCCCGTCGATTTAATGTTACCTCCGGAAATCTCACCCATATGCTTATAAAGATATGTCAGAGTGGCACCACCCCAATCATAAGAAGGGATCTCATCGACTGTCGCCAAACAAGAAAGGAGCCTTAAGCTCATCCGGTCATTCCATGTTGCAAAGATCGAACAACCAAGGACATATAGAAGGAATACCCTCAACAGTTGATGGTTATTTAGGTTGTGCCCCCCTTTTCTATAAGCCCGATAAAGCCATCCGTAAGGGAACCGATGCCCCTCCAGATTAGGAGGAACGGCCCCAATCAGCATCTCAATAGCTTCAGGATCAATCTTATAAAAATAGTCCAGAATCAAGCTCTTGCCACCAACTCTCAAGCAGATAATCATGGAAAAGTCGAAGGGCATCATCGTTATCTCACCAAACGACAGACGAAAAGTATTCATCGTGTCCCACCATCTCTCAGTAAGAGCATAAAAGTGTGCCAGGTCATTGGTACTCTTCGAAACCAAACGGATAAAATCGCTAAACCCCGCCTCATCGACCATTTGTTTAACAGTAGGCGCAAGTTGAGTATACCACAGGAAAGCATGGGCAAGACTACCGTGGCACACATCAAAAATAGCAAAAATAAGCACAAAATCACAATTCATAACCTGAAGTCTGACTTTACCGAATAAATAAATGAGCATAAAATGAGCTTCCAACAATCTCTAGGTGCACACTACAGTTCACAAAACTAGCATAATGCACATGGATAGTCCTGAACTGCCAAAAGTTTCACATACCTGACTCTCTAGAGCCGTGGCTGAAAGATGACATTGAGGGTCACGCAAAATCAACTCTGGGGGTTGGCTCTTGACCCTTACCCATTCCTTGGCCTTATTAAAGAGACTACTCGAGTTTGAAGCCATGGATCTGCAAAGAAAATGGAAGTTGAAACCAAACTTTTGGAAATTAGAGGAAACTAAAACATCAATCAAAATTCCAATCATGGGAAGAGATTACTCACCTGAGTGTGCACAAGCTGTCTTTTGGCAGATTTTGGATCCAAAAACACCCCAAAATGGCCAAGAATGAGCATTTAGAGCTCAAAAACCCAAAATATACAAACATGGATTCCGACCACCTAGAGCCGCCGCGGCACTGATCAACTGCCACCACAGTAGTGGCCCAGTGCTGCCGCAACACTGCTCCCCGTGGGCCTCACTTCACTCAGTTTCAAGTCGTTTTGTCCCGTTTTGGCCTTTTTCAGCCCATTCCTAATCAGCCCTAATGGCCCATTTTAGTCAATATTTATAAGGTTTTACCCCCAGCGGTCCAAAAGTCATCATGGCTACCCCCAGTAGGCAGAAATCAGCTCATAAAGGTCTGAATTGATTTTTCAGATCAACTGTCACAAGATTTGATGAACCACGAGAGTTTTAGCAACAGATCCTGGTTCTTGGTCAAAATATAAAGGAAAACAGTAAGGAGAAATTCTCAGAAATTCTAGCAAACAAAATCAGCTCTCGAAGGCCCTAACTGGCTCTTTTGGATTAAGCATCGCAAGATTTGATCAACCGTGAAAGATTTAGAGATAGGTCCTGGTTCTTGGTCAGTAAGGTTTGATTAACTGTGAGAGATTCAGAGATGGGTCTTGGTTCTTGATCGACAGTTAAGAGAGACTCTCAGAGAGTCCCACACTATCCACAGCAGATAAAATAAGCTCTTAAAGGCCCTAACCAGCTCTTTTGGATTGAGCATCGCGAGATTTGATCAACTGTGAGAGATTCAGAGATGGGTCCTGGTTCTTGGTCAGCAAGATTCGATCAACTGTGAGAGATTTAGAGATGGGTCCTGGGTCTCAGTCGATAGTTAAGAGAGATTCTCAGAAAACCCCCTATCATCCCCAGTAGAAGAGAGCAGGGAACATCGACTTTTAGAAACTAGAACTGGCTTGTCGGATTGGACAAGGGTCGATCAATGATCAAAATATCCTCAAAATCCTGGTCAAGCATTGCCTAATCGTAGCCAGACTACTCCTATGATATCCAAGACTCTGCGATTGTCAGTTACTGTCATCACCTGTCAATTATTGTGAGCTTCCCCGTCTATCAGTAGCCGTGAGCTCCCTCACTTATCAACTACCGTGAGCTTTCTCACCCGTCGGTTATCATGAGCTTCCTCACTCTGGTTATCTCACCTATCAGTTATCATGAGCTTCCTCACTCTGGTTATCTCACCTGTCAGTTATCGTGAGCTACCTCACTTATTGTGAGCCTCCTCACTTCTGATAAGCTTCCTCACTTATCGTGAGCCTCCTCACTTTGGTTATCATAAATTTTCCTAAACTGTCGATTATCGTAAGCTCCCTCACCTGTCGGTAATATTTAGTTATCATCCTCAAGGACCCCATATCCGATTCTATTCACTCACGAAACACACTTCCCGAAGTTTGAGAAGTTTGCCCTAAGGTCCAGAGTCTTCAACACTTTGATATCTTTATCAGGATCAACTGCTGCATTAGAGTTAAATGAACATTAATACAACATAAGTTCACTTGGAGTGGCACACACCCACAGCACTGGCTCATGCAAGGATCAGAACACTAGACATGATAGGACTTGTGACATAAGTCATATCATGCCCATGCATTGATATCATTCTCATAGCATAGTATCCGCCTGTCATATTGTGCATGCATAGTTTATTCCTTTGTGCCTCGAACTTCGTCCTGGTCTGATTCCCCTAGGGATACGTGGGCAGCTCACGCAGAGCATGACCAGCACCAACCTCAGCATTCTTATTTCTATTACTGCATCTTTTGCAACGCTTTTATCCTAAATCTATAGCCTCCAAAAGACTTCTCTTCAAGGCTTTGGCACTCGCTTGTGATATGTGTTGCCTCGTAAGTTCATGCCAAAGAGGGGCAAATTGTAGACACCCTATTTTGTCGGATATCAGATTTAGGAGACCCATAGCTTGGTGGCTCACGATGATCGAAAGGACTCAAAAAGACTCGTGGAAGATAGTTCTATCTCTCAAAATACTCAGAAAGTGGTACAAATGACCAAAATGCCCCTAAAAGCCCAAACACTCCCAAATTTGGATCAAAAGTTCTGGAAACATGCTACGTCATAAGAAAAGTGAT